>CM076576.1:580088419-580428833 GCA_034641835.2 Pinus albicaulis | reverse complement strand
GTCAGTTTCTAGAGCTACAACAAACCCCAAATAAATATTCCTTTCGCAATTTTCTCTAATTCCATTTGGAACCCGATCGTATTGGAACTCCGACATAATAATGAAAAAAATTGGTTCAAAAACAATCCTTCGACTCAAGAAATAATGAACTCTTAAATACGGGCGTAAGAGTAATACAAAGAAGTCACTTGAAATCGAACTCTAGAGGTTTAGGTGACTTCATATGGAAGATGGGTATATATCTTCTATCCCTTATTTAGTCCAATTCATGAAGCCATGTGGATGTCAGGAAGCAAAAAAAAATTCTACAACGAATTGTATTTTGATCAAGGGCGGTGCTCGATCAATGCAAGAGTATTTCGATCAATCGATATGGGGAAAATTTGTAAAACCAATGAACAAAATTACACCTGCATACAGCTTAAGAAAGAAGTAGACAAAGTAGACAATTGTAAAGCATGCAACTTAAGAAAGAATTAACTATTTTATATATTTGTTTATTTATATTATTTGATTTATATAAATTACTTATAATGTACTTAACGTATTACAAAAGTGAAAATGAAGATATTTTATATGCCTCTCGGTTGTAGTGAATAATTTGGAGCTCGCCATTACACATTTATACCATTCATGTAAAAGATGATATGCTTTATCGTCTTGTCAACTTATTCATAGCCAACGCGTTATCCTTCTTACTGTAACCTGGTAACCTGGTTTTGTTGCGTGGAATTGGATCACTTGTAAACAAATACTTCCACTGTGTAAGTAGTGTTTAATAACGATAACAATAACATGCAATCCAAACTATTTTTTTCTATTTCTGGTCTACAAGGGCACGTGTATCAACAGGCACCGCATCATCCAATTTTTTGAAATTTTTTAAAAGACAAAGCATGTCTGAGAACAAAGTTTCACTTGACACAACTTCGATAACTGTAGTTGGTAAAGCCTTCTAAGACTCACTATCAGGGAGTACTTATCTTCAGATACCTAAAAATTATAAACATTTCATCATATATTGGATGTATCAACACACCATTGAATATGGAAAATTTGTAAAACCAATGAACAAAATTACCCATGCTTGTGTTATGGAAGATCTAAGCTTGAGAATAAGCTCATCTTCCAATTCCTTCAACTTATTCTGGGCAGAATCTTGCAAGTCTGCTTGGCTTTCACTAGCGCAGAATGTGAATGACTTTAAAGTGTTTGCTTCCCCATGTTTGAAAAACTCTTCTTTTATAAGCTGAAGCACAGTCATGAAATTCTGAGAATGCAACACACATCATTAGTACCTTTACTCACTTGACAATTAAAGGCATTCAAATATGTAGAACCAACAAAATTTCGAATACAAACACAATTAGCTCTAGGTGCACCTGCTCTTAACGTTTGAGTGAATAAAGTTCAAGCTTCATATGCCAGCGATAAATATATGTATTATTTTTAGCATTTTTTCGATGTAGGTACATCGTATGCCGCATTTTTAGTGTTCCTTGAAAAAACACGAAGTAGAATCCTTGACTATGTTATCCTCCCCCGTATACTACGCAGTTCACTAGATGAATATGTATTTTATACAAGCACCTAAAGATAGCATTATTTTCCTATTAGCTATCTTTAGAAATTTCATTGCCTTCATTATCCTAAATGAACCTATTTCACTATTTTTCATCTCTTCCTTCTTAGTTTACCTTACTGCTCCAAAAAGAATCATTATGGGCTTGTTTATCTCATTTTCACTCCCCCTCTCCACCTACACTCTCATTCACTCCATTTCCTCTCTAAAAACCCATTTCCTCCACAGAAACCCTTGAAAACCCCTTTCTTCATCATTTTCCTCTATTTTTCAAAAACAATGTAAAAGACCCTCTTTTATGTTGTTTTAATTGAAATATTTAAACTATCGGGACCCCACATTTTATTAAATAAAAACTCTGTTTTTATATAAAAACCTGATTCTTTTATTTTTATAAACCCGACCCTACGTAAAATATTTAAACCCTCTGTTTAAATGTTTTTTAACCCCATTACTATTTTCTTCACCCTAAAGCCCCTTCTCCATTAGCCCTCGCCCACATGCATTTAAACCCCACATCCATATAATCATTACCTCGCTTATTACATAACCCCCGACCTTGTTATAAACAAATCTCGTGTATACTTTGAACCCTGTGCTAAACGAAAAATCCTTGTCACGTCGTTTTCCCCCAGGCCCCATCCTAAACTGCACCGCACCGTTGATCTTCCCCTCCAAGATCTGATGACCCACACAGCATGCCACAAATAAAATGGTGCAGGGGTTAAACAATCTCTAACCACGTGATATGAGTGGTTTTGCCTTGCCACGCAGAAGTCGTTGAATCGTATCGCATGCCTGCCCCAAAAACATTTACCGCTCCTTCAGCTGTGTGAAAACCACCTCCCAGTTTCGAAAAAAACCTTTCCTTCCGCGCCAAAATTCAAATTCCCCCACCTCCGTTCAATTTTTCTACTGGTTCCGCTTATGGAACCAAGCCCAGAACTCCGTTCTCCATCCTCTGGCAGCCCGAAAACCCCAGAAAAATGGGGAAAACCCTCCCCGTAGGCTTTAAAAACTAATTTCTTGTTTTAATGTGCAGGTTTAATGGTGGAAAATGCATGTAATGCATTTCAGTGCTCCGAAAATGTTCAATTAAATACTTGGGTGACAATCTAAATATTTTATTCAAAACTGAAGGGACCATAGGCCCCGTGTCAATATTAAATCAATGAAACATGATCATCGATGGTTATTTAAACCATCCAGCATAGAAGAAGTACATCCCTATGTAGAAAATATATAGGAACAGAGACACAGTGAGAAGAAATACAGTCAATGGACTATGATGCAACCAATAAATATTAGAAGGCTAATCATGTACCAGAGACAAATCATGAGGATTAGCTAACAATGTGGATATTAAAGAAAGAAAAGACAGAAGGCCAAAAGGTTAATCAAAATCATTAATAAAATAAAGAGAGATAAAGGCAAAATAAGTTAAAAATATAGTAAAGCAGACAGATAAATCAAATTTTAATGGCATAATATAGAGTTCAAAGATAAAACAGAGGCATATTATAACATGAACACATTCGAATGGCTAAACCTACATAAATTACTTCTTCAAAGTATATTTTTCCACCTACATCATGTTTTCTTTCAATAAAAAAGTAAACAGTTATTACAAATAGACAGAGATATTTTTCATCTACCAACAGTTATTGTAAAGTTATTGCAAAAAGCCTTAAAGCCAAACATTTGACAGAAATTAACTCAGAGTTTAAGTTAGGAGTTATTATTTCAGAGAAACACCTTCAGAGATTTTTTCCTTAGGCCTTGCACGGTCTCAAAGGTCAAAAATCATTAACTCTGTGATAAATGACATTCCAAACAGTAGCTTAACACCACCTCCTCATTTTTGCAGATAAATACTACATATGAGTTTTATTTTTAGTGTTGGTTAGTTCGTGGTTATTTGACTGATTCTGTTGCTGAGCTAGTTGAGGATTGTTAGGCTGGATTTTAGAAAGCTCTGAGCTGCAGAGAGGTATTTTACATGTAGTAATGTGACTGTTTTGATCATCAATAATGCAAGCACATTCACAGGATTCTTTAGCTATTTTAATGGTTAATTTTTCCTCATTTTTCATTGTTTTTCTTATGTTTTCCATTCTGTCCATATTTCTCTGATAAAAAAACAGAAGTTTTAGAGTAGGATATGCTGATTTGGCACCCTATTTCTATCTGCATTCTTTATCTTTATGTTTTCTTCTGCAATGTCTGATTGGAGGATTCTTAATTTCCCTCCAGTTCCATCTAGCTTGTTGTCTTAGAAATGATTCAATAGAGTTAAGCCAAATAAGTCTATACAGTGAGCCTTGTCCTTTGGTACAGCTTGAGATATTTTTTTTAAGGCCTTTCTCTAAAGTATACTTACTAGAGTCTAAACCAGGGAAGTCTATGGTATGCCCTGTCCTCTGGTCTACCTCAAAATGTTGCTTTGAAGGTATTTTGAGTTTTGACTTAAAGAAGATAGGCTTCAGATTTCTCTTTAGCTGCTCTTGTTAGTATGAATCTTAATCGCAAGTGTACGAAAAAGGCTCACTTTAGCCATGCATAACAAATAACCCTAATAGAAAAGATGGCTACAAGTATCTTTAGATCTGCAATTAGTTGACTAAGATAAATGCTGCAAAATACAGATCTATGCATTAAAATACATTAAGAAGTAAATAAAAGCAAGAGTTGCTCCATGCATCCAATAGATAAGACGAGATTTTTTTAAAGATTTTTTGTATTTTTTGACACCTGGGAAGGGAACATAGAAAGATGTTACCAGTCCCCCTAAATGGGATGGGTTCTCATAAGTCCTCGGCACTTCAGGTCTAAAATCCCTCTCTCTTGATAGTGTAGAAAACCCAGACAAAAATGGAACTCAAAGGGAGCTCACAAGAAAAATATGACAATGATAGTGAATCAAATTCATACCAAAAGTATAGACCCGCAGTGATCTTTAGAAACAAAAGGTAGTGATTGGAATGGAAAAACCCTTCTATTTATAACAAGATATCAGCTAGTCTTTATATTGGTGCATACTGTAAATATTATTGACCAAACCAAGATCCAACTTTTATGGAATATTTTATTATATTTGTTCGAGGGAAAAATAATTTGACTTGGGTCAAATCCCTTTATTTGTAAATAATAAATAAATAAATGATTTATTTATTATTTTAAGGATGTGGTTGAGTAATAATCAAATAAATAATGCTTTATTTAATTATTTATGAATGATTTAGTCAAATTTAACAAGGAATATTATTTAAATAATGTTTAAATAATTATTCCTAGAAAATAATAAGATAGATAGTAATTTAGCTAATTAATTTTCCTGTTTTGGGTTAAATATGACCAAGAATATTAATTAAACTGTTGTTTAACTAATTATTCCTTGAGGAAAATCAAACAAATGTAGATTTATTTAATATTTCCTCATGGGGTTTCCCGTTTAGATCATAAACAACTTAATAAAGGTGGTTTACTAAGTTATTTTTCATAGTGAAACCAATTTTACTTAGGTAAAATTAGCCTTACATGGTAATTTAGGTCCATCTAATAGTAACAAGTTAGACAACCAAAAAATGGTAACAGATACTCCCGCAAGCGTTCGAGTGTTAGGGAGCTAATCGTATGACCTGAGTACATTGTAAGAACTCAATCACTAGAAAACCAAAAGGGGAATTCAAAGAGAGAGAAATATAAGGTAGACCAAAGTGTTAGACTAGAGGACTAGACTTTGAGGAAGGCGAGACTTCATGTGTGTGACATGTCTCTTTTATGAGTGAGTACTCCGTCTGAAGGCGGCGGGGGAGGTATACATATGCCTGCCAAGACAAAGTACAAAGAATAATACGTCCAGTAAACAAGGGACTGAACAATATAGTACATGCTAGCATAAACATGAGCCAAGTAAAAACATGATAATGAATCCCACATACATACTGTGCCTGGGATAACAGTCAGGACTTATACAATAATATATGAGTACATGAGATACAAATTCAACCCAAATGCCCCTGTAAATAGGAAAGGGCTCTGAAAATCTGACTGATATATGCAAACAAAAAGGCACTACAAGCGGCTGAGGCCGACATCATCAAATATATGAAGCAGCATCAAAGGCTATAATGAAGAGTTCATCCGAGCATGTGCGGGGCTACCTGTAGGGCCACCCCCTCATGAGGGCTAAAAACATTTCACACACACCCAGGAATCACCAGTATCATCTCTGCGTCACTGAACCATCAAGTATACGGATCCCGATCATGCTGAAAGGAGTTGGAGCAGAGAAAAAATCAAGTCAAAGGGAAATAAGGAATCCCTTTTCCTAATCTGAGGCACCAAACAAGAGTGGAAGATGGAACCAAGGTACACTGCCCTCTAGACCTGTCTTCTGGAATGAATGATCTGATGTCGACAGAAGGAGGTCTGCCACAAGTGAGGCAATAAGGGATCCTTAACTAAGTCACAAGAGAAAATAGTAGAACGACTGATAGACTAACACCAGGGATGATGATGAAATGGGGGGTATTGAGTAGCGGACAGACAAATTCCCTTGTTAGTGCATAAATGGCATGGATGACCTGGCAGCTATTGACACAATAGTATAAGGGATAGGGGACAGTAGGACTGGAGGCCATAATGTGTGACACGAGAGAGGAACCAAGCAATGAAGGGTGGAGGACTATAACAAGATACAAAGGGACTCGGGATATACTCCATGGATGCGATGATGATTCAACTCAGATGCTCTAAACAAGGGTGACTCGATGATGCTGCCACACAGAAAAGGTCCAATGGGGACCATAAAAACATGATTACATGATGGTTACTCACAACGAAAATCAACACGAGCATGGAAAAGTTTGAAGGCAAAGTGGTGCCCCAAGTACAAGTGTTGTAAGTGAAGAAATTCGATTTTGAGGAGTGATGAAGTGACCCTTCTTGGACGAAATGTGTCCTGGTGAAGTATCAAATCACAAAATCATCAGCTAGCTACCTAAAATAAATAAAAAATGCATTTCCAGAAGGAAATTCTAAGGGTAATATTTCTTAAGATAGACTGCATTGCGAGAATTAGGAAGGGGATGGACTTTCAAATCCTCTAAGAGATATGCCCCCTTACCTAAATCCTTACTGATGATGTAAGGTCCTAGTCATAATGAGTCAAACTTCCCATGACTGAGGACATCATGGACCTGGTCATACACCAGAACAAGATCACCTTCATGAAACGTACGAGGGTGGAATTTGCAGTCATACTGAGCTTTGGTGCATTTTTTAGCTGCTTTGATGTTTTGCAATGCAACGCGACGGTCTTCAAAAGCATGCTCAAGCATGATAAGTTTCTTTTCTAAAGGTTGGGTGTCTGGGATAAGTTCGACGGCTAAATGAAGGGAGGGATTTCACACTCGATCGGTAAGACTACCTCTTCTCCGAAAACAAGGTGGAAAGGAGTAAACCCGGTGGCGGTTTTAACAGAAGTTCTATAGGCCCACAAAGTAGGGAAGAGCATAAGGTGCCAGTTGGTTTTGTGCTTATCCACCATCCATTGAAGCATGTTTTTAAGGATTTTATTGACTACTTCAACTTGGCCATTACCCTGGAGGTAATATTAGTGCTCAAAACCCAACAATGAGGATAGCTCATGCCATATCTCATCTTGAAAATGTCAACATGGTCAGAGACCAATTGTTTCAGAACTCCAAATCGAGCAATCACGTGATTAAAGAAAAAGAGGGTTGTGATAGTTGTCGTGTTGTTAAATGTTGGCATGTCCTCAGCCCATATGGTGAAATAATCAACCGCCACGATGATATACTTGTGGTTACCAACAGACGACGGTCGACACTCCATAAAGTCTATGGCCCACTTACAAAAGGGACCAGCTAAGAAGGATGGAGGGGAGCTGAAGGGGCTCATACCATAGGGGAAAAATGTTGGCAATTGGAATAGTGTTTGACTGCTTCAATGTAATCACCGAAGAGAGAAGGCCAAAAGTACCCAGCGCACATGATTTTATGGGCAGTGGCCAGACCGGAGAAGTGGCCACCACAAGCACTGCTATGACAGCCATTAAGGACTTTCTCTACTTCAGCGTGTGTGAAACAACAACGAAGGATAGAATCTACACTGCAACAATAAAGGTCAACACCGATAAGAAGGTAGCAGGGACCCTGGTGTCGGATACATCGTTGAGAATCACAATCAAGATGGAGAGCGAAATTTTGGGTTCGCAAATAAGTAAGGATGTCACCATACCAAGGATCATCGGTGGCAGTGGAAAAAAAATGTTCATTGGGAAAATCATCATTAACTAGAGGATCCTGCGTACCAGTAGGTAATTCAGAAATGAGTTCAGAGAGGGCTAAACCTTTCTTACTTTTGGGTGTGACAAATTCAAGATAAAATTCCTGGAGGATAACCATCCAACGGGCGTACTTCCCATTGATGATTTGGTGACTCAATAGGAAGGCCATAGGGTTGGAATTAGTCACGACCTTAGTGGAATGCATGAGGATGTAATGACGAAGTTTCTGGACCAAGAACACGACAGGCAGTGTTAATTTCTCTTCATGTGAGTAGGATACAGGAGGACCTACCAGGTTCTTACTGACATAATAGATAACATGCTCAATTCCATTATCATATTCCTAAATAAGGAATCTAGCGATCGAGTAGGTGGAAGTGGAGATGTAAAAGATGAAATCCATATCAAAGTTATGGGGACGGATCAAGGGAGTGGATGTGAAATCATGTTTCAGGGCATCAAAAGACTCTTGAGCATAGGCATCCCACACAAAAGGGATGTTACAGCAGAGGATTCTAAGGAACCCATGTGCACTGGTGGCATAGTCAGGTACGAACCAGCAAAGGAAATTAGCTTTGCCTTGGACGCTTTGTAACTGGCGTAAAGTATGAGGGATAGGAAGCTCCAGTATGGCTTGAACTTTCAATGGGTCAAGTGTGATACCCATCTTTAGACACAATGAAGCCTAGAAGACGACCGGCAGAAGCAAAAAAGACACACTTCAGTGGGTTGAGGCGGATATTATACTTGCGACATCGGAGAAAGACGGTATGCAAATCGTGGAGGTGTTGTGACCAATGTTTAGAACATGAAGTGAGGTCATCTAAAGAAGCAAGGATAATGTGATCTAGGTCATGGAAAAAGTAAGACATAGCCCACTAAAAAGTAGCTCTAATGTTTTTAAGGCCGAACGACATGACTCGATAGGAAAAGGTTCCTGACAGACTAATGAACGTAGTCTTAAGTTGATCAACACAATGGATAAAAATTTGGTTGTACCCAGAGAAACCATCCATAAAGGATAGAACCTTGTGCCCCGCACACTCATCAATGACTTGGTCAATGAATGGTGTGGTGAAGTTGTCCTTGGGACAATCTTTGTTCAGGTCATGAAAATCAGTGCAAACACGTATGTTGCCTTGGTTTTTGAGAAAGGGAACTGGATTGGACACCCAAGTGGTGTATTCGATGGGATAGATAAAACCAGCTTGCTTGAGCTTATTGATTTCAGCTTTGATAGCCTCTCGTCTGGAAGGATTAATGGGTCTCAACTTTTGACAGACAGGATTGGCATTGGGCCATGTATCGATATGGTGTTCAACAATGGAGGGATCAAGTTCGGGAATTTCTAAATAGGACCAAGAAAAAACATCGCGGAATTATTTTAATAGCTTGTTGCAAGCCTCAACCTCTTCCGAGGTGCATTGTGTGCCCAAGGTGATCTTTTCTTCTACCCCTGGTTTGTCAGAAATGTGAATTTTAATGGTAGGAGAGATATTGGCCATATTTCCTTCTTCGAAAGAATCAAGTGCAGGGATGGGATTTATAAACCAATCGACTTCATAGGGAATGAAGTCTTTAGTTTCCACATCATATTGGTCATGGGACTGCTGCGGGAGGAAGTACGCATGGTGTTGCATATCATCCCATGGAAATTCAGGGTTGGTCCTGGCTTCTATAATTTCTTCATCCAAATGGAAGATGGGGTGACTGGAGGAAGGGAGACCCCTGTTGGAAATATGATGTAGAATGTTTTCCTTGATGGCAACCGACTGAATGAAGATGAAGACATGAGACAGTTGACATGTGTTGTCCTTGATGGCAAACCACCTGATGAAGTTATTCAATGATCTGATGGACTTGGTAAATGATGTAAATCTGATGTGATATGATGTTTGTTGACAATATGATGCTGAGTGTTGTCCTTGAAAGACAACCCACTCATGAAGTTGTGCTTGATAGAATATGGTTTGATGAACTAAATCTGATGTATCTACAGTGTGTACAGAAGGCAATGAAGAAAGGAATTCAGCATGTGCTAATTCTATGATGAAAAAGAGTATGTCTATAGGAATACGCGGATTGGTCTAGGGGAAGTCGCGTATGCACACGGGAATAAACGTTCCAAGTCGCATATGGGTAAAAGCGCTCAAAAAGTGCAAAACCAGGGGTAACCACCATGGTATTATTTTGGCTCATGGTATTGAAAAAGGGGCCCGTGGTATTGAAGGCTCGTGGTATTGGTTTGGCTCATGGTATTGAAAAAGGGGCCCGTGGTATTGAAAAAGGATAAACCTATATAAGGAGAAGAAATTCATTGTGAAAATCAGGAGTGTGGGTGCAAGATGTCTGAGCTTGAATGAATACTTCTCTCTGAAGTAGATCTGAATGGAAAGGGTTACACTTGAATGATAAATCTGAATGTATGATGCACCAATGATGAAGAAGGGGATCTAGATCTGAAATGTACTTGTATCTACTAGATCTGATTATGGAAGGCTTAGATCTGAATTGAGGCGAACATCTGTCTGAAGTGAAAGGGTAAATCTGAACTGAACATCTAATCTGAAGAAGTATGCTGCTCTATAATGATTGGAGATCTATACGCTAATTCGTTGCATAGGAAGCGCGTATATACGCGGCTTCGCTAAATATAAAGCGCGTATGCGCAATGAAATATATACAGAGGTATACGCTAGTTTGTGTGGACGGAAGCGCGTATATACGCGACATCAGTGAAAGGAAAGCGCGTATGCAAACTAGGGTTTGCTGAAGTCTGTGGTAAGAAATTTCTGATCTATTCTGCTGTGTTACTGCTATCTGTATTCTATAGTGTTGAGTTGTCTGTATCAGTTTGGTTATATGATTGAGCTTAAAAGTATGGAAAGGGTCCAGTCTGAAAATATGATGAAACGTGGCCTGCAAGTGTTGTTCTATTGAAGTTGTTGGATCCAGTGTGAAAATTGATGAAACGTGGTCCAAGGTGGTGCTGAGGATTGTAGCCTTCAATCAGGGGGTGGTAGCTCCCTTCCAGGTGAGGCTGGTAAACGAGATCAGGGGGTCGTAGCTCCCTTCTAGGTGAGGCTGGTAAACGAGAGCAGGGGGTCGTAGCTCCCTTCCAGGAAACGAGTCAGGGGGTTGGAGCTCCCTTCCAGGAGAGGCTGGTAAACGAGCGCAGGTGGGTGCCTGCGTGCTGGTAGAGTCTGCACCAGCACATATGTTGTAAAGATGTTTTCTCTATAATAAAATATTGAAGGTTGAGCAACTGCAGCGGTGGTTTTCTCCCGACTTGGGTTTCCACCTAAAAATCCTGGTGTTCATGTGTGATGCTTTGTGTGATGGTTTATTCTGTTCTTACTGCACATGTTTACCGTTTATAGAACATCTAATGAATGAATGATGGAATGATATAAGTGAAGAACTAATGGCATAATTAGATCTCTGTGTATACGCGAGTTTTATGAAGGATATCCGCGTGTATACGCTAGTTGGCTTCAACAAAGTAGCGTATGGGTTTTAGAGCATGAAAAAGTAAAAAGTTTTAGTTTTCCCTAAATACTGCTTCACCCCCCCTCTCAGTATTTTTCCCAACAATTGGTATCAGAGCAGGTTCTTTTGCAGAATCTTGATTGCTTGAAGGAGATCCGTCGTAATGGGAAGTCAAGAAGGAGTGATGTCTATAAAGCCACCTCTATTCAATGGAAGCAATCTGATATTCTGGAAGGTACGAACAAAAGCATATCTGCAAAGTCTTGGTGCAGATGTATGGGCAATCGTGCAAGAAGGTTATCAATACCCGGCAAATATTCCTACTGATGCAGCTGAAAGAAAGAAGTATGAAATCAATGCCAAAGCAATGAATGTCTTATTGGGAAGCATGTCTGAATCAGAATTTGCTAAAGTGATGCAGCTACATTCAGCAAAAGAAATATGGGACAAAATCATTCTAAGCTATGAAGGAGACACAAAGGTAAAAAGTGCAAAACTCCAAACTCTTAGAATTGAATATGAAAATTTGAAGATGGATAGTGATGAGAGTGTTGCCAGTTTCTTTCTTCGTCTGGATGATATTGTAAATCGAATGAGAAATTTGGGTGAAACCATAACTGATACTACTCTGGTGGAAAAGGTCTTAAGATCCTTGACTTCAAAATTTGACTCTAAAGTTTTAGCTATTGAAGAAAGGCAAGATCTGCAAACGCTTACTATTGTTCAATTACATGGTACTCTGACTGCTTTTGAAATGAGACAAGGAGGTCCTTCTCAAATAAGAGAAGTTGCTTTTAAGGCATCTACAAAAGGAAAGGAAAAGGAAGTTATCAAAGAATCCAGCTATATATCCGATGAAGAAGAAGCGAATTTCGTGAGAAAGCTCCAACTAGGTACTGGAAGATTCAAAGGTAAGCTTCCCTTCAAATGTTTTGAGTGTGGAAAAGTTGGTCACTATGCTGCTAAATGTCCTTATAAAGAAAATCATGGTAAAGGGAAACAATTTGAAAAGAGAAAGAGTTATTATGAAAAAGAAGATGATGATGAAGTGTCCAGTGAAGATGAAGAAGATTCTGACCATGATCTGAAAGTGCTCATGGCAAAGAAGCAAAAGAAGAAGCCTACTCGAAACAAGGAGATACCTCAGAAATCATGTATAGAAAAAATTGAAGAAGATGAACCAGGTATTAATCATTGTTCTTGTCTCTTACTTAATTGCATGTGCAAAGATTATGATAGTGAAAGTGACAGTATGGATCCAGAAGTTTCTGACGAAGCTCTACAAATACTCATGGCAAAGAAGGAAAAGAAGAAGGCCACTTGTAATACTCTTCTTTGTGCAAACAATAGTGAAGATAGTAAAGTTGTGGAAGCTATCAAGATCAAAGTTGAAGAACAACAAAAGGAAATTGATACGAAAGATTCTATTTACAAAGAAATGACCTCTCAAATGAAAGATCAAATAGAAATGTTGAATGGACAGGTGGACAAGTATCAAAGGTTTCATACTTATGCATCCAATCGAATTAAAGAACTAGAAGTAGATCTTGAAAAATCAAGCAAGAAGAATGAAGGACTTGAAGCTGCAATCATCTCTCTGCAGGAAGATCTAGAAGCATCAAGTAAGAAAAATGGGGAACCTCTACAATCATTTGAAAAGGAAGGCCTTGAAGCAGAAATCATATCTCTCAAAGAAGATCTGGAAAAATCAAATAAGAAAAATGAAGAGCTAGAACAAACATGTGAAAAAAACGAAAATTGGTTGAAATAAGAGATCCTAAATCTGAAGGATCAAGTAGAAGATGGAAGAAGGAAAGAAGAAAGCATGACAAAGCAATGTCAAGCCTTAGAGGTTGAGGTAAACATTCTCAAAGGTAAATTAGAAGAAAAGGTTAAAATTTTTAGGTTTCAAGATAGTACTAACACTTTGGACAATATTTTAAGTAATCAAAGGTCTCCTGCTATCAAACTTGGTCTTGGTTTCCATGAAACTGTTAAAGGTGAATCTAGCTCACAAGGAAGTGCTAAAAATTCAGAGGATGTCAATGCAAAACCCGAAGTGTTGAAAGAAATAAAAGATCAACCAACAATCATGAATTCATTCAAGAACGTTGAATGTTTTAAATGTCATAATTATGGGCATGTTGCAGCAAATTGCAGGAGCAGATCATTTCAGCCACAAACAAACAGGTTCTACTCATAAAGGTACTCTAGTTTCTTCAGGGGATATTGTTTCTCATGTAACATGTATGGACATAAAGAAGTTGATTGCAAAAGGAGAAATATTAGAAATACTCATTATGATTCTTATGCTTATTTCTCTGGACACATGAGATGTTATTCTTGTAACAAGTATGGACATGTAGAAAAAGAATGCAGGTTGAACAGATATGAGAAATTAAATAATTTCCAGCACACAAATAGACAGTTCAAACAAATCTAGAAGAAGAAGGACGACCGATCAGAAACGTAGGGAATTCAGACCCTACTGCAGTCATCCGCTTCTGAAGCTTACTTCTCTTATTGACTGTAGAAGTGATGTGAGATACATTATGGAGCTTAGTAATGTATCGTCACAGGGGAAGCGATGTATGGTTATTCCCTTGGTTGTTTTGGTGATTCTGGTTATATTTATTTTTGACAGTGCATCTGATGTGAAGAAGACAGGTACAGGAGGCATAAGATCAGGGGGAGATGAAGGAAAGTGAAATTTTCAATGTAAAACTTTCCATACGCGGGTTCGGTGAACTAAAGTCGTGTATACACGCGAGTTCCAGCAGACACAGTCGCGTATGCATTTGTATGATAGCTGAAGATCTGGAGCAGAGGTTCAGGGGGAGCATCAGTCTGATTGTTAATAACTGTATTATTGACGCAGTATCAGCCTAGCTTCTCAGTTCTAATGATGATATAATATTTGGTTTCTTATGTAGAAGATTATGGATGAGTCATGTTTTCTTTTTGATGAAGAGCATTCAGTGCTGAAATGTAAGTCTTATAATTCAGAGATAAGGACAGATCATACAGAGATTGTTGCTGATGAAGGTTTTCAAGTTGCACAAGTTAAGGAGAAGCACTGGTTCAGGGGGAGCAGCAGGTTGAATACTAATGATTGCATTTCTTATTCTTTGATTATTGTGATACTCATGCTTAAATGATGATGACTTGGTATATGGTTCATTATGATGAGATTTTGATCCTTGATGCTCTCACATAGATGAGTTGGAAGTCATTTGATTCAGAGATAAGAATAGTTCATGCATAGTTTGTTACTATGGTTAAGATCTATTTCCTACATATGTGACTTCATGTCAACTCTTCAAGATCTTGATGATATTGGACCACATGGATGATTGCTTGACACTTTTTTTGAAGATGTTGCTCTGGTATGATAATCTCTCTTGGAAAGATTATATTGATGCTACAAAGAATCCGAAGGGTTGGTTCCTAATGGGCTTATGCTACGACCGTTGGATGACGCTTGAAGAAACAACTACACTGTTCTATCTATCTGCAGTTCAGGAAAGCTGTCAAATATCTCAGAAAGAAGCCGGACACTGTCTTTTCCTCACTGAGGATCAGATCTGATCAAAATATAGAAGATGGTATTGGATACGCGGGTTTCCTGAAACACAGTCGCGTATATACGCGAGTTCCGGCACAAAAAACCGCGTATGTCTGATTACTGACAAATTTTTGCTTGGAGTCAGCTCTCTTCAGCACAGCTGCAGTGCTGTTTGGTATCTCTGATACTGTTTGGTATCTCTGGTGGTGTTCCAGTTCTCATAATTCTATTTCTAATGTTTTGATAAAGATTCCTTGATGATTTGTTGGTGAAAGTGTTCAGGATGCACAAACTAAGGGGGAGCCTTAGTCATATGGAAAGGATGCTTGGATGCACAGATTCAGGGGGAGAATTAGCTTTGCTGAGTATAATGCATTGTTGGCATTATGATGGTTCTGAAATTTGTTCTCTTTCTTGAGGACTTTCTGGTGTTGGTCTTAAAGTCATATTTGTAATTTGATGAAAAGGTCTTGTTAAGACCCATGATGTAAAATTGTAATATTCAGTCATGAGAGGACTTGTCAAATTTGTAAACCCACTTGGTTGGGTAGCTGAGTCAAATTTTGTAAACCCACTTGGTTGGGTAGCTGAGTCAAATTTGTAAAACCACTTGGTTGGGTAGTTGAGTCTCATATGTAAATCCACTTGGTTGATATGTGATGTAAGTATGAGTCTTTGGTGATAGAAAGTTCATAGAGTCATATACTTTATTGGAAAATATGTTTGAAGATTCAGCATGAACTCAGGGGGAGCTTGGTCACTTTAGTATATATCAGATCTGCAGAACGCTTCTTCCACATGAGGAGAAAAGGGGAAGAGTATGTTGGTTTTGATCCACCCTTTGCCCTTGATGTCAAAGGGGGAGAATGACATGGTGTTTGAATGAAGAAAAAGAATGGTGTCAAAAATGGAGAGAGTGACATGGTGTCATTGTATTCTTAATGTACTTATCTGTTGTGGTAACCAAACACCATCGTGGTTGCCATCAAGTCCAAAGGGGGAGATTGTTGGAAATATGATGCAGAGTGTTGTCCTTGATGGCAACCCACTGAATGAAGATGAAGACATGCGACTATTGACATGTGTTGTCCTTGATGGCAAACCACCTGATGAAGTTATTCTTGACTTGATGGACTTGGTAAATGATGTAAATCTGATGTGATATGATGTTTGTTGACAATATGATGCTGAGTGTTGTCCTTGAAAGACAACCCACTTGATGAAGTTGTGCTTGATAGAATATGGTTTGATGAACTAAATCTGATGTATCTACAGTGTGTACAGAAGGCAATGAAGAAAGGAATTCAGCATGTGCTAATTCTATGATGAAAAAGAGTATGTCTCTAGGCATACGCAGATTGGACTAGGGGAAGTCGCGTATGCACGCAGAAAGAAACGTTCCAAGTCGCGTATGGGAAAAAGCGCTCAAAAAGTGCAAAACCAGGGGTAACCACCATGGTATTGACCCATTGTATTGGGTAATGATCTGCCTAATTGACCCCGTCCAGGTAGTTTTGGGCTCGTGGTATTGGTTTGGCTCGTGGTATTGAAAAAGGGGCCCGTGGTATTGAAAAAGGATAAACCTATATAAGGAGAAGAAATTCATTGTGCAAATCAGATGTGTGGGTGCAAGATGTCTGAGCTTGAATGAATACTTCTCTCTGAAGTATATCTGAATGGAAAGGGTTACACTTGAATGATAAATCTGAATGTATGATGCACCAATGATGAAGAAGGGGATATAGATCTGAATTGCACTTGTATTTGCTAGATCTGATTATGGAAGGCTTAGATCTGTGATGAGGCGAACATCTAGGCGAACATCTGTCTGAAGTGAAAGGGTAAATCTGAACTGAATATCTGATCTGAAGAAGTATGTTGCTCTATAATGATTGAAGATCTATACGCTACTTCGCCGCAGAGGAAGCGCGTATATACGTGTCTTCGATGAAGTGGAAGCGCGTATGCGCAATAAAATACATACAGAGGTATACGCTTGTTCGTGTGGACGGAAGCGCGTATATACGCGACATCAGTGAAGTAAAAGCGCGTATGCAAACTAGGGTTTGTCAAGTCCGTGGTAAGAAATGTCCGGACTATTCCCGTCATGGTTATCGTTTATCTCGTATTCTACAAGCATGGTTCGTATCAGTTTGGTTGTATGTTTGTGCTTAAAAGTATGGAAAGGGTCCAGTCTAAAAATATGATGAAACGTGGCCTGCAAGTTGTGTTCTATTGAAGTTGTTGGATCCAGTGTGAAAATTGATGAAACGTGGTCCATAGAGGTGCTGAGGGTTGTAGCCTTCAGTCAGGGGGTCGTAGCTCCCTTCCAGGTGAGGCTGGTAAACGAGATCAGGGGGTCGTAGCTCCCTTCCATGTGAGGCTGGTAAACGAGATCAGGGGGTCGTAGCTCCCTTCCAGGAGAGGCTGGTAAACGAGTCAGGGGGTTGGAGCTCCCTTCCAGGAGAGGCTGGTAAACGAGCGCAGGTGGGTGCCTGCGTGCTGGTCAAGTCTGCGCCAGCACATATGTTGTAAGATGTTTTCTCTATAATAAAATATTGAAGGCTGAGCAACTGCAGCGGTGGTTTTCTCCCGACTTGGGTTTCCACCTAAAAATCCTGGTGTTCATGTGTGATGCTTTGTGTGATGGTTTATTCTGTTCTTATTGCACATGTTTACTGTTTATAGAACATCTAAAGAATGAATGATGGAATGATATAAGTGAAGAACTAATGGCATAATTAGATCTCTGGGTATACGCGAGTTTTATGAAGGATATCCGCGTGTATACGCTAGTTGGATTCAACAAAGTAGCGTATGGGTTTTAGAGAATGAAAAAGTAAAAAGTTTTAGTTTGCCCTAAATACTGATTCACCCCCCCCCCCTCTCAGTATTTTTCCCAACAAGACCACCTGACACGGTAGAGCTACTTGGCTCATCACCATGTGAAGAAAGGCTCACATGCACAATGTCATGGGGGATGATAGAAGACTAAGAAGATAAGGGATCTACCGATGTTGAGCCCAGGGTGATTGCTGAAGGGAAGTCAGGCAAAACATAAGGGGAAGTCTCCAAGGGGACTTCCACCGAGGGTCTCATGGATGATGATAGGTAGAAAATGGTGGTTGAACACTCCATCATTTCAACATCGGGAGGGGGAATGTCAATGGGAGCAGGCAGATGCTTTGGTTCTACCGAAGAAGCAAAACTCGTAAACAAATGAGAGGTTAACTTGTCATGCTTGGCCTCAAATTGGCAGAATTCTTCCAAAGAGGAATGATACTCTTCAAGGCGGGGACATAAGTGAGTGTAGTGGCCATGGAAATCGCACGAAGCACAAGGGTGATTTGTGTGCAAGTATTTTAGTTTTGGGACTGAATCGGGTATAGTAACATAGACCTCAGGGGTATCAGACTCCAAAAACATCTCATTGACCATGGACTTGAGGTGAGGCAACTCCGAACAAGTATGGGTGGCATGACCGACAACATCACACAAAGCACACTGGATAGTATGCTTTGGCGGACGAGGAGGGGCAAGGTTTTTCAGGGTGGCCTTGTCCTTGGGTGCCTTCTTGCTGTCTTTTCCCCCATTACCCGAAGCTGTCACAACAGGAGGAGGTTCCTGTTGATGTGGATGAGGCATTGTAGTAGCGGGAGAAGTCATAGGAACCAGCTGAACCGGGGTCAAAGAAATATAAGGTTTGGTTTGACCAGGTGGGGTAGCGGCTAGGGGATCAAGGTAGCAAACGGGAATCCCCAGGGTCAGGTTAGGAAGAGAGAGGGTAGCCATGACAGGTACCATGTACACTCCAGGAGGGGGAGCTAGGAACGGTATCTGACCAGAGGGGTGATGGCCAGGAGGGATGGCTCCGAGATGGTTAAGGCCTGGAGGAACCATTCCAGGAGGATAGAGAGGCTCATGGATACTAGCTGTAGGTGAAGGGATAGGAGGAGGAGCTCCATAAGGCTGAATCGAAGGGCTAGGAGTAGGTTGTGGGGGGTGAGGTTGCTGACTAGCCGAAGCGGGCCGCTTGAGGGAAGCCCAAGACGATTGCATCATGCAAACATTTGATGAGTTGGGATCAAAGACAGGAGGAGGAAGACCAAGGAATGTATGAAGAAAAGAGGAGTCTTTGTAGACTCTGGGTGAGACACTGGTTAAAGCATCGACAGTTTTCTTATTAGCCACCGAAGAGATGATGGACTCAGTGGAGGTATGGGACTTTGGTTCGTAATATGTCAACTGGTCAATGGTGACTATCTTTCCGTTATGAGGGAATGACATCTTGCGGTGAACCGCAGATGGGACAACATACATCACATAGGTGTAGATACGACCCAATAGAATGTTGTAATCTAAGGGGGTGTCAATGAATTCTACGTCAACACAAACAGTCTTGCCTACAAGAGTAATAGGACAATTGCATAATAAGCCAATGGGCTGGGAGACATGGCCATAGCATGCTCGGAGAGTGATCCTGGAAGGGGCCAACTCAGGTGATCCGAGTTGCTTCTAAACCGAAGCAGACATCACACAAGTGGATGCCTCCTCATCAATGATGCACCGGGAAATGTTGGCGTTCCGGATCTTGACTAGGATTTAGAAGGCGACAGAAGCAGGAAGAGGAGGATGTTCTGACTAGTCAGCATCGAAGAAGATTAATCAATCATCTGAAGGATCTACAATGCCCATGGCAGATAGTAGATATTTTCGTTGTGAAGGGCACGACTGGAGGAGTTTCAATGTTGAGATGGTAGTAGAATATTGTGCCAAGTCATCTACTATACTATACGAATGGGAAGCTTTGGAAGAAGCATCATTTCAGCATAGTGGTCCCTTAGGTATCTTGGTATGAACCTTTGCCTTAGGCCGAGGGATCTTCAAAGGACCATTAGTTGTCGAAAGAGGCTCTGTAGAACCTAAAGAAGGGGACTCGGGGACAGACGTAGCGGGAAACTTATTTTACTGATGAGACCGAGTCTGAAGGTTGAGGTCTATGGTTATATGTTGGTCAGAGTTCATCATGAGAATCTGGTAATCGGAGGTACCGGATGGAGGAGGTTGAGTGGCCACTTGACCTTTAGGTGGTTGGGTAGCCACAAATCCTTGCTTAGGGAAAGGATTAGTAAACACATTCGGTTGACTAGGCGCAACACTGGGAGGGATGAAAGGGGAGGCTTGATGTCTACGCAATGTTGCTTGAGACTGCCACATCTACTTCATCTGTGGTAAAAGAGGACAATCATGCATGTAATGACCATAAAAACCACAACAAAAATAAGGCTTGTTCGTGCGAACATTCTCGTCTTGCTTGGGCTAAATGCCCTGTTGTTGGTTAGAAGTGTTAGGTGCATTACTTTGAGGATTAGGTCCAGGATTACTGGGAGTAGATTGATTTTTAGTGCCTTTCCTCTTCTTTTTGGAAGGAGGAGGATTAGTTGCGCCTTGCTTTGCATACACCTACCCTTGAGGGGGCGGTGGCTGTTGTTGCAAGGTTTGAGAAGGTGTTGTGGCCAGCAACAACCCCCCTTCTTATTTAGTATTATCACTAAATAAGAGGGGACCCTTAGTCAAAAAATCTAAAAAGCTTAAGTTTTATGATAAGATAGAATAAAATCATTCCTTAAAGGAATATCGCATCACAAAAAATTAATGGATATCTCTTTACAAGCAGAATTCTAAAATTGCAATATTGCGATGCAAAACTATACATGAAAAATATTCATCGCATCGCATGTCTCAAATATCACTTACGCTAAAAAACCTCAAAATCACCGATATGCGATGGCACATATCACAAATCGCATGTCGCAAAAATATGTTAACAGATGATTGTCACATGTTCCGCTTCACCGATATTGCGATATTGCGATGTGAAAAACTGCGATACTGCAATCTGCGATATTGCGGTATTGTGATATTGCGATGTGCGATACTACGATCTGCGATATTGCGAAGCAGATCGCAGATCACCTTATCGCATGTCCTTAAGGCTCGTTGTACGACGAAAATTTCTCGATAAATCGAGATCCCGTTATGCGCTTTAATGTTAATCAATGAATTGGTTGTCACTCATTAATGAAAAATGGTTTCGTTCTGATCAAAGAGTTATTTCACGTAAGGTGGTATATTTTATACGTCTTCAGCATTTAAAACCTTCCCATCACCTTTTTTCTATCATTATTCTCACTTAATTCGTAAACTGCAGGAGCGAAGAACTGAGAACTATACAAAGCAGTATTCAGAGTATAATGGGAAAGAAAGACAAGGTTCCGAGTTTTGAAGAGAAAGAGATAACTCCCTTGTATACAAACACCGCCTGTAACAAAGACACTGGTATTACTACTTGGGAGGGCATGTATAATCTACTTGAGGAAGAAAACCCCAGAGTAATGGAGGTTACAACTACTGCAGGCTCGCATGGGTCTTCTGATGCATCCATTACAGAGTTAGCTTGTTCATTCTTGCACCGAATAGTAGCAAGACCAAGAATTATTCCATACACAGACATGGTTAAATGGGTACTCGACAGTACTGATATTACAAACATACAGTTTAGGACTCAGGGTCAAGAACTCATTGGTTCATTTACTCCACTGGATTTGAGACTCATGTATCATTTTTCGGAGCCACAGGCGACTTATAACAAACAGTTCATGGAGAAGTTTTCCAAAGAAAATGAAAACCTGGCAGAATGCACCAAGGATTGGTCAAGGAGAGATGAACCACTAAAAAAGGATAAACACGGTATGTATAGTACTAGTTCTCTCACTTCTCCATATTTCTTTGCTACTGCTATGCTCTGTCGGCTTTTTGGAAAGCCAAACATTAATAAGTTTTCGTCTGAATGGCTACCGTTATTGAATGCTATTGTTAATGCTACTATTGTGGATTGGGCTAAGATATTATCTGACAACTTAGCCATGGCTATTTTCAATTATCGGTCCAAAAGAACTGTTTCTCATAGGATTTATCCTCCTTTTTACTTATCTTCTTATGTGATGGGTTCAATCTGTTATGTTTCTAAGTTTCGTTTAATGGGTTGGAAATGGACAACTCAAGATCCCCTACCCATTCATGTTTATCACAAAGAATTGTGGGATTCAAAGTTCATTCCCTATTTTTACAAGATTTGCCATGGAATCATGTTGCCCATGTACAGAATGTTATATGATAAAGATGCTCCAAGGTTTTCTCTTGAAGTAGAGGCAGATATACTACCTGTTGCGAGATTTTTTGGAGAAGAATTGTTTACATATGTTAGGGTTTTTGGCAGTTTTGCTTCTCCTCATGTTTTACCTTTGTATGTTCCTGATAAACTCATAGCCCGAGAAATTGCTTATCAAACCTGCGAAGAAAGAGGTTTCACTAAATATTTGAAGGACAAGAAGAAGGCTATCTGGCTGCAATTTCTTGTGGTCTGTGGGGCCTTTTCATTATTTGATGTCGGTCATGCATTTAAAGAAGTAAACAACATTACATGTTTACGTTTATTCAAGTTTCCAAGAAAACCATTCGACCCCTATGATATTGTTTAAAATTTCACTACTGCAGTCAAGATAAGACTGTTTTCTAAAGAAGAAGACCTTTTTGACAACATGTTTCAAGAAAAAGGTGCACTTAAAGAAATTCTACATTCGGCTCAAATACGGTTTCCTCCAGCAGAGTTTCAAGAATTCAAAATATACAGAGAAAGGAGGTTAACTACTATCCCTTTGGATAAATTACGCTTGGAACCCGTAAGGGAACCAACTCCTAGTATCAGTCTCAATAGAAGTTCAGGTACAAACAGGTTTAAGTCAAAGTCTGGAAGAGAAACCTCTAAACACTCTAAAAGTGAAGGGTCAGTAAGGGATACTGCCCAGTCAAAGGAATTTTCATAGCAACAGGTTTCAACCTCTCCTTAGTTAAATCTTCCCCCTCTCATTATACAGCAACCATCAGTCATAACTGAATTAGATAAGTAATGTGAAACATTCAATGATTTGATTAATATTGAAGGACAAAACACACAGACACCTGTGAGTAATGTACAGAAAACAAAAAATATAGTCACAGGAATAACTACCAATGTCTTAGAAACAGAACATATTCCCATTACTCCATCCTCTAAACTCATGCTCAAAATAGAGGAAATTCCTCCTCTTGATGTATTCTATAGTCCACAACACAAGGCAGTGGTAAGAAGACAAAGGAAGAAAAGGAAATTAGAAAATGTGCTCTCTCATGATGCAGAACAATTAGATGTCTTATGGCAAGATCCTACTACTGATCCAACTGAAAATCTTACCAAATTATCTCATATCACAGGAGCATATGCCTCTGCAGCCATTGATAAAGCATCTGAGGTACGAAAATTACTGAATGAGAAAGAAAATCAAGTACAAGTCTTGCAACAACAGCTGCAACAAACCAACGCTAACAATGAAGCACAGAAACAACTTGAAAAATTACAGCAAGACTTCCAACAAATGCAGATAGGATATTAGAATAGATTGGCTAAAAAGGAGAAATAGCTACAGGATGTGCAAGAGATGCACAAAGATGATCCCAATCTTACAGAATTTATCACAGATTCTATTTCTTTAAATGACCAACTACTGCAGCAATAGGAAATATTATGCCAAAGAATATTACAATGGAACTCTTATTGTGAAGAAAGTGATAAAATCACTAATCATGTCGTAGACTTACGACATGATTGTGATTTAACTGATAAAATAGTTACTGAATATTTGGCTTGGCAAGAGCCAGAGGAGGGGAAAATAGCAGGTTCACCTATAATCAATGAAAATCACAAAGAAATACTTTTTAATAAATGGGATGCACAAATCAGGCAAGCAGAGCAAGCGGCAAAAGAAGCAGCCACAGCAGCCAGCAATATTATTGATTGTATAAATGAAAATTTACACAAGGCAAATCTGATGTCTGAAACTACTCCAAGGTACCTGCCAAAAGCACAGCAACTGCAGACAGACTGGAAACAGAAAGCCCAAGAAAAGGCAGAATCGATTAAAGTATTAACAAAGTTAAATTGGGATTCTTGTTGGGCATGTCTGGTAAAACCACACAGCCAATGCATGACTCTCAAGTGTATCATCAATTCTGCCGAGAAGATGGCGCCAACTCTTGCCGATTTCGTTTTCACAGGACAGTTAAAGTCTGAAGTCGGCCAGCCTATTCTTCTCAAATCAATGTTGAATGCTTGCAATTCCAAAGAACAAATTCACAAGTAGTTAGTTTTTAAGTTTTAATTTTAGATTTAGTATTAGTTTTGCTTTATTTTTTCCTAAAAAGAGGACAGTCATTTAAACTGTATCCTATATTTTTGTAATAAATTATTTTTAGATTTAGTTAGTAGTATTTAAACCCTTCTCATGCATTTAGAGAAGGGTCCTAAAATTTGTCAAAAACTTGTCCTCAGAACATGCGCTTTTGCACCCTCCAAGGAGGTTTTGATGAATGAATGGAATAGGATTTATTGATATCTGCGTTTAATATCTGCTACTGATGTTGCACTTTTGTACTCTTAGTGGATGTTGGATTAAGAAGAGATAAGTCATTATTTCTTGAAGCTCATGAGTAGAACTAGTTATAAATGGTACTTTTATCTCTTAACTATTTCTGCCTTTGTGTTAAAATGATATTTATGTTCATTTGTTTATGTATTAATGCTTGAATGATTGAGTTATCATTTGGAACTTTTGTACGGTGATAGCCATTTGTTTATGCTTAATATATGGATAGCTTATTATGCGATATGTTTTTCACAACTGTTTCGTCTAAATTTTTATACGAAGTGGTTTATCTTTATTGAATTCTTTTTCTATAACAGTTGAATGATATTTACTACCAATTGTTATTTGAAATCATTTTAGATCGCATAAAGAAAAGATTACATCCCGGGTTAAGTTTAGAATTAGATTATTTCTATTTAATTAGAATATAATTGCATTTTATAGATTAGAATTAGAATAAAAGCATTTCACTTAGGGACTTTAAGAAAGGAAATATCAATTCTTAACACACACATACACATATTGGGAAACTGGTCCCATTATCCCCAGTCGGACACACTATACCAAACGGAAAAGGAGCTACTAACCAAGGTCCGGACCAAGTGGGCATCCCCCTTGTTGTAGACCCGATTTTTGGGGCTTCAACATATTTGGCACTAGAATGAGGGCCCCGAAATATGAATGGAAAGTAAGTCAAAATCTAAATACCATTCTAAGAGTAAATCGCCCTCACCGTCTCCCCCGACTTCTCCATCGCACTTAGAATTTTTAAATCTAGAGCCAGAAATCGAAAGAATAACGGACACTACCACAAACCCTGACTTTTCAGAAGAATCTGCTATTAAACCTCCTGAAGTTGAATCTTTGATGCATAAACTTCAGCAATTTTCAATATCACCTCAAGGATCTGATAAATCTCAAGGCAGTGTGACTTCGCAATATAATCCTGCTCATCCTCTTACCAGATTACAGAGCAAAAAGCTTGGCATTCAGCCAACTGAGTTACCTCTACCTACAAGGAAGAGAGCAAGGAAATCACCTAAAGGGTCTGATAGTGAGACTCTTTCATCATCATCATCCATCTCAACCTCTTCACCGCGAAGTCAACCATCCACCCCTCCACTTCAGACTATTGTTCGTCAGTCTACTAGAACTTCCACATCTCCTTCTCAAACATCTAGAATCGTAATATCCTCATCTTCCCAACCGCATGGATCATCTTCTACACTTTCCTCTATTGGTAGTTCAGCGATGGCCTCTCCATGGAATAATCCAGGGGCAGTTTTAATGCCTGCACCCTTGAGTCAAATATCGACCCATCCTGAAAAATGGTTGCCTAAATTTAATCCTGAAGAAGGCATGCTAGCGAAAGAGCATATAAATAATTTTATGTTGTCCATAAATCTCAATGGAGTTACTAATGAATATGTTGTCGTCTGAATTTTTCCCTATACTTTACAAGGAGCAGCCGGATCATGGAATTTCTCGTTACCGTCTGGATCTATTACTAGTTGGGATATCTTTCAAGATCAATTTTTTACTAAGTTTGGTGATGACAGGTCTACAGCGACACTAATCAATGACTTGTCTAATCTTAGAGCTGAGTCAAAAGAGCCTATCAAGGATTTTAATTCACGTTTAAATAAATTTTTAAATAAAATTCCTACTGCCTCCAAGCCTAGTGAAGAATTACGAAGTGAATGGTACATCTCTGCTTTACCATCAAATATAGAAATCTTCATTGATAGGGCTAACAAAACAACTTTATCAGACAATATGAAGGAAGCAATAGCAGTAGAGAAACATATTATTTCTCTAGAAAAGAAAAATGCAATAGAAGAACAAAAATCCAAAAAGTTTACTTTTAAAGAAGACCCCAAGAAAAAACAATCGAATGATCCATTCGATTTCGAAGGATTGCAGAAAGTTTTGAAAACCATGTCCAACGAAATGGTTGACATTAAGAAACAAGTGGCAGAAACATCTTCTAAAAATTCTTTCAAGCCTTTAGAAGAAACCATTCAACTAATTCAAAGCCGCCAAATGCTATTACTAATGCTGAATCAGAAGAAGAAGAAGAGGAGATTACTACTGAAGAAACTACTGATGAAGAAGAAGTTGTAGAAGTACAAGGTATGTGGGATTTCATCCTCCTAGATGAGGAAGATCAAGAAGCATCCCCGATTAGTACTCGAAGTAGAAATCAACTTGATCCTCCTCAACCTACTCCTAAGCCAAAGAGCGCAAGCTCTATGACTAAAGACAAAGTTGCACCCAAGAAAATGACATCTAAAGCAACTCAAACCAACCCGGTCCTAACAGATTCATCAACTCCATCAAAAACACTAATCATTTCAGATGAAATGGAGTATAATATCATAGAAGACATGAAGAAGACTAGGGCTAACATCACTTTTTATGAATTGAGCAAGTTAAAACACCAGCAAAAGGTACTTTTGAAAGAATTACATGCTGTACCAGAAAAACCTTTGCACGATCCTGTAATTTCTCAAGCTTCCAACGAGATGGGAAGACCTCCAACTAATGCGATTAGTAAAGTTGATCTAGAAAATATCGCTTTAATTGGAGGAAGGTCAAGATCTCATACTCCTCCTTTTCTTCTTACTTACAAAGTTTTCAATAAAAATTTGCATAATTGTTTAGTGGATTCTGGAGCTTCATCTAATATTCTACCAAAATCAATATGTGAAAAGTTGAACATTCAACAGCAAAAATATGTTTTTTGCATAGTCCAGTTAGATCGATCGCAAGTTGAAGTGATCGGAGAATTAAATCAGGTTACCATAAGGTTGTCATCTAATCCAAAGGTATGTCAAGTTATCGACATTTTAGTTGCAGATATTCCAGAATTTTATGGCTTAATTCTTAGAAGAGATTGGTCAGAAAAACTTCATGGATACTTCGCAACTGATTGGTCGCACATGTGGCTTCCTTACAATAGTAAACCAAATCAGATAAAGGTTGAGCGAGAAAAACATCAGAAATACATAGTAACAGAACTGGAAGGAGAAAATGAACCGGTTGCATACAACAATAATATCATTGGCAACTATTCAGTTGATTCTTTCTTAGGAAATTTCAATGCTCATACTTCACCTTACTTAGAACATTATGTTTTATCTCAAATAGAAAAATTTTCTCAAACAGATAGTTCTAAATGCATTAATTTTGTAGATACTCCTGTAAATGAATCTTTATTTTGGAAGTTATTTTTTGATGGTTCTAAGTCTAATGAAGGAGCAGGATGAGGATGCGTGTTGGTTAGTCCAGAGGGAAACAAAATTATGCTAACTTGCAGACTCGAGTTCGATTGCACCAATAATACCACAGAATACGAGGCTTTAGTCCAAGGATTATACAAAGCAATCGGATTAGACATTAAATATCTACAAGTTTTCGGAGATTCTGAAATTTTAATCAAATAGGTACGCAATACTATACATTGTTTATCGGGTCATTTAAAGCATTATCAATCTTTAGTTCAAGATCTAACTGAACACTTTATAGCATTTAATATTTCATCAATTTCCAGAATCCAGAATGCTAGTGCAGACCTCCTAGCTAACGTAGCCTCCAAGCTCATTCCTGCAGAAGACTATAGCCCTGATCGATTTTCAATCGAATTAATCTTTAGACCCTCGATTCTTGATAACATTACCAATTGGAGAATTTTCAATGATGATCTTGATATTGTAAGCTTCCTCACATCTGAAGGATCTTACACCAATCAAATAATTGATGAATACCAACATGACATACAATTGCAACAAGATAGAACTAATAATGCTATGCCAAAGTCAGTAGTCAAGTTATAAGACCTTTATGATTTGAAATATCGATTCAAAAGATCTACCAATTCAAAACTGCAAAGTTAAACTTTGAATGAATTAGTAAATCTAGGAACTGATACCAAACCACAGAATATCAACCTAGGCCTCGGCCTAGCTCCTGAAGAAAAATTGCATATGTTCATCTTTTGAAACAATACAAAAGTGTCTTTGCTTGGAAATATGATGAACTCAAAACTTATGACACTTCTATCATCCAACATACTATCCCAATGATAAATGATGAAAAACCTGTCCAACAAAAGCTGAGAAAGATCCATCCCAATCTAGAAAATCAGATCAAATCAGAACTCAATAAGTTATTGAAAGCCAAGATTATTTTTCCTGTTTGACATTCTAAATGGGTTTCCAATATGGTTCCCGTTAGAAAGAAGAACGAAGACATTAGAATTTGCATTGACTTTCGAAATCTTAACAAAGCCTGTCAAAAAGATAATTTTCCTTTGCCTCCTATGGATCAAATATTGTAGGCAGTTGCAGGATCAGAATTAATGTCTTTCTTAGATGGTTTCTCTGGCTACAACCAAGTGTTGGTTCATCCTGATGACCAATTGAAAACTACATTCAGAACCAAATGGGGCACTTATGCATATCAAAATATGCCTTTTGGTCTGATCAACGCTGGTGCCACATTTCAGAGAGCAATGGACATCGCTTTCAAGGGATTAGTTAACAAATCAGTGGTAATTTACTTGGATGATATAACTGTATATTCCAAGAAACGAGGCAATCATATTAGAGATTTAAAACAAATCTTCCAACGTTGTCAAAGGTATGGAATTTCACTTAACCCAAAAAAACCTTTTTTCATTAAGTGAAGGAAAACTTCTTGGATTCATAGTGTCAAAATCTAGAATTCATATTGATCCTGATAGAGTCAAGGAGATTTCTAAAATACCCTTACCTCACAACAAGAAAGCTATGCAATCTTTCCTTGGCCAAATTAATTTTGTGAAGAGATTTGTCCCAGATTTTTCAAGAATTGTATCTCCTCTACAAGCAATGATTAAAAATAATTCAAACTTCAAATGGGGCCAAAACAAATATGAGCCATTCAATCTGATCAAACAAGCAATCATTAATGCTCCATCTTTAGCAACTACAATTTTTTCTTATCCTTTTATTTTGTATACATTTGCCTCTGATAAATCATATGCTGCAATACTCACTCGAGCAAATCAAGACAAGGCAGAAGCCCCAATTGCTTTTTTCAGTTCAAATTTACAAGGGGCTGAGTTGAATTATTCAGATGTATAGAAACAAGCTTATGCTGTTTTCAAAGAAATTAAATAGTTTAGACCCTTTCTACTTAAAACCCATACAAAAATCATAGTATCATTTCCAGCGGTAAGAAATCTATTAGTACAGAAAGATGTGGGTGAGAAAAGAGCCAATTGGATTACTGCCTTACAAGAATATGATGTAGAAATCAAACCAGCAAGTATTGTAAGAGGTCAAGGCTTTTGCAAAATACTAGCGGGAGTATCGCTTATTTCTGAAAAACCATCTGCAGAGATACAAATGTATGAAGTAATCCTAAACGATGTTGAATCATTATATGCTGATATCATATTTTATCTAAAAAATGGATATGCTCCTTCAAATCTCAATTACACCAAGAAAAGAGCTCTAAGTTTGAAGGCAAAACAATATCAGCTTGTGAATGATGTTCTTTTTAGAATGAATTATGATTTTGTTCTCCTTAGATGTCTTGAGAAATCTGAAGCTGAAAAAGTCTTGCAGGAACTTCACGATGGGCCAACAAGTGGACATTATGTTGGAGATACTACTACACATAAAATCCTTCACGCGGGCTATTACTGCCCCACATTATTCAAAGACTCACATAGCTACGTAAGGAAATGTCAAGTTTGTCAAACTGCTGCTAGAAGACAAAAGAAACCATCATTGTCGTTACAACCAGTCAATATTGAACAACCTTTTGATCAATGGGGATTGGACATAATAGGTGAGATCGTTCCTCACTCTTCTAAGCAACATAGGTATATCATTACATCAACTGATTATTTTACTAAATGGGTAGAAGCAGTTCCTCTTGAGACTGCTAATGCCTAACATATCATCGAGTTCATAGATCAGTTCATAATCACCAAGTTTGGTTTACCTTCTACTTTAATGTTTGATAATGCATCGTATTTTTCTGGCAATGCTATGACTGAATTTGCACTTAAGAGAGGTTTCAAACTTAAATACTCTGCTAATTATTATCCACGGGGAAATGGGTTAGCTGAATCTATAAATAAAAACTTAATCAGAATCATTAAGCGAACCATTGATCAAAATCATAAAAATTGGCATAAGTCTTTAATATACGCTTTATGGGAAAATCGAATAACACAGAAAGCCTCCATTGGCACTTCTCCCTTTAATTTAGTTTATGGGAAAGAAGTGGTTCTTCCAACTCATCCAACAATTCCTTCTTTGGCCTTAGTTCAATATATTGATGAAGCACCAACTTCTTCCTTACAACTAAGACAGCTGCAAATAATTAAGCTAGAAGAACAACGAGAACAGGCCAAAATAACTCATGCTCATCACCAAGCATTAGTTAAAGCTTCTTTTGATTCAAACATGATATCCAGAAAGGATTTTAAGGTCGGAGATCTAGTTTTAAAATGGGACAAGGCTCATGAGGAAAAAGGGAAACATACGAAATTTCAACGAATGTTGATTGGTCCTTTCCCAATCGCAGAGATCATAGGTCCATCTACTTTTATGTTACAGGATTTGACAGGAAAAAGAGAATATTTACCTGTTAATGGACAAATCCTCAAAAAATATTCTCCATAGGAGATCATTCTCCTATTTTTGTATATTAGTTTTCTTTATTTTCATAATAAAACCAGTTGTTAATGGTTACATTTGGAATTCACGAAAAAAGATACAAATTCTCTTTTAGATTTTGTTTTTTCACTTGTATAAATAGAATTCTTCTAAGAAATTGATAATTATTATTGAAAGATACAGTTAAAAGCTTTAGACCTAGAAATGATACTAGTTTCAACTTTGAAAATTTTGATAAAAATCAACTTTTAGTGGGAAATTGTTTTATATCAGTCTAATGAAAAGTATCAATAAAAAAATAAAGATTCTCTGTAAAAAAGTTCTTTCCAAAAAACTCTACCATTGTCGTCTAGAATTATCTTAAGGAAACAATGACTTCCTCCCCACCTAGGAAATTACAATGTTCAGATAATAATCCAATGATGCACTTTAACTTAAAGAGTAAGAGGTCTCATCACGAGCTGACTTATCATGATCATAGATATTGTAGCTTGCTGACTTTGCCAATACTGCATACCACAACAGGGAAATGACTTTATATTGTTGCAATCAAAAGACAAAGGGTCTCATCATGAGCCAGTTTGTTCAGCAAAATTATAAATCAAGTGAATGACACTGTCAGAAATTGGCTACCAAACCAAGACATTGTTCTTTAAGGATAAAAAATAAAAATGAAAGAAATAAGTGTGGATATGGATTTCTCTTTGAACACTGTATATTTCCCTAAGTAGGATACAGGATCATTGTTGGCTAACAGGTAACCCTGTCGAGGCTATGGACGTCTGCTGGCAGCAGAGGCTCTACCTACGACAAATGAGCATATTTAAAACTGATTTACAAAGAATTCTTTGTTTTTATCTCTATAAACCAAGTAGTGACTGATATAGATACAAAGACTAGCTTGAGGAAGTAAATAGTCAAAGTTGGATATAGAAGAAACGAAATTTCATTAATAGATAAAAGCATAATGTACTTTGACTTTTTATTATAAAGTTTGATTTTCTGGAAAATTTTCTATTTTAAAAGTTTAGAAAATTCAAAAGAAAAGCAGAGATAACTAGTTCTTCCGAGTGAATCAGCAATTGTTGTGGCCAGCAAAAACCCCCCTTCTTATTTAGTATTATCACTAAATAAGAGGGGATGCTTAGTCAAAAAATCTAAAAAGCTTAAGTTTTATGATAAGATAGAATAAAATCATTCCTTAAAGGAATATCGCATCGCAAAAAAGTAATGGATATCTCTTTACAAGTAGAATTCTAAAATTGCGATATTGCGATGCGAAACTATAAATGAAAAATATTCATCGCATCAGATGTCTCAAATATCACTTACGCTAAAAAACCTAAAAATCATCGATATGCGATGGCACATATCGCAAATCGCATGTCGCAAAAAATATGTTAACGGATGATTGTCACATGTTCCGCTTCAGCGATATTTCAATATTGCGATGTGCAATACTGCGATATTGTGGTATTGTGATATTGCAATGTGCGATACTGCGATCTGCGATTGCCTTATCGCATGTCCTTAAGGCTCGTTGTACGAAGAATATTTCTCCATAAATCAAGACCCCTTTATGCACTTTAATGTTAATCAATGAATTGGTTGTCACTCATTAATGAAAAATGGTTTCATTCTGATCAAAGAGTTATTTCATGTAAGGTGGTATATTTTATATGTCTTCAGCATTTAAAACCTTCCAATCACCTTTTTTCTATCATTATTCTCACTTAATTCGTAAACTACAGGAGCGAAGAACTGAGAACTATACAAAGTAGTATTCAAAGTATAATGGGAAAGAAAGACAAGGCTTTGAGTTCTGAAGAGAAAGAGATGACTCCCTTGTATACAGACACCTCCTGTAACAAAGACGCTAGTATTACTACTTGGGAGGGCATGTATAATCTACTTGAGGAAGAGAACCCCAGAGTAATGGAGGTTACAGCTACTGCAGGCTCGCATGGGTCTTCAGATGCATCCATTACAGAGTTAGCTTGTTCATTCTTGCACCAAATAGCAGCGAAACCTAGAATTCTTCCATACACAGACATGGTTAAATGGGTACTCGACAGTACTGATACTACAAACAGACAGTTTAACACTCAGGGTCAAGAAATCATTGGTTCATTTACTCCACGGGATTTGAGACTCATGTATCATTTTCCGAAGCCACAGGCGACTTATAACAAACAGTTCATGGAGAAGTTTTCCAAAGAAAATGAAAACCTGGCAGAATGCACCAAGGATTGGTCAAGGAGAGATGAACCACTAAAAAAGGATAAACACGGTATGTATAGTACTGGTTCTCTCACTTCTCCGTATAGCTTTGCTACTGTTATGCTCTGTCAGCGTTTTGGAAAGCTAGACATTAATAAGTTTTCATCTGAATGTCTACCGTTATTGAATGCTGTTGTTAATGCTACTATTGTGGATTGGGCTAAGATATTATCTGACAACTTAGCCACAGCTATTTTCAATTATCGGTCCAAAAGAACTATTTCTTAGAGGATTTATCCTCCTTTTTACTTATCTGCTTATGTGATGGATTCAATCTGTTATGTTTCTAAGTTTCATTTAATGGGTTGGAAATGGACAACTCAAGATCCCCTACCCATTCATGTTTATCACAAATAATTGTGGGATTCAAAGTTCATTCCCTATTTTTACAACATTTTCCATGGAATCATGTTGCCCCTATACAGAATGTTATATGATAAAGATGCTCCAAGGTTTTCTCCTGAAGTAGAGGTAGACATACTACTTGTTGCGAGATGGTTTGGAGAAGAATTGTTTACATATGTTAGGGTTTTTGGTAGTTTTGCTTCTCCTCATGTTTTACCTTTGTATGTTCCGGATAAACTCATAGCCCAAGAAATTTCTTATCAAACCTGCGGAGAAGGAGGTTTGACTAAATATTTGAAGGACAAGAAGAAGGCTATCTGGCTGCAATTTCCTGTGGTCTATGGGGCCTTTTCATTATTTGATGTTGGTCATGCATTTAAAGAAGTAAACAACAATACATGTTTACGTTTGTTCAAGTTTCCAAGAAGACTATTTGACCCCTATGATATTGTTAAAAATTTCACTACAGCAGTCAAGATAAGAGTGTTTTCTAAAGAAGAAGATCTTTTTTAACGACATGTTCCAAGAAAAAGGTGCACTTAAAGAAATTCTACAATCGGCTCAAATACGGTTTCCTCCATCAGAGTTTCAAGAATTCAAAATATACAGAGAAAGTAGGTTAACTACTATCCCTTTGGATAAATTAAGCTTGAAACCCATAAGGAAACCAACTCCTAGTATCATTCTTAGTAGAAGTTCAGGTACAAACAGGTCTAAGTCAAAGTCTGGAAGAGAAACCTCTGAACACTCTAAAATTGAAGGGTCAGTAAGGGATACTGCCCAGTTAAAGGAATTTTCACAGCAACAGGTTTCAACCTCTCCTCAATTAAATCTTCCCCCTCTCATTGTACAGCAACCATCAGTCAGAACTGAATTATATAAGGAATGGGAAACATTCAATGATTTGATTAATATTGAAATAAAAAACACACATACACCTGTGAGTAATGTATAGACAACAAAAAATATAGTCACAGGTGTTATCACTCAGGTTTTCCTAGAAGTTGTGTAAGAGGAAAGTATACCCGAGGTAACCACAAACCGACCTTCAGATGCAGAATCTAGCCAATCTGAATCCAGAGAGGGCTCTCTCTTTATGATTTATCTTTGTTCTTAGAAGGTTTTAGGCTAGTTATAGATCCAAGATGTTTGTTTTGAAAAATGGTGGAATCCTTAAACTAAGGGCAAGGTTGAAAGTTTTCAGTCCATTGGGCTATGGAGTCAAAGGATGGCTTTACTGGATTTCTATTCTAAACACAAGATGGTTTTGTAGGGCAAGATAGCTAGACAGAGGACAATCCTTAAAATTTAAAGTGGATGGAATGATCTTGAAGGGATGAAAGGCAGCTAAGAATCTTTCACCATGTTCAAAAGAAAGAAATGAGATGACTACAAACAAAGAGCAATGAAGAATTCTTTATTATAGTAATCAGCAATGTTTAAATTAGCAAAGCAAGAGCATTTAAGAATTCATGCTTATAACCAATTTAGAGGAAAACATTAAGAACAATCACATCTGAAATCAGAGTACAATTAAGTAAATTCTGATTCAATCCTTTATGTAAATTATTCAGAAATGGACATAATGATATTATAAACTAATATAAAACTTTAGACAAAGGGTAGAAAGACTTATTGAACTGTATTTCAACACATGAATCTTGCAACAAGTCCAGTGCTTTAAATCGTCATCCAGTAAGCCACGAATAAATTTCTCCAAAATGCTTTTATTCCGAAAATCTCAATGTTACAACAGAGTAATAGAATCCACCCTCAATACTTCCTTTGAGGGTTTATTTATACAAGAAAAACTTGAAAAAATCTCACACTAACTTAGCCAATAACCTAGGGTGACTAAGGAGTAATTTACAAATAAACAGGAGACAAATGGTCTCGTGGATAGAATAATAGGTAACTGCTGATGTGTTGTTTCCTCATTTTGCTGATGTGCTGGAGGTAAGTGCTGAAAAAGGGCTCAATGCTGTCTTTTGGAGTAATTTCTTTGCTTGCTTGATACTCTTTGTCTTTACGGATACTCTTCAACCTGCGTAACTGATACTCTTTCATATGTACTCATTTTTATCCTTTTACCTGATAGTAAAGATAAATTTCTCATCCTGAATAGAAATTTTATAGAATTTCCAATAATTCTTTCCACCATTGATCATCTGGTATCATAGTTCTTTTGAGTTTTCTCAATGTCTCATCTGCTTCAGTGAGTTTGTAAAAGGTGGGCTCATTAGGAAACAGATACTTTATTTCATGTTCCAGATGAAATAAATTCCTCACTCTATCATAGATATTTCTCCCTGTTGGTAATGTTGACTCTGGTAAAATAGTAGAACAAGCAGCTGTATTTTGAGCATGAGTATTTATTTTCTTTACATAGGTTTCCAAGTCCATTATTTGATCCTCTGAGAGCATAGGACTTGGTAACCCACTGTCCAACAAAGCTTGAAATTTCTCTCTGAAAATATTGATATCAACCAAAATATATGAGCACTTCCTTTCTAAATTCTGCATGAAAGTTCTTTTGATGAAAACTCTCTTTATTTCCAAAACTGTGCCGGTCCTGTCCTCAATCCCTAATACTGCAAGCTGTTGCTTTGTCCGGGTGTTCAAAAATTGAATAAGTTGATTGGCCTGCTCAGGCCTGCCTCTCAATTCATTTCTTGTCATGTATATTTCTTCTTGAGCTATTTTAACCAAATCATTTTGTTCAAAAATTGCTTGAACAGAGGGCCAAATACCCTTTATTAACTCAATGATACTACCCCAAAGAATTTCATTTATTTCCTTTAAAGGCTTTTCTAATGAAAGGTCCTTCTCCAAAGCCTGAACCAATTTTTCTAACCTTTTTATTTCCCTGGTGTTATCAGCAACTGTCTTCTTAGATGTATCATATTTCTCCTCCAATTTTACTAATTGCAATTTCGTGGTTTGAAGTTCTGTGACCCTTAGTTGTAGACTTTCCATTTGTTTTATTAACTCATCAGAACTCAAACCAGAAGTGTTTACCTGTTCTGGCTCTGTTTGTTGCTTTGATGTTGTAGTACCTGTGGTTGTAGCCTATTTGATAGCTTCTTTTTCCTGTAAAGCTTGCTCTAATTCTTTCTCTGTTTCACTTAGTCGCTCAGTCATATTTAGGAGCAACTCCATTACCTCTTCTTGTGAATTCCCCTTTAAAACTTCTTGGGTCTGAGGGTGCCTTGAGGCTGGCAATTTTAGCTGCTTTCTCAGTGCAGCTATGTCATCATCTTTCTTCTTTATTAATGCCTCAATACTTTTAATGTCTTTGGGGTTGTGACCCAAGCCAATGATTATGTCTTCTAGAGACTTTATTCTATCATCTTTGGCCTGAGAAGAGGCCTTCTCAATTTGCAATTGAGCACTTGTGTTATTCAAAGAATCTTGCAGTGTTAGAGCTGCCATGGATTTATTGGTAAGAGTGGAATAAACCATTTCCCCAGTTTGTCTGTGTAGCTTTATCTGGTCCAGAGGATGAATGTCCTTTGCCAGAACCTCAAAATTTGTTCTGATGTAGTCAGCTGCAGTAATGGGTTTTGGCACCTTTGACTTGAAGTGGCTCATTATCATTTTGCCTTGTGACATGTCAAATGCTGACATTAACCTTTCCTGATTATGGGGAGCCATTTTCATATATTGATCATATACCTTCATTCTTAATGGATCATTCTTTGCCTTAATATTAATGAAGGTTCTTTTAATATCCCCTGTATCTGTTTTTGGTGGTCTAAAAGAGGATACCTCAGTACTCAATTGCTTTTGTAAAGCTTTTCCTTTCTGTCCTGTGTTTGTTTCACTAACTGTGCCAGTTAGTTGACTGTCTTCCCTTCCATCATCAAACACTTCATCTATGATTTCCACATCTAGAAGTGGATCTGATTTATGTTTTTTGGCTTGATGTATTCCTGAGGAATCTTTAGGAGGTGTGGTATCTGGAACTTGCATTTTCTTTCCTATTTCCACATTTGATGGAGTTTGTAATTCTGGAACTTGTGGATGATTTACCTGAATAGGAGAAACCTGTGATTGATCAGGTGCTTTGGAAGTTTGTGGTTTCTCTGCCATGACCAAAGTTTCAATGACCTGAATTTCAGGTTCTTTTCCCTTACCTTTTGGTTCTGCTGCCACTGGTGGACTGCCTTCCTGTAATGTCTGCTGTAGATTTGCTGCTGAAGAAGTGCCAATTTGGGGTACCTGCACTTGACCACAAGATTCTAGGTCATACTTCTTCTCGAGATCTTTCATAATTTTGTTCATTTTATCAGCTTCACTTTCTTCCTCAACAAGTGTTCCTTCAACCCATTCATCTTGATTGGCATATTGTTCTAGTTCATGAATCTTGTGGTGTATATAAGAGGATGATTTGTTCTTTAATCTCTTTTCACAAATAAAACCAAATGGGTCATAAGGAACCCAACGGAAAGTTCTTTGGAACTTTCTTTGTAATATATTTTCTGCCTCTCGCTCGGCCTCCCTAGAGTTGCAGATGAAAGGACCTAATTGACTTTTGATCCTTAGTTGGGCTTTCTTCTTCACACTACAAAAATGGATCACATCCGAATTATTCATTTGCCTGAAATATTCCAAGGCAAAAATCCTCATGGGCACATATCTTGGTAACTTGAATGGATGTAATTCACATCCATAAATTCTAATGACTGTATGGTTTTGATATAAATACCAATCTCAAACTTTATAAGTCCTTGAGAGGTGCAAGGTCTTCTTTATTTCATTACTGAGCCTTGGGGGAGGGATTCCTGTTAACAAAGTTGTTGCAGGATATACAAACTGATCAATGAACTCAGTGTAGGAATAGGGAGAATCAGAGGAAGAATGAATTATGGGGGACCAAAATATGACTGACCTGGGGTTTCCCTTGGCATTAAGCTTTTTAGCAGGGAAAGGGAACTTTTCTGACTGATAGAAGATAATGAGATGAAAAATAACTGAGGAATATTTGAAAACTTTCTCATTATCTAGCCTCATGAACTGATCATGGATTTTATTGGCTATGAAAGAGGCAAAGTCATATTTAACTTCAGGAGGCTGCCCAGGAGTAAAGATAGATAGTAAAACCAGTGTTATTTCATCCACATATTCACTGGTATTGAATCCCAAGACAAAAGATATCATATTTATGATGAGCCTTCCCAATTTATTGAAATAATAAAAACCATAAGGAGGAGACCCCTTAGGTTGATGTTCAGGCAACATGAAATTCTGGCACATGGATTTTAGCTTTTTTGGGGTTAATTGCCTAGTCTTCTCAATCAATTCTTCCATAGACAACGGTGCTAGTTCTTGGTCTGGTTCAAAGTGTAGCATTGCATTGATAGCCTGGGGAGTAATGGGAAACAAAACACTCTGATCAGGAGCTATTACAGCCCTTTGAGTGGGATCATAGTTTGAATGGAAATAGTGGATGATTTCTGGGAAAAAAATGACCGAAGGGATGAGATACCTTGGGAGATTGGATTCCCATAACCCAATGAGATCTTGCCCCTTTGAGTATTCGTCTCTGCAGCGACAATAACTCAGAAGGGGACTTTCATCAAAATGCAAGTCTTTAATTTGGAAATCTTTATCTACCAAAGGTAAATATTCCTACTCACGGTGAGGGGCATTCAGTGGAGTTATATTCAAAACTGCCGGGGCCTCCATTTTGGTTCTTGTGGATTCAAAACGGAGGTTTCTGGTTTTCTTCACAGGCCGGACGTGATTTTGATCTTACTGAAGGAAATTGGAACAATTGCAGGTTCAAGGGAATAATTTACAGTCGTAAAACTCAGGGAATGATCTTAAGAATATGATTTAAACATTGATTCAGCGAAAAACAAAGAAAACAGAGTTTTACTTGCAGTTCGGGGCGAAATAGGATAAATACCTGTTCTTGGAGACAAACTGACTTTTAACAGGTATCAGGCGATGGCAGGAGGGTACTTGAACACAGGTGCACCGGAATCTTAGAGCGAAATCAGATAGCACAGTAGATTTCAGCGGAAATTTGAAAATCGTAGCAGAAGGCGCAGTCGTTTTCAATAACGAAAATAACGGGAAAAACACGAAAAATCGCTTTATTTACAAGTTAAAAGGGCTTTTTATTTTTTCGAGGAATGACGTCATATTAGTACGGGCTGACGTGTGCAGGGTCGGGCGGTAAGCGGTAAGCGGTAATCCCCGCACCGCTTATGGACGAGAGTGGTATTAGATGAGTGGGCAGCGATTCCATTGGATCTTTGACGCGTGGTAGGTGAACTGTTCAAATACCACCAAGCCCCCACTGGTTAAAACTCTGACAAAGGATGGGTAGCGGAATTGACGTGGAGCGTCGATCTGTGAAGGGGTGATCCAACGGTGGAAAATACTAGGAGATGGCGGAGTTTTATCGTGCGGGCCCGGCGGGGTTTTAAACGCGATTTAACTTTATAAAACATCTCGGGGAGCTTTTAATTGGCGGAGAAGGGTGGTTATTAACTAATTCTGATAATTAGTTAATCCCACTGTTTAATCGAAATAGGGGTCGCGGTGGGGTTGAAACGTCGGGTGGATTGCCAGGTGGATGGGCCACGGTGGCATAGGAATTTCCCAAAGTTTTGGTTTAGAAAATAAAACTTCGGGTTTTATTTTTATTTTTGTGTTAAACATATAAACCATATGTTTAAAGTTTTTCTCGTATATGTTTTATTATATGATAAATTAATTAATATAATTAACTTACCATAGGGGCGGGATTAACGTATAATGATATATTTAACCAAAGGGCTTGTATAGTGGGTTTTTATTCGAATGCACAGGGGAATAAATAATTTGGCTAAACTTTATAATAGAGGGTTTTTTTGGATATTTATATAAAAGGAGTTATTATACTTAGGATAAGGAATTTCACCAGGGATTTAGTAAATAGAGTTAAACATTAATATGACACAGGGACAAGGGAACTCAAAATATTTTGCACATCTAAGAAAGTGATAACTTCTGAAGTATTTAGCAATATCTCATCTTCCACACTTAAACTTAGAATAGTAAGTTATTTTGAGGGATTTTTATGGAATTTTGCATAGTTTTCCTAAGTAAAATGGGATTTTACTTAGGACAAGGTTAAAGGTGAATTATTATAATGATGAATTATCTCAAGTACTTAGGTCTTTTTGATCATTAGGCCGAGGGTCCGGTCCCTCCAAAAGTCAAGGAAATGCCTTGAGCCCTTTTGATCTCCAAACACCTTAGTACTTTGGGGGAAATTAGTAAAACTTTTAAGGGGGAAATGATGAGGGAGGTTAATGATTTTTGAATTTGCTTGCTGTGATTTTCCAGTGTATTTCATGCCTTAGTTTTTGTGATGAAAGTAAAGGATCAAAAACATGTAGCAGCATCATTCATCAGATAAAAACTTTGCAACCATCTACCTACCCTATCTACTTGACACTACCATTTTCTCTTCTTTATTAGGGTGCATTTAGACTTGCAAACCATTTTCAATCTTTTCTTTTTACAAGGCAAATCTATCTAATTCTACCCTTATTACATCCAAGGGCTCAGATTAAACTGTTGAGCACCTCTTATTAACTCTACCTATCTACTTATCTGCCAAGATTAAACTGTTTGGTCAGATATTTATTCTCTATTCTACAACATGAAATTGAAAAATGAATGAGTCAAGTTTAAACAGTTTGACTCTTCATAAATTGTGGCAAAAGTTTGACAAGCTGCACACAATTGCTTTATTACAGAAAATAAAATAGTAGTGGCATTTGGATTTGCACACTTTCCTGGTCTATTTTTGTTTGGGGTTCATTTCTTTCACTTTTTTGACCATTTTATTTTTCTTACCCTTTGATTTTTCTTTTAGGGTATACCCTCTTTACATTTTTTAAATTATTTGATTTTTTGGTTTTTCAAGAATATGGAACACCTTTGCTCAAGAAAGAAGGTTTGAGCATATTCCATAGTTCAATTCAAGACAATCATGAAAAAATGAAACCTATTGGTATAGGAGTCTCAACAACCTGTGCAACCCCACGATGATACACTTGGCCTAATGAATCCCTTGTCAATAATTTCCTTCAACTGCAACTTCAACTCTACTAACTCTGGAGTGTTTATTGGGTAAGGTTCCTTTGATGCAAGTGTTTCCCCTAGTACCAACACAATAGAAAATTCCACTTATACCTACTTAAGACCTCCACATCCTAAACATCCTTACCTTTATCACTATAAATATGTACTGCAAATAGCACACACCCTTTCCTGCTATTGCGTTTTTCTTGCATAGTTGTGACCATGCTAAGTGATGTAGCTTTCTTCTTACCCTGTAATATTCTTTGTTCTCCATTGTCATCCAGGCATTCAATAACCTTGTCATAACAGTCTACCTTGTTCTTGTGAAGATACATCCAATCCATACAAAATATCATGTTATAACTCCAATGGAAGTACATTCAGATGCGTTGATGTAGGCATACCATTCGACTAAAATTCACAAGCTCTTACCCAATGATGAACTCTTTTCTTTGTACATGTAGCCAACTACATTAAGCAAGATCCTACATGCACTTATTTATTCAAACACACTTATCCACCAAGCCAGGGTTAACATAACTATAAATAGATCCAAGGTCAATCAAAATAGAAACAACTTGATAAAAAATCTTAGTGTCCATCTTGATAATAGATTCCTGGTGATCCGCCCGCCTGTTATCCAATGTTGCATAGATACGAGGAATGATCTTCCTAACATCCCTAATAGTTTTCACTTCCCGTGCAATTTAAATCTGAGGCCTACCACCCTGATACTGCGAACAATGTCTCTTGAGATGCTCCTTGCCACATATTCAACACTGCAACGGTTCCATATCATCACCTTTATTTTGCTACCCTCCAGGTTGTGACCCATGTCCCTATATAAATACGTTGAACTTATTGTAAGGAACAACATTTTCTTTCTCACCTGCATCTTGGGGCCTTGTTCTTTTCGACTGCCATTTACCTTTAGCTTTTTCTTTTGCTTTCCATCCTTGTTGAGATTATATCTTACGCTTTGATTTCTCTTAAAAGTGCTTCAAGTTACCAATGACTTCTTCAAGCGCCTGAGGCTCATCATACTCAATCTTATCTCTAAATTTTATTGGTAATCCACTGACAAATCTCTAAAATTTGGCCTTCTCATATTTAAATTATAGTACATACCTCAATAACTCCAAGAAATTGGTCATGTACTCCTCATTTGTCATCAATCCCATCTTTAGCTCATAAAAATCGCTGGCCTTACTATCGTAGTACCTCTCTGACAAGTACTTCTTCCTGAAGAGTCTCTTGAATTCATGCCAACTTAACTCTTTTGTCCTGACGTCTCTAACCTGCTTCACATTTTACCACTATATGTCTGATTTCCCTTGGAGGATGAAGATAGTTATTATGGCCTTCATGCTTTCTATGTAATCATGCAACTTAGATAATTTCTTCCTCTCAAGTAACCATGCCTATGTATCTTCCAGCTTCTTCAAATCTCCATCAAATGTAGGTGGCTTGGCTTTCTTGAACTCATCTATAAAATATCCCTTGTCACTCCTCCTATAAGAATGATAATGGAGATGATCATGATACCTGTCATAATCAGATCTACAATAGAACCTGTTTCCATCTCGTCCCCTATATGGTGTGTCCAAGAACCTGCCATCTCTGATCGTGTCATATCTATCTGACATGTGACCACCATGAGACCGATTGTCATATGCTCCATTAGTCCTATCCTCCTGTCCATGATTTGTCCTAAGCGGTCCCTGTCTTTGCAAATATGTGAAGGATGTCTGCATTAACCTATACTTTTTTCTCTTGTGCTTGAATCATCATGTCATTATCTTCCTTGAAAATTATTTTTTCTGCCTTAAAACTCCTCAAGGTGTCTGCTATATCAAGGGAGTACCTATCACTATGCTGCTCATCGGATTTATAGGGAGAATCTCGTGAACTGTAGTCTACCATCTTGCTAGTCATTTTGATATTATTCCTACAAGTATACCATGTCATCTAAACCAAAGCATAAACCTAACCAACATACCTCAGTATAGTTCAAGGGAAGATATCTTGTTTGCAAGATCAACCAGATTAGCACGATACATTCATAAAAATAATCATGATCAATATATCAATATCATATCAACCATTATCCAATTACCATGCATTAAAATAACAAATACATTCCATGATCTCATGCATGAAAAATATATACATGAAAATGTATGCATGCATCCAAATGGACAACAAACATCCATAACAAATGCATATTCAACCAACATGCATTCACGATGAACACATCCTAAAAAAAACATCATCAACTGCTACATGACAAAACAACTGCAACAATGACCATCACCATGTATACATAACAAGGACATATACAACAAGCATGGATGCAAGGCATTCATATTCCACCCATACAGTCCAAGGGGTGAACCATACTCTGATACCACCCTGTAACACCCTCCTCCCACATTTACCCAAGCTAACTGGTCCATTGGGGTAAACATGTGACTAAGGGTTATTATGATGTGATTCAACTCCCCAATTAAAATTAAGGAAGTAGAATCGACAAGACGAGATCAATCAATCCTTCCTCAGATGCTACAAGACCTTCATGAGCTAATCAACCCTTCCAGGTGTTCAACCCCTAAGATAAATTGTTGTTTTGATAAACTAGAGCCCCAGTCAGACTGATGAAATCCCTCCATGCGATTGAAACCCTCCATTCCCATGCACAAAAAGGAATCCATGTGACTGCAACCTTTTTCAAGCAGTTCTGTGCTAGTGACCCCAGATTCTGAGCCACTTTTTAGGGCCAGGACTTAAGCCACTACCCAAAACTTCATGAAACTTCTAGAAATTATAAATAACATGATGGAAAGGCCTATAATGCAAAACTTGAACAAGGACCTGATCTGACAAGGCCTAGCCATGACATACATTTTATTAAGTACATCATGAACATGTAATATACAGGTCATATAAACACATATGAATAGAGGGACTTCATACTTATCTGATATTTGTCAAGGAGGCCTGATTCCCTCTCATAATATTTGCATTACCATCTATTAGGTCATACATTCATTTTTCATTCATTTAATAAACATAACATAATGTGATCCATGACTAAGATATGTTATAAAATCATGCTTATGACCGACGTATAACCAACATAATAACAATGATAGAAAAACCATTAAGATCACATAATATCAAGCAAATTTACAAATAATAGACAAGATGAAAGAGATAGACTTATTAACATATGGAAAATGAAACCAGGTCAGGGACTTCTACATACCACCAGACCATAGATTAGGCTGAATAAAATCTTTCTTTCATCTAATCACCCCTATGCCATATTCCAAGCATGAATGTGGGACTCACAACATAACCAATCAAGGCTTCCTTAGGCTTTACTGCAATCCCACCAAGGGATTCCTAGGCCAAAATAATACAGTAGATGATTTACCATAATCCCATTATATACTGGCCAAGAGATCACTAGACCCTAAACAAGCATGGATGCCTTTGGATATCTCCACCTAAACGGTGAGGAATTTGTCCGTCTCCACTCTCTAGGCTTTATCGTGTATAATTCCATAACAGGTCAATAGATTCGTAGGCCTAACGAGAGAATACACCTCTAATATTTATCATTTATCCCGTCATTACCGATCAAGGGATTCCTAGTCCCAACGATAGTATTCACCTCTAGGATTTACCATGTATCCCGCCATTCATCAGATGAGGATTCCTAGGCCCAACGAGGTGTTCACAACCAGGCTTTACTGTGTATCCCGTCATTATCAGTCAAGGGATTCCTAGGCCTTATGATTTCTCCTAAGACCACCCCACTTAGTTTTGATAACTTTCAGTAATCCAACTCAACCAAATAAAAGAGAACCCCATCACACTGGATGGCTATCTAGAACTGGAAATGCAAGGTTTAAATCCACTGTCACACCTAGCAAGACCCATGCCAATGACAACAAGAGAACCAAATACACACATTCATGTCAAATCTAGCAAGGAAATCACACATACAAATATATACTTGCAAGTAATCTCGTTGTAGCTACTTGATCTAACTCTTCCTTTCTTAATATTTGCTTCCCTTTTCCTTCTATTTTCTTCCTTTTCTTTCCTTGATCTGATACTAGAGTGCTCCAAGAAAACTCTGTGTGCAAGAGTATGAGAGATAGAATAGATAGAGAGAGATCCAAGCTAAAATTGACAAAAATCTATGAACTGATCCTCAGAAGCCTTTTTATCAATGTGGCCTCTAATTTCTTCAATTTCCATTATTTTCCTTCATTTTCTTCCTCACATGCAACCTGTGACCTTTCGCCTTCCTTTTCTCCTATTTTCCATTATTTTCATAAATAAAATGCCAATTAATGCCTCTTGCCTTTCCATTGCCTTTTTCAATTTCCCCTATCTATAATAAATCAAATGAACACCCACACTAGGATGTTTTTCTCAACATTCAAATTGGAATAGGTGTCCCATGACCATGATCCTTTTTTTCCTTTATTAACTTTATTACATGGTTTTTGACCAGGGTTGTTACAATAACCACATGCATGAAGGCATATGGGTGCAGTTGAAGCCTTATAACTTCATGCACAGTGTTCCATGGGTGTGTTTGGGGAGTAAAGTGAATGAAAAAAGTGTTCCATATCAATGATTGATCACCTGTGGTGGTTGGTAGGCTCCTCAGTGATATGTAGTCTTTGAGGGATATCAATTGACTTCCGCTTTGTGGGCCCCTTTTCCATAATTGGAACTTGGTGGTCAGGTCATATCATAGTGACACTTAGCTCATGTTTACCCTAGAGAGCTTGTAAAAGTGGGTAAATGTGGGAGGAGCTGTTATAGTTCTCAAAACCTTATCCTACTTCACTTATTCCTTTGGATGGATTAGGATAAAACCTCTCTACAAACTTTGAGCATTCTAACTGTCATCCTCACCATATGGAAATTACCAAAGAGGGAAACTATCAAAGGCTCCTTTCCTCTGAGATATCAAAGTATAATATTAGACCATGCAACAAAGGGATTGGGGTTTTTAAGGAAATTTTGATGGTGTCCTTGGTCATATAGAAGAGAAAAAATCCAAGGTTGGTCAAGGAGGACTTACCTCTCCATATACAAAAAGCAAGCCAATTCGGAAGTAAAGAGTGGAAGGCAATGATATCTAATAAATTACCTTAGATAAAATTCCCCAAACATAGTTTCAAAATGGTATTTTTATCCTTCAACTATATATATAAGGTTGGATAATCCCTCTTATAAGTTGCTCCTAAAGAGGTTAATTGAAACTCACAACCCCTAAGTTACTTATCTACAAGAATCGATGATGGAAGGGGATAAAATTGTTTAAGATTTCTCAAAATTAGTAAAGGAATTGGATTTTAATTTTTTGGATGCCATAGGATGATCTAAGGAGTCAGTTATAGGTTAGAAAACTAGTATATTCACCCTCACTAATTTGTGGGATTTTTATTCAAGGTTGGGTGTCCCCATTTTCTCTTTCAAAATGGGGAAAGTGTTCACATGTTTGAACATTTACAAGACATTATTAGATTCACTGGAATTTTGGGAACTTTTCTTAGTTTTTCATGGGTTCAATAAGGGCTACTAATCCTAGGAGATGACTTAAAGTTTTCCCTTTGTTCCCCTAAGATGATCTAGGTCATACAAGGAATGAAATGAAAGTCATGAAAGGAAATGAAACACATAGAGAAATATAGTAGAGAGAACAGTAGTATAGTGTAAACCCAACTTGTATTAACAAATAAAATAGAAATATTATAGAATACTAATTATATAGAATGGTGGTATATATCTATGGAGAGAGAGAGAGAGAGAGAGAGAGAGAGAGAGAGATGGAAACTACACAAATATATATTATAATAGGCCAAAATAATGGCCTTTAACATAAAGAAACAACCCTAGGGGTCCAAAACCTTAACCCTAGGAGATGAAGCTACAAAATATTTACGAGTCCCAAGGTGTTCAATTGGTATGTCAACTTCTCGAGGGAACATTTCTTGCATGCAATCTCCATTTAGGGTGCACAACATCTTGTTGGAAATAACTATACGAGAGAGAGGGAGAGAGAGAGATATGGAAACTACACATAAAAATATTATAATACGCAAAAATAATGGCCTTTAATATAAAGAAACAACCCTATATTTCCAAAACCCTAACGCTAGGATATGAAGCTACAAAATATTTGCGAGTCCCAAGGTGTTCAATTGGTATGTCAACTTCCTGAGGGCACAATTTTTGCATGAAATCTCTATTCAGGGTGCACAATAGGTTGTTGTAAATAACTATATGAAGATTTCAACTTTTCGTTGGGGCTAGGTCTTGCCATGATAACTTATCACGCCCCAAATTTCTAAAACTAGTTTTAAGGCCTCAAAATGGCCCTAGAAAATTTTGTGACTTGAAAAAACATAGAAAAACTACCAAGAATATAGAGAACCATTGTTTCAATGAAACAGGTGTGTAGCCAAAAATATCCACACGAATCACAAGATATAAGAGCTAATGAAATAGGTGGATTCTCTCTAAAATTGATTATTAGGAACTTGGAGAAAATTGGACTCCTATAGATTGAGTTAACCAAGACCACCTCAGACTTGGAATAATCAAATAACTAGGGAGGATCAAATTGGAAAGAGACTAAATTTCTTAATAGTTTCAAAATAATTCTTGAAAGAGACTCTTACAATTTAATAATGTGTTTCAACTAGAGGGAATTCCAACCTTATTGAAAATAGACCCAACTTAGGGCAAGCCACCAATCCCCTTCAAACTAAATCCTAAACAACTCAAGGATTAAAAATGCATTCAAATATTTAAGAGTTCCTAGATACCTTTCAATAATTCACTATCTGTGGCTATCAAATTCCACTTGAATTTAAGAAAGGATAAATACTTAACAATTCAATGGTCAAAGGAAAAGTGGGAGAAGGATGATTGACTCATATAGGAAGTAAAAGAAGCATTATATTATAGGGCTTCTAGGGAGTGATCCACATTCCTAATGGACTATCAAAAGGATGGTGTTAGTCAACTAAAAAAATAAAATAAGGAAGTTTGTCTTGGAAAAAAAATATGAATGACACCTAAAAAGTAGGGAAATCTACTTTAAGGAAAAAAAGGGAAAAACAAATTTCCTCCATCATCTATCTTTCCACGTTCTTTCCCAAGTTTTCATACCCTGAAGACAATCAAAATAACATGGCAAAGGTGGGAAAATAGGAATTACTCAAAACCCTCCACATATTTCAAGAAGACAAGAGCTCTAGACCAAATGGTATTTCCATTATTTTTTTTCTCAATTTCTATGACTTCATAGAAGAAAATATAGATAACATAGTGGAGGCCTCAAGGAAATATTGAATAGTATTGCCTACTTTTAGTTTCACTTTCATTGGAAAATCCAACCAAATATGAAAGTTTCCACCCAATCTTACTTTGCAATAGTATCTACAAAATCATTTCAAAAGTTATCTCTTGAATATTGAAAGAAATCCTCTCAAAACAACTCCTATTTGAGAGAAATAGTTTCCTCTAAGGATAAAAAATACAAGAGTTTATTAGCATTACTTAGGAATCCCTCCACTCTATGAAAACAAAAATTATGATGACCATGATTACCAAAGTGGATATTTCCAATAGAATTAGCTATATTCCCTTTGCCTCATTCATTTGTGATTTAAATTACACTTTAGCACATGGGTAAATGGTCTGTATCAAATTTATGCCTTTCTAAGTTTTTTTTTTTTTTTTGTAAGCTTGGTAGTTCCTTCCTTTTTCATTAATTAAACAATAAGTTACAACTAGTTTATAAATAATTAGATGACCTCAACTTTACCTGCGGGAAACCAAGTTTATAGACCACCTAATAGCATGGTATTCCACCCAAAAACAATAAGTTTTAAGTCTGTCTATCCAACTATGTATGTCTGCATGTCTTTACATTTCCTACCAGTTGTCTTCCGAATAGAAAGACTGTTTATATACTGAAATTTAAAAGCAATCTGCATACTTACGAACATAAATAAAAAAACTACATAGAGAGACATCTAAAAAACTATTTTGCTTTCTCAGCAGAAGTCGACTCCATCGGAGTTGGGTCCTTTGTATTGGAACCTAGGAGCTTTGTTTGAGGGAGGGTGCAAGGTAGGTGGTTTTCAATTTGCCGGAGGAGCCCATCCTATTTCTGCATCTGAAATTGTAGCTTCTGGAAGACCTTCTTGTAATCCGGGAAGTCCTAAACTTTTGCGACCATGCTCACAGAAATCTGCTCCAGGGCCTTGCCCAATATTCCTTTCATTGACCAATACAGAAAGAGGGTTTGATTGAATTATGTGACGCGACCGCGGGCCTGCCTAGGGTCAGGCACCAAGGTCTGACAATACTCTGCATCAATCTCTGTTGAACTCACCTGGCGGTTCAGATCTACCTCCCACTCCTTAATTAATTTCTTTATTTCCTCAGTAGTACCCTCGTTATAAGCATCCACAACATCATTGATAATGGCAATGACAGGTTTTCTACCTCTTAGTTTACCTCTCGACGTATTGGGCTGCCCCACCAACTCGGTGCCCCTACTTTTCCTGCCTTAGCCCCTCAGGGCTGGGCTTCTAGTTTTGGCTGCAACCCGAGCCATGTTTTCAATCTTCGAGCCTGTGGGACTAGGAGAAAACAAGATACTCAAAGGAGGTAGACTGAGCAGAAAGCAGCTCGACTTGCCAACGTCGTTACTGTCCTACCCACCTGCCAATATATCACCATAAAACCATAAATCTAGAAAATGGGCTTAAGTTTCCTTCCTTTCTTCCCAAAATTTGTGAACAACTTCCCTCAACATGAACAAGGAACCCAACACCAAATAAAACGATCAACGATTTTCATAGACCAAAATTTTATAAATCGAACAACAATTATCATAGAACAGGGAACCCAACACCATATAAAATCACCAGAAATTATCATAGACCCTATAGGGTTATCGACCAACATATCAGACCCTATCTTCAACATACATACGAGACATAAACATACTCACAGGGAGAAGGCCAATGGGGTGGCATCCGCGAAACTCATACTGAGACAGTAAAAAAACTACATTCCCCCCCAACACCTGCATATATACCCTTACAACATCTCGACCAAGCTCAAAAACACTAAATCCACCATCAAAATACGAAACCAAATGACCTTGGCACCATGCTAGTTCCAACCAGACCTTAATAGAAGCCCTAGGATCAATGACAGTGGTGAAACCCCGATATAACCCATTAGGGGAATCTTGAGGTCTAAAATGGGACTCCTAAGTAAATTATAAAAAAATGGTGGAAATAATAATATAAGATTAGATTACATCATCAACTTTTAGAGGGAAAAAGAAAAAACTACTTTTTCAACCAGTTTTTTCAAGTTATCTCCCTATGGTTTTACTCAAATTTCAAGCGGGAACACTTGCTAGATGCAGAATTTGATTCCTCATCCAAGGAGTACCCATGTTGCATACTTTCGATGGACCCTGCTACATGAAAAATGAGAAATACATGAAAAGTGTGATTTCTATCACATTTTTTCATGCATTTCTCATTTTCATGTAGGCCCATCGAAAGTATGAAACATGGGTACTCCTTTGATGAGGAATTAATTTTTTCATCTAAAAAGTACTCCCACTCGAAATTTGAGTAAAACCTTAGGGATATAAGTTGAAAATACAAGTTAAAAAAGTAGTTTTATTATTTTATTATTTTTTAATCATTTTAATTTTTTACCCCAAAAGTGGTGAATCATCCCCCATGGTTGAGATCATCATCTTGAATCCTATTGGTTATTATAAAGTTTATTTTGGTTGTACATTTTTCTTAGGAGGCATATTTTAGATATCAAAAGTTCTCTAATGCCTATGCGTAACCAGCAAATACCAAACCAGACTGAAACATATACTACTCCCGAAAAATTGTAATGGGTTAGCGAGAAAACAACCGCATGTAGCACCAGAATAGTATACATACTCTCAAGCCCTAGAGATTTCAAACTAGGAAAACCCAATTCCCTTAACCAGGAAACTCGATGCATTGAGGAAAGGGAGGAGTGACAGGATACATATCAAATCTCAAACACAATAAGTTGTTGAGAGATCACCATTGTCAGCTTCCTTTCCTGACCGATCACCAGCTCACTGCTATCCAGAACTAGAGGCACCTTACCAACATCGCGCATGCAAACAACCAAATGCCAAATTCGTAAAAAAATGCCACAACCATCACCTGCAATCATATTAACTATCGTCATGCACAAATCCACCACGCCAACCTTGCAAAGCATGTGGAGGGTGGTGGGCATTTCCTTCGAGGCACCCATCATTAAATGGGGATGATACAACGTGGATCTGGTTCGCACCCTGGACAAGGGACCTTTTCTAGTTTTAATTAATAGGGAAACTTCACCTTTTTTCAAATATGAAAAAGGAATTTTCCAGGGATTTCCCTTCTCCCCCCTCTATTCCTCCTTGTATCTAAATGGTTATATCAAGCACTCAAGAATCCATTATCAAATGGCTCTTTCAAAGGTATCTTAATCAACAATTCTTATTCATGTTTTTCTCATTTATTTTTTATATATGACATCCTTATTTTTTGCGAAGGTTAAAAAATAATTATGGATAAATTAAAAGAAAATCTAGATTTATTTTGCATAGCTTCAAGTATGTAATCAATTCATCTAAATATATGGTGACTTTTTGGGGTCTTCTTGAGCGTAAGAAGCTTCATATTACCCATATTTTTTCTTTCGTGAAAACTACCTTTGACATTTGGTTTCCGCCTCAAGGAAAATTTAGAGTCTTAAGGGAGATTGGTAGTGGCTCATAACCGAGATTGACAAAAAAGTTGAACACCTAATGCAACATATCGATAATGTCTCCAATTATTCAACCTATCTCATAACACCTATATTCATGGGAATTATTAAGGAATACCTCTGATATTACTAGATATTGATAAAACCTCCCAAAATATTTCTGTTGAACCCCCTCCTAATATATATTTTAATAAAATAACCCATATTTTTAATAGTTATCTCATATTTTTACCGAATGCCTATTTTTACACTCCCCAATACCTGTAAAAGCCCCCTACCCCACATCCCCTACCACAATAACTACAATGTATTCATTTTATTTTTCATAATTTTAAAAGCCCCTTTATGAAATACCATGGTAAGATATTGGTCAACAAGGTGAAGTCCCTATGAAAATTCATTTTCACATGGTGGCTAGCTTGTCTAGGTTAATTCCATCCTTGAGGCCATTCCAATCTAATACATATCTCCTACTTAGATACTAAAATACATCCTTAAAAAAATTCATCAAATTTGTTACCCATTTCATTTTGTCGAGGGACCAAGGGAAGAAGGGCATGGCACTAGTCTCCTGGAGAAAACTATCAACCCTTCAAACCCAAGGGGGATTAGGGCTTAAAAAGTATATTTCTCTTATCCAAAGCCTTGGTAGCTAGGAATGTCTATAGGCTCATAGAAGAATAAGGTTTATGAGGACAAATGATAAAATATAATAACATCTTATCCCTCTCCCATTGAGGATTGGACTCAATGCACATATTAAAAGGCCCATAATTCTTGCAACATTTGGAAAGCCATAATTACAACTTTTCCCTTAGTTGGGAATTGGTTAATTTGGGAGGTTGAAAGGGAGACAATGTCTAGGCTAGATTTCATCCATGGATTGGAGGCAAATATCTACACAAAATTCCCATTTCCGTCATTTAATATATCAAATCAAATGATTTATATACCCTTCATCACATTTCTATGGGATAAGTGGTAATTTTAAATAGTAACAATTGCTATCTTGGATAGACATTGTAATATTCCCAAATGGGGAAGCAACAATATATGAACACAATAATGGAAAGAACAGTGAATAAATCAACACACTATGATATGAGACAAATTTACAGCCATCTTATTAAACATATCAGCAAATAATAGGCACAAGATCTTGAGGATCAAGTCACTCAAGCAATACCAAACAAGCCTCTGCAAGAAAAATATGCCAATACATGAGAAATAGCTACCACACAAATGCCCTGAGCTATGATAGCACAGTTGTAGGGCATAAACTGCTGCATAAAGATAGATCAATGAAGATCTGCTATTATATAGCTCAAATAATGCTAGGAGTGAAGATCTAGCCTCCTAGACACCTTTCCAAGAGAACCTGGGAAGGGTTTCCGGAAATCCACCCAAATACAAATGGTGATCTATAGCCCTGGGACTAAAGAATCACTACAAACTGAAGCTCATGTAATAGAAGGTTGAAATAATATGGATATGATGTAAATCTCCTCAAAATTCTCCTCTAATGAAAGGTTGAACCCTTCACCTACAGGAAAACACTCTAAAAGAGCCAATAGATCCTCCTCTGAAACTGTCCTCCAAAACAATGCAATTCCCAGCTGAAACTATGCTGTAAATTATGGGAATAGGTTGGCCTAGTTCCAAAGATCTGAAATGTGCTCAGAATCCCTCCTTGTTGATCTCCCAAGATAAGGAATCCTTCCTCCTATGAAAAACTAGCTCAGAAAGTGGGTTTATCAACCCTCCACTACAACACCCTGCAATACAACACAATATTTTGTAGAAACTGCGTTGTAGCTTAAGACTGAAGCTTGGCCATAATGCCGAATATGTGGAAATGATAGATCAGTACTCTCCCAAGGGACCTCTCAAGGAAAGAGATGGGATTCCCGACCAGGAACACCCTGTGCTAAACAACAACAACAATCTTAGCTAAACAACTGAAGAGAGAAAAAGTATAAACAGACATATCAAAATAATAATCATAAGCTAACCCCATATGGCTACCATCCTCTTCCTTATAAAAAATGTGAGCCTTCTCACCTTGGGTCCCACTCATTAGGGTTTCCATCATCATGTAATTAATCTCCCTCCAAAATTGCGTTGTCCATTATGAATGCCACTCCTCCATAACAACACTATTTGATTTGGTCAAAGTTGACCTATTCAACATGCTTCAACCCCTTTTCACATCTAAGGGACTTCAATCCAGCTTTTATATGACTATCTAAACTAATCCACATTCACACTGGGCTATCTCCATTGATGATTCATTCCCTCCATACCAGCTCTGTTGACTTGGTCAAACTTGACATTGTCCAAATGCATTAGCTCATGTTCACACATGAGGGTGCTTTATTCAGCTATGAATATGATCCCCTTTCACATTAAGAGGAATTTTATGCCTACTAAAGAGATTTATGGGCCTCCCTACCCATTTATTCATCTAACTATATGTCAAGAGAAAAATTAATATTCCAATTAGCTGCATGCTAATTTATTAATATTACAGACGTAGATATTAATGAGGAATGTGTTGGGACATAGAAATCCTACATACTCTATCTTCAAAATGCAATGTCTTCATAAATAATGAGGAGGATGAACTCCTCAAGCCTATTAGCCCTTAAGGAGGCAATGCACTTAGATTTGGATATAAGATACTAGCCTTGGAAGGAAACAATTTGAGACCACTCTAGTGGAAAAAATCCATTTGGAAATACAAATTCCCAGCAAAAGAAAATAAATATATGTGGATTTTCCAAATATTAGAGCCCTAACCCGGGATATGTTACAAAAACAAAGCTATAAGGGCCCTAGTAAATGCGGCTTTTGTGAAGTGGATTTGGAAACAAACAACCACCTCATCCTTTACTTCCCTTCCTCAAAGAAAGTATGGAAATAAATAAAGGCCTCACTATTTTGAGATCCCAATGGTAAGGAGACATAATTGAAGTAGCTTTAAGGAATTGACACAAAACAAGGGCACAAAATCCTATAATTGTTCGCCCCCTAACCTTTGCTTGACGACTTCAATTGGCAAGAAATGCAAAATTGTTTTAGGGAAAGGACATCTTTCCTTTCAAATGTGTTTTCCAAAGCCTTAATAATTTAGGCACCTTCCTTAATTCTCCTCCATTTTGCATTATGATTGAAAATAAAAAATTAATATAAACATAGAAATTCCTTAAGCCTTCTTTGATGGAACCTCTCAAGGAATTCCACAAAAGAAATGGCTTGGGTATTCTCCCAAAATAGTTTTCTTGATTTCAAAAATGACATTAATCAATCTACAAATAACCAAAGAGCTGCTTAGGAAATTAATTTTCTTCTCCCAAAATAATTTTCATGATTTCAAAAATGACATTAATCAATCTACAAATAACCAAAGAGCTGCTTAGGAAATTAATTTTCTTCTCCCAAAATAATTTTCATGATTTCAAAAATGACATTAATCCATCTACAAATTACCAAAAGTGAACTCACAAGCCTTAAATTAGCTCTAATCCTTGTTCTTGGAAATATAATCACGCAAATCTAAGTTCTTGGTGACTCCCTCTTAGTGATCAATTAGATGAGAGGAAAAGTTTTGCTAAAAAATTTCATGCTTCAGCCATTACTTCACACCATCAAGAATTTAGAAACTACCTTTTACTTTTGCTTAAAAACAAAACTTTTGAAGTTGACGTGAAGCTGCAAAAAGGAATTCCAAAGATCAATAAATCCTATCAGAGATAACATAATTCTTATTTTCATAAGTTCTAATTTAACTTTTTCATTATTTCTGAGCTAAAAAGAGATTCGAAAATTGATATATTGAGCTATATGTTTATGTATTGTAAATAAATAGTATTTCAAAAAAACTTAAATGTCCGGTATATATATACACCATTCTCAACATTTTTAAGATTAGATTTATTAATCTTTTTCTATATGATTCCCAGAAAAATAGTTTCAAACATCACTATGGTATTCTATTCATATAATTTTATTACCTTTAATAAAATTATTTTTTTCTTGAGAAAGCAACGATTCACATATATATTTGTTTAATATAAATTATTCTATATTTATTTATACACAGGGATATTATGTAAAGTTTGCAATTACGAAAAAATATTATTTTCTAAATAACATATTATAATCTTCAAATATTAAATGAAACACTCATATTTATAAAAAATTTAATAAGAAAATTTTTAATGTTAATATTTTTTTTTTAATTTTTATTTTATATTTATTATTTATAAATAGAATTAGTGAGAATATTTATTATAATTAAGTATGTTTGTGTTTAACTTGGAATTGACACATATCCTTTTAAAATAAAAATAAAATATTCTTTAAATAGAAAAAACAATATGATATGCATGTTTAATTAATTATCTATATAACCTAATATAATTTCATATGAAGTAATTAGAAGTAAAAAATATATGTAAGTAAGATATTTGAACCTTATACTTTTCAAAAATATTTTCATATGTGATTTAAATTAACTATTTAATGATCTATATTAACTAATTTAATTTATGTCGATATCAACTTTATATATAGAAAAAATGTTAAAAGAAAATATTTTAATGTTGTATAGTAAAATTATGAATAAAATATTTTAATATGAATTAATATTTGAGTATAGTTCTCCGGGATGCGGATGCTATCGAAGCGCCCATTTGCAGGTTGATGGGATGGGGGTCTAGCCGGACGGGAGGCCACATGCCATCCCGCAAGGAGAACGTCATTCCGACCTTAAACATGTTTACGCTGAGTTTAATTGCATTTATTCTGGGTGCACTTCACAACCAGGTTGCCGCTCCTCGATGCATTTTCGACTGCTATGTATTGGATCGACCTCCGGTGCATATTAATGACTATTCATTGCAGATGATCTACCGCTGCAAAGCTGACCTGTTAAAAGACATGGACCCGTCTTCTGTTCCGAGCTCTTCTCCCTCGTCGGTGAATTGGTGGTGCAGGTCAGCTGCTGGGATTGCAAATGAGCGCACCGTCACTGGTAAGCGAAGCCATATCAATTGCTTCCTGGAGCTTGGTGAAAACCTTCATTTCTCGCTTTCTGGTTCCTTCTTACTTGCCTCTTTCTTTCTGAACTCCAATTCGACACTGTCCTCTGTCATCTCTCCGGTTCCCTGGCTTTCTTGCTCCGACTCAGCTGCGAACATGCCTCGCCTCAGGCACAGAATGCGTTGTAGGCGCGGGTCCACCAGGAGCCGTGTGAGGCATTCTCCTTCCCCCTCTAGCTCGCCTTCTTAGTCTTCTTCCCCCTCGGACAGTCTTCCCAGTCTTCTCCGTGGTCGTTTGCTCTGTTCGGGTCGCATGCTGGACTCTCCCTCGTCTTCTGCTCTCCCGGCTCAATCCCACACTGCCCTTTTTTCCTTCGACTGCTCCCTCAATCGTCTGAGAGTCACTGCTGCTATCTCTGTTGTGTTTCTTGAGGAGCCCCAGGACAAGAAGCTCCAGAATCCTTCGGAGGGGCATGGTATAAACGACGACACTGAGCAGGACCAAGCGCTTCAGGAATCGGTGGGGCAGCCCAGCGGAAGCAAGGATGCTATGTCGGGAGTCACGGGGCAGGGCTAAGAGGAGCAGGTGGTCCCTCCTCCCTCTAGGAAAGTGGTCCACTCTGTCGAAGACCTATACAACGATCGTGGTGAACCAGATGAATACTGGTGCAGGGTCGAACAATTTGCTCCTGATGAGTAGTTCTGCTTCTCATCTATGGTTTCTTTACTACGTTTCTGCCCTCTCCAATGGGCGTGTTTTTGACTTTCATGCTGTTTCAAATCATGTTTTTGTTTTTGTTAGTTACAGCCTTTAGTACTCTAAGTATCTCGCTCCCCTGCGTGGGATTTTTTATGGTGGTCTCTATAGGTTGGTTTCCCTTCTGCAGGGCAGTCTTAAACTCCGTTTTTATATGTCTAAAATGCCTCAAAATTGGGCAAGGTTAAGGCTTCGGCCCGCTGTACACTACTTTTTCTGTTAATAGACTACTTTTAATTAGAAAAAAATATTTAAGTATAGTTAAAAATATATTAATAACAAAAAAAACCAAGTCACTCAATGCACATATTATGTAAAATATTTTATATATTGTTTTAAAAAATGATATATATATCATATAAAGCTTTTGAAAAATAAAATCTTTGAATGGTCTCACTATTTTAGAGTTTAATCTTTTTTTAGGTATATGTTTTTTTTTTTTGTGTAAAAATCCAACAAATATTTTTTGGATTTACAAGTTTAAGTTATGTTATCTCTATAACATTCAAAAATACAATTTAAACAATTAAAAATTACACATTTTTTTTTTACTCTAAAACAAGTTTGCATATAAAGAAATTTTATCCTCTATCTGCTCATATTAGATCTGTGCTTAAAATAAATCTATACTAGTTAAATTTTTAAACAAATCTCTATCAAACCAATACAATTATAAATACTACTTTAAAATATTTTATTTATATTTATAAAAATTAATGATTAAAATTAATATAATAAAGTAATATTGTTAAGTATCCAATATTTGATCATGATAAATAATATACACAACGCCTGGGTTCTTGATGTGAGTTTGGAACGGCTTCCGTCAAATTTTTAACCTCATTCCTATCGCTAAAATTCCTAGATATTTCTAAAATCTTAAAAAACCGCATTCCTAAGCATTTAACCAGCTGATAGTTTACTCTAACATTCTATACCAACCAAATAATATCTATGTATCTATATGAATAAAGAAATGTACATTTAACCCACTTGTAGTTTATGCTAGAACCTTATAATAACAAATATCATGTGAAGATATCAGTGGTTACTTTATTTTCCGAGTGTCGGTGGCCTTTCTGTTCTTCCTTTTTCACCTACCAAAAACGGTCAGTCAAACACTGGTTCGTAGCCAAACCCTGCAACGAGATTCTCATTGTATGTTTGTTCCGTATTTAATAATCTAGCTGTGCAAGAAAATGCATTCGGATTACACCAATCAAATTGACTTGCTTCAGCTTCCCTCGTAAGCAAGGTAAATTGTTTAGGATATTGGTCATTCAAGAATAATAAAAATGGCAAATTTCAAAACGAAAAGTTGTATTTTCAATACTTATCAATATCATGGCCTTTAAATAGGGATACTTAAAGGTTAAAATTCATGATTCTAATATTTATTATTATTATTATTAATCAATTAAATAGTAAATATTATTAAATTTATATTTATGGCAAAGGGACTTTTACTTTTACTTTTAAGTTTATAGATATGTTTCAGGAGATCTTGTCAAGCCCTCCTCTCTGCAGCCACTACTCATTAGGGTTTGTTCTTTAGATATGGTTTGAGATCTAAGCTTCTAGTGAGTATTTCCTCAACCATGCAACCTCTGTCTTTTCAAAGGAAGCAGTTGGATTATATTGATTTTATCTTAGATCACAATATTGGTAATGATGTCATTGTTTTCATGGTAGTATTTGGATTTATTGATTCTATCTTAGATCACAATATTGGTAATGATGTCATTATTTTCATGGTTCTTCGTCTACGAGGGGGATTGGAGGTAAGCCTTCCTCCTCTCAGATTTTTTTCTTATAAAGATGTTGTACATGCTTTGACACCCCCCGCCCCCTAAGGTAGATTAGGCCCAGATGGCTCTTGGCCGTCAGGAGTTCTAATCTGCAAGCTCACTTGTTGTACCACATAGTATTTCAAGGCATTGTAGACACTTTGGGACATTATCTTATTAGTGAAGTATCTCATGGGCAACCTGGTGTAATACACATGGAAAAATTTCTAATGAAAATGATATTAGTAAAGGGCTTCTAGATCAAATCAATTTAATCACTTGTGGTACCACATAGTCTTTCAATGCATTGTAGACACTTTGGGACAATATCTTATTAGTGATGTTTCTCATGGGCAACCTGGTGTAATACACATATGGAAAAATTTCTAATGAAAATGATATTAGTAAAGGGCTTCTAGATCAAATCAATTTAAAAATTGGTGGTTTTCATTGGACCCGGGCTTTGGATTATGAGAATACTTCTTTTCATTGTCGATTTTGTCATCAAACAAGCCACTTATAGAACTCCTACCCAACGTTTAATTCTCAACATAAGAAGAACATCCACAATTCTAGATCTAAAATTTGGAAGCCCTGCAACCCTCCTCCTATGGACGGCAAGGCCTCCTCTATGTTGGAAAGGGATGATGAAACTGATAATGAAATCTATCCAGAGGACAAGGTCCAAAGCTCAACAACTCCTAGTGTGGACCATGCTCCTTCAGCAAGCACAAAGATATTGGATAATAATGCTTCTCTAGGTATACTGAAATGACAGCAAGATTTGAATCCTTCAAAATCTAACAAGGAATCTCCCTCAACCCATAATGATAATTTGCAAATCGCTTTGATCAAACTATGTTTGGAAGGTTGAGCCAAGGTTTCGAAAAAGAAAGGAAAAAATGGTTGTCTTGAGGATGAGTTGATTCATCTCCCAATTTGTTTCTTCTATACATTTACGTCTTCTTTGCTACTCTCAATATCCCTCATCTCTGGTTAGATACAATTAAATTGTGTCAAAAAATGAGACATGATGGAAAATGAAGTAATTTTAGACTTAAAAAAAACACATTTATTGTACCTAAAAAAACATTAAACTGTAAAATATTGAAAATTACTTTATTTTAGATTAATTTAGTTAATCTGAAAATTTAGTGGGCATTTTTACTACTGAAATTTACTCATATATATATGTGTGTGTGTCTCAAAAAATGAGACATGATAGAAAGTAAAGTAATTTTAAACTTACAAGAAAACACATTTATTATTTATTTTTGTATCTATTGATTTTAAATTTCAATGTTGGCCCCATTCACAAGTCACTACGTGTGTGATTAATTAATAAGAGCATATAAATTTACGCTAATAATGTCCTTCTCCTGGTTTTAATAATAATATAATATTTTCTACTAAACAAAGCCAACCACGTGAAGGTGGAAGCTCATAACCCCCAACCTCTTCCCCCCTCCTCCCCCTTCCCCCTTCCATCACATCACTCTCAATATTCCCAACACCCAATTTATCTACTATAAACTATTTGAAAGCAACATAGTAAGAATAAATCATATATAGAAATTACTAAGAAAAAAATCTTTATGTGAAGTGAAAGAGAACAAATCTACAACTAAAAAAAAATAAACGCATACCTCATACATTACAATATTTCAATATCATTAATCAACAATGTCATCATTTCCAATAATCATATCACCATCTATATGATCATGGTGAAAATTAGCTCCTACATTTGGTTCAAATTATTCAAGTTCTTCATCTAACAGTACATCATCAATATCATCTTCATCAAGAACAATGTCTCAGACATCTCATTGAACTTCTTCATGATCTGACACATGATCATTATCTAACTTCTCCTCTACACCATCATCCTCTTCAAAATTGTCATATTCTTATGCTACATTATACTCTATCATCCTTCCTCTTGGATCATATCTAATAACACATTACCAACATGCTCTACTTGGAACCTCTGAGTAAAAGACCTATTCACATTGGCTTGGAAAAACATAGCAATCTGATCCTGGCTCAAATGACCTTGTATTAACCATGGTAAATCCATTATCATGTTGAATAAAAATTCTCTTGGGATCATGTTCATTCATTCATAGCCTATACCATTTTACGTCGAATAGAACCAATTTGAAGGAATCAAATTCACACTCAAGTATGCCATCCAAATACCCATAGTATTGATTTTTAGAGACTTGTGGACGTGTGCCACTTTTAGAGAAAAATTTAGTGACCTGGAAGATTTTATTTATCCCACAATCAAAATTTTTCATCTTTTAATCCAACTTTTTGGTCGAAACTTACGGCCTTTGTACCACATAGCCTTGTGGTGTTTCAAATGCAATATGCCAAACATATAAAAAAGGAATTGTCAATTAATAAACATATTCATATATATGACTTGGAAAGTAGCTAAAAAATACACACTTGAATTCACATTAATAATATATTTATAAAATAAATTAAAAAAAATATTACAAGACATTGAAAATGTGTGCTTGTATGTTTATCTTTCAAACCATTTGCTAAATCAAATTCTCTTTGCGTAAGATTGGCATCTCGAGCATGATGAAGTTCTTTAACCAATGCAGAAACTCCTTGACATGATAACATACCATGAGATTGTTCACATCTTTCAATCCATGGCTTCATCCAACTGCATTTTTGGTCGTAGCAATGGTGCATCCCACTCTCAACTGACTGTATTAGAAAATCATAATTCACCATTAAATATTAGTTACAATGGTCAGTATTAATAATTGATGAAAGAATAAAAAGTAAATAATTATGACATACATAAAAATGAAAATTTTTCTATGTGTGTGTGTGTGTGTGTGTCTTATAAATCTCCACTTAAAATTTTTAATTACCTTTCACTTTCATCATTCTACCTTTCCCCAAAAGGTGCTCCCCTTCATATTTTTTGATTAAGTTCACATCCCAAATGCAATCCACACACCTATTTTTTGCTAATATAGGAAGATACTAAGCAATGTACACCATGGATTGATAAGCCATATATCCCTCTACCATAGAACCCTCAGAACGTGCTCTTTGTCTAACGAAAGCCTTCAATGGTTTCAAGTGGCTCTCCACCATCCACATTGACCTTGTGTGTATAGGTCCACACAGTTCAATCTCCTCAACTTGGTGTATGAGATAATGTTCTTGTGCATTGAAAAATGTTGGAAATAGATACTTTTTCATTTCACACATAAGCCGAGGAATATTTCCCCTCTTCCAATAATTTGTATCATCTTTATGTATTTCTTTCAATGACAACCATCTACATATGATGCAAGAAAATAAGTACATTTTCAACAATACATAATATATTACATCACAAGTAAAACACATGTCATTAAGTTGATCAACAACTAATTGAAAAAACACTTAGTATAAAAATCGCTACTTAATTCATGTATTTGCCAAGATCATATATAGCTTGTTTGATGTTATTGTGAAAGGTGCATGTGAGAGATAGAGGTAGAACATGTTATAAAAATAAAAATGAATCATTATTTGTTTAATCCAAAGTAGACAACAAAAACCATAAATATGTATATATACCAAAATAATCACGTTAATGAAGGTATGCCAATCATGTGTTTTTACCCCCACCAACTTCACCTTTTTTTGCTAAGATATTATTTATGTTTGAAAAAAATATTGTGGGAAATTTAATTCTTCGAATGACCTCTTTTAGATCATCACTTTGCTTCTTTGTTAATAACCATGGAAGGTTGTATCAATCTCCATCTCTATTTGACAGTATCCCACTCTTCATTGCATGTTTGGCTTCCACAATGTCATTACAAAATTTCTGGTTTTTTTCTTTATCCCTCCTACCATCTATGACCCGCCATAAATTTTCTGCCACGTTCTTCCCATTATGCATTGTATCAAACAAGTGAGCTATTCGTAGGTGGTCATAGTAGGGAAACCTCATGAATTGAGTGGAATAAATTTTCATTTCTCATGGAATCTCATGTCCTTCACGTCGATTTCTTTTATATTCCAACTTCTATAGGGTGTCATTCTTCATGGTTGTAACAATCCACAATTTAAATATACAACTAATTAGATCAATTACGCGATTTATAATCAACACACAATTATTCAACTAATTAGCATAAATTTTCCAAAAACACAAGTAGAGACAACTTACCTGTAGCGATGATATTTCTTAAATGTGACTCTGGAGTTAAACATTATTTGAATCCCATTAATCGCAACAAAGTTTTTGGGGACGACTCTCCACCCAATCGTAGGCTCAACTGCGCATAATCTTTCTGTAGTTAGCCACCCCCTAGCCCTCAATCAATGTACTACTTCTAGGGAGTCATTTGCCTCACAACACTTTTCTTCCAAGAGAATGGATGAATGAATGAATCTCATCCTCCTCATTGTCCTTTAAATAGACCAAAAAATGGAAAGAGGTCTGCATGGACACATTTCAACTTTTATTTCTTTATTTTAAGTTTTACTTAATTCAATATTTCTCTTAATTTAACTATTTCTTATTTTATTCCTTTTACTTTTTGTTAACTTTACTTATTCTTACTATTTTTAGGTTTACTTTTATATATATTTATTTAGAAATCCAATTTATTATTTACTAATTTATTTATTTATCAATTATTATTATATTATCTTCATTATTTATTTTTTCTCTTCTATTATTATCTTTTCTTTATTTTTTATTATTTATTTACTTATTTTTACTATTATATTATTTTATTTATTATTATTATTATTATTATTAGGGTAATTACGTACTCCCTCTCTTTAAGGAACTTCGTCCCGAAGTTAAGTTGAATCATTTAACATTTTTATTTTATTTAGTTATTTATAACTTCATGTTTTCCCTACACCCTCTGTTGAACTAGTATAACCAGCAGACATCAAAGTTTTTCACAACATACAAGAAATTTCAACTAATCTTTGTCCCTTTTCCCAATATTCGGAGCCAGACATAAGCCTCATTGGTCTATACCATAGCCAAGGGTTGGCCCTAAGGCTCACTCCAAGTCTTAGACCTCGTCTGCCCCAAGGCAAGTATTGGGTCCCAATACTCAATGACTCCAAGCATCTCATAAGGTTGGCCCACTCCCTCCACACTCACAAAGGTGCACAAACCTAGGCATCGAATTCCTTACACCCCCACCAGAATTCAACATCTAAATCCAATATCAGACATTTTGCCTCCAATATCAGGCACTTGGCCTCCTCAAGATGGTCCCATAGTCCCTCAAGAGCTATACAAGACAAAGGAACCATTGTCATATGTAGTGTTGATTGAGTTTGTCCCTAGCCCATATGGTGCTACATATTCTCCCTCACGGGTATGGGATCCCACCAGATCATCAAATAAACCTAGCCCATTTGTGGAGTTCATGTCAATCACCACACCTCAACATGCATCCAATGCATTAGTTATAATCATAACATCCTAGAAAATAATCCACATGCCAACTCTTGTGTATCAACATGATAACATAACATCATTGTTAATCACCACATTCTATATAGTAAATAACTGCAAGCTCATGCATATCATAAAATTTTCATGCAATTACCACATGATTTACCTTATGAAATACCATCATAAGTTATAACATCAACATATTTGCATCAAAGATATATCATGGCATCACATAGTAGACTAACCACATGTCAATATAACCTCACATTGTATCCATCATGATCATACAACATCATTATCATAACAAATAAATAAATAAGAACCACATGTGCATAATTATCCAACATCATAACTATGTTCGATTACCACATGTCATCATATCATGAAACCTCATATCAACCTTATACTCAACAATCCTATGTTGACAAAAAAATAACTGAAACCATAACCTCATATATAGTACCATAGTGTATCAATAAAATTTAAGCAATAAGGCATGATTCAAATGTTACATATTTTTTTTATTTTTTTTATTCCATATAGGATAGGCATCACGACACATTAGTATGCTACAATTGTGGTACTATTTCTTTATTTTCAATTTTCACCATATAGAGTCTTAATCTCTAAATAAATTATTACTAGCGTTGTCATCATTCCTTAAATAATTGTTTCATTTCTAATAAATTGACTCATTTAATCGAAATAATTAACTCATTAATGGCATACCCACTTCTTACTCTTCACATTAATTGTTTTCTCATTAGTCTTTAAACCTTAACTTATCACAAAATGTATCTCCTTTAATATTTACCTTCAAGCATTTTCTTAGTCTATCACTTATCAACTTACTCCTATATGAACGTTTTGGTTTGTAACTTCCCATCTTGCCCTTTTTAAATTTATATAGGTCATCACTATGACCCTTACAATCACGTTGCTCAATTTGTTCATCAATATCCTTAAGAGAACTTTCCACTTGAGAGAGAGGCCCTTTAGTATTATCACATAAATTATCCCTAGACATTATTAAATTTTCCTAGTTCCCTTCACACCTTAATGTTATACATCTTATATAATTATATGATCTTTATTTAGCTAATCCAACCCTATAATTTCATGTTGTTATTTTTCATTTTAGCACTCTACTCGACAATCACTAATCTTGGACTTACCATGAAAATACTATCTCTATAGGTAATTCCAAATAGATGTCATATTTTTCTTCATCACTAGTGAGCATTTTATGGCCTTTGTATAACCACAAAACTTGTATGCTTTGATCTCAACGATTTTAGAGCTAAAGAACCAATCAATCTTCATACTTAATATCATGAATTGACTTAGTTATTTCCTTCATCTCATAAAAGCATAAAAGCATAAAATTGTTGCACTTGGATGTGTTATTACTATATCACAATTTGGGTAAAAGAGCCTATAAAAGAATTCAATGAAGTGGGTTGTCAAAAGTATTATACTTATCGTTTACTATTTTAAAGCATCAAAGAATTATAGTTGCTTAATCATACATATATATGTCCATAATTCACATATCTCCCAATCACTTTAATTAATCTTTTTTTTCATCAAACCATTCTATGTTGATCAATAATCATGAGGATTATCATTCATTTCATCATTAGAAATCTTGTAGGGTTCTTCGTTTCTCTTCATCTTTACGGTAACTAACTTACGATTAGAAATCATGAATTTATCTGTATGGAACCCATAGAGAAAATGATTTCTTATTAAACTTAAATAAGTCAAACACTTAATAACTAACCCCGTTACTTTCACTAATTAGCCATACGCAATTAATAATTTTATAAAACAAACAACAATTTATTATTAAGTAGAAAATGTTTATTTTTACATGATTTATACACATTTAAAAACCAATATAATTTATAAATACACTTAAAAACCTTTCTAATTTTATCAAAGTATATTTACTCAAAATTTTATATACATAAATGTACAAAAATAATTCTTATTACCTTCTCATTCTCTAATAACCACCATGAATTCATCTTATATTTTTTTCTTAATTATTCACATCAATGTGGTATCAACATAGCCAATGTGATATCAACATAGCCATATCTTGACAAAATTAAAATTACCCTACCATATATGTATTGCTAGAAAAATTAGATTAGAATCTCTTAATCTATCTTAAACTAATCCAAATTATATATTAATAATAATATAGTGGTATTATAACCACTTATTTACAATTAAATAATTTAATAATACTATATCCAAATTTTGTTCATTTATTATGCTCTCTAATTATAATTAAAATTTAATATGGATTTCTATCAATATATTAAATTATTATCTATTACATGTACATCTTCTATATTAATTATTTATTAGATATTTAATAAAATATATTATTTACATAATCTTACATTTCAACTGCGTCTCATCCCTTTATAATTTAATTTATAAATAAAATAAAATTAAAATTTACGATTGCATTTTATATTTTATAGTTTTCTTTTTTCAAATAATAATTCCAAAAAAGTCATTGATTTATTAAACATCATTCAGTTTATCCAGTAGACAAATTTATGATCATATACATGTAACTACTTCAAGTATCCATGTAATTATGTGAATAACGTTTAACTTTACTTTTAATTTTAAAATTAATAAATTATTTAACAACATACCTACCAATTCTAAATATAATAAAGTCATAATTTTCTTTTTTTTTAAATCATAATTTCATACATAATTTCGATATTAATATAGCAATCTAAAGTTAATGAAATAAATTTTATTCAAATTTTATTTACATATTTAAAAATAAATTTAAAATAATAATAAAATGTTATTAATTAAAAAAATTTAAACGTTCAAATTCTATCAATATTAACTTCGTCCATTTTTACTATTCTCCAACCAATATCTTAAAGATTAGTATCTTCAACATATGCAACTCCAAATTCCTTCGTGTTAATTTAATTTCTTCGTTCACTTGAATTTCAAATATGTTTTCTAGTTTGTTCGCAGTGATATTAATATATATAATTCAATATTTATTGATAATTTAGATGAGGATAGATTGATCTTTACTTTGATTATTTTATCGAATGGTATCTGCATCAAGTAATCTCTTTTCTTTGGTTTTTTAGCATTTACATTTTAGATTTATTAATTCGCTTTCAATTATCCATTGTTTTCATGTATTTTATGTCAAGTATATAAATTATTGTGTTTGACTTTGGATCAAAAAGGCGTGGGTTTGACTCCCACTGTGATCGATTTTTCATAGCATTTCATTATAGCATGCAGAATTATTGGTTGACTTTGGATAAAAAAGACGTGGGTTCGACTCCCACTATGATCGATTTTTCATAGCATTTCATTATAGCATGCAATGTTTATTCCTTAACTTGTGCATGACCATGCAACAACCTTGACCTTATAGTCAACAACCTTGACCCTATTGTCTTGAGATAGTCATCACTTTCAAATATTTCTGAGATCATGGATGCATGAGGTTATATTGTAAGCTCACACATTAGTTCTCTCTTAGTGTGTTGGCTCTAAAATCAGACCTAGGAATTCGCACACAACTTGGAACACTTTTATTGAAGAATAAATATATCAATTAAGAATTCATACACAACTTGGAACACTTAAATAAATAAATCTTATTGAAATATAGATTAGTTCACACAATAAAGGTTAAGTAAAGGATTCTTTTGTGAACAATAATTTAACATTATTCGAATATATAAAGAGAAGAAATATATATAAAAAGAGAGGTTGGAAATTGAGAATATTTGATGATATAGGTATTTAATAGTTGTATATATTTCTTTTAAATTTTAGGTTTCAAGTGTTTGAATTTAATTTTGATATCACATGTAACAATTTATAATTTAAATATACAACTAATTAGATCAGCTATGTAATTTATAATAAACATATAACTATTTAACTAATTAGCATAGAATTTCTAAAAACACGAGTAGAGACGACTTACTTGTAGCGACAATATTTGTTACTTGTGACTCAGAAGTTAAACGTTATTTGAATTTTGCTAATCGTAACAAAGTTTTTAGGGATGACTCTCCACCCAACTGTAGTTTAAACTGTACATAATCTTTCTACAGTGGGCCACCCCCAAGCCCTCAATCAATGTACTACTACCAAGGAATCTTTCATCTCACATCAATTTTCTTCCAAGAGAATGGATGAATCAATGAATCTCATCCTCCTTATTGTCCATCAGATAAACCAAAAAATGGAAAGGGATTTGCATGCACACATTCCATGTGTCAACATGCCAACTTTTATTTCTTTATTTTAAGTTTTACTTAATTTAATATTTCTCTTAATTTAATTGTTTCTTATTTTATTCATTTTTAATTTTTGTTAACTTTAATTATTCTTACTATTTTTATGGTTTACTTTTATATATATTTATTTAGAACTCCAGTTTATTATTTACTATTTTATTTATTTATTATTATTATATTCTCTCTTACAAATAAATAATAATAATATTCTCTTCAACTCCTCACAAATAACAAAGGGATTCCTTCAAATCAAGATTGGTGCAGTGGTGGAAGGAGCCTGGGGTAAGCTCTTATTCTACCTTCCCTTCCTTATTCTCTTATGGCATTTGGTGGGCTCGTAACATGACCTTTTTAAATGACTAGTTCATTCCTGAAGAGCTAACTGCGGCAATGATTATATAGTGGGAATCTGAGCAAAAATGCCCGTCAAAATTAATCAAAATTCGTTCAGTGGTTACTCCTATTATCAATAAAAGCTCTTTGTGGGTATCCTTCGATGGGGCAAGTCAAGGCTCTCCTCCTTTGGTAAGCGCAGGTGCAGTTCTCCATCTCCCTCCAGTTTCCAAATTTCACATTACTTATGCCTCGGGCCATGGTTCTAACAATAAAGTTGAGCTTGCTTCTCTCTGGGCAGTTCTTTATGTGGAAAAATGCAAAAATATTACTTCTTTACGTTGTTTTGGAGACTCTAAATTGGTAATCGACTGGGCACAAAATCGGTCACAGATTCATTCGCTGCACCTTCAAGCCATTCTTTGTAGCATTCGGAGTCTTATGAAAGATTTCCAACAGCTCACTTCCAGGCATGTATACCATGAACTTAATATGGAAGCAGATGGTTTGTCTAAAGCGGCTCTCACGCTTCCTCCAGGCACAATAAAAATAGTGGATCTCTCGTCCAACTCAGAGGATATGTGCAGTGTATAAACTTTTGATGGGGTTTATAAATGTTCTACAGACACTATGGAAAAAACCTGATGATTGTTACATAAATGAATAGATTACCAACCTCCCATATCCTGCTATGTCTCCCTCGTGTTCCCCTCTTTTCAGCTCGTCCCCTCCTTCCCATAGAGATCATCCTCCCTCCCCCCCCTTGTCCCAACCCTTATGGTTACTACATCCCAGAAGATCCCCCTAATTATTCCAGCATTGTGCATGTTCAAGAAAGCACTCGAGTACAAGGAGGCACTATCACAGCTACAATGAAGCTCTAGTGCGACATGCACTAGCCACCGATGACTTGGGGAGAAAAATGTTTCTAATTTACTTTTCATTTTGATTGATGAATATCAGAGTGACCATGTTTTGGATTAATGGACATTATAGTGACCTCACATTTTTTCTTTGGCCTAAGTGCGCATGGTTTGGGCCTGAGAATCTCTCAACATCATTACATTTTGGAAATATATTTACTTTACATTCATCAGTCATGGCACCGTGAGGCTCAACCCTCCACTGTGACTTGAATGGCTATATATTTCACATGTTAAACTCTCTAGAAAACTTAGACTTTGGTTTCCCCTCCCAAGGGCAGAGAATTTTTTATCACACACTTTGGTTTCCTCATTCTGAGGCAAACATGGATACTATGTTTGTACATTGTGTAAATTTTTCTTTGTTAATATAATGTAGAAATTCTTTCTTACAAATAAAAAAAATTCTTCTCTTCAACCTTCGATAAAGAAGCCAAGCTTCTCACTCATGGTCCTATTTCCACATGTCTGTGTTAGTGAATTCTCTTGAATGAAAACAGAATGTATCAAATAACTCATGTCCTTGATCCCCTATTCAACTAACTAAGTGTGCTTGTAAAACTATCTCCATGAATCATAGCTAAGTCCAAATTTTTGGTTATAACAAAACAACATAAAAACACAATTAGTTGAATGGAAATATATTTCACATGTTAAACTCTCTGGAAAACTTAGACTCTGGTTTCCCATACCAAGGGCAGAGAAAATTTCATCACACTCTGGTTTCCTCATTCTGAGGCAGAGATGGATACTATGTTTGTACATTGTGTAAATTTTTCTCCGTTAATATAATGTAGAAATGCTTTCTTACAAAAAAAAAAATCAAATGTCTTGTCTTCAGCCTTCAATAAAGAAGCCAAGCTTCTCACTCGTGGTCATATTTGCAAATGTCTTTATTAATGAATTATCTTGAACGAGAATAGGATGTATCAAATAACTCATGTCCTTGGTCCCCTATTCAACTAAGTGTGCTTGTCAAACTATCTCCATGACTCATAGTTAATTCTAAATTGTGGTTATAACAAAACAACATAAAAACACAATTCTGAGTTTGTGGACTAATGGATTATTGTAGTGTAATATACATAACCTTTAGGATTTTCCATCCACAATATTTTGTTGCAATACTTCCAATGTTCTTGTTAATAAAAGAGTTGATGCCTTCCTTTTCTTAAATAATACCCTTCTTCTCTTCTCCATGAACTACTCTATTAGTTGTGATGTGTCAATCAACCTTCCAAATGAATATTTAAGGGTTTAATCCTCTATGTTTCAGTGATTAAATTATTCTTCTTCGTGTTCCCCTTTCAATTACATAATGGTTTCAACTATGTGATAATTAACACAACTATCCATTTGAAAAGATCATGATCCACGAAAGACAAGATTCTCATTGAAATATACCATTGACTCACTTAGTACTACTAAATAGGCCTCATAATATACAACTAATCCAAGTAAAATCAATTAAAAAAATATTATAGCCCATCGTCAAGTCACCTCATGATGGTTCTCAGCCAAATGATGCCCATTCCAATTATGAAAACAACATGTACCATATTATGAAAACATATTTTTGATGATAAAAATTTTTGAGATCAAGTATTTTGTGTCTATGATTAATGAATGAATGTTAAAAAATAATTGCTATATGTTTTTTTATGTACATGACCTTGTTTCATATTATGTAAACATATTTTTTATGATAAAATTTATAGAGATGAATACTTTTTGGATTTACGAATGAATGAATGTTTGTTATTTGTTTTTTATGTATCTTAATGTACTTATTTCAGCGATTTCCTATATAGTAGATAGATTGGGTATTGGGGAATTGAGAGTGATTCGGTGGAGGGGCCATGAGAGCTTCCACCTTCACATGGTTGGCCCTGTTCATTAGAGAATAAATTAGGATTCGGATAATCTTGGATCAAAACACCCTCAATCCAACAGAGAAACAAAAAAGTCAATGTTGACTTCATTATTTCTTCATCGAGTGGAGGGAGGTTTGCTCCAAGATTAAACTACTTCAAAAATTTATTCTCGGAACTAAGAGGAGCTCATTTAGGTATTCATGCACTCAAGTCCTTTTAATTATTATTTATTCATGGGATTAAATTTAATATTTGGTCAATTTTAATCTAAGTTTGTCTCCTTGATCTCATGAATATGTGTAGGACAACACGTATCAATTTTAATGTTGAAGTGGAACAACTATCTGAAGAAAATAGTTCAAAATGGTAAGGATTTAGGTGAGACAACAAAAATTGTTTGATATTTGTGTTGTATGTCTTTTCCGAGTGGGAGTTACATAAAGGTTTATAAGAAATAATAAACTTTTCCATGAAAAAAAATCATGTAGTATTTGTCTTTCTTTGACCATTGTGTTTGTATTTGAGTGAAAGACCACAAACTATCATTTTTCATGCAGGGCAGTAGGAGAAACTTTTACTCTATTAATTGGGCATAAAGCACTAGTATGATTTTTCTTCTATTTTATTAATTATTTATCCCATCTAACTTCTCCTCCTTCCTTTTTTTTGCAGGTACTTTCATTCTCATATCAGGATTTGAACGATTAACTAGGAATGGAGTCATTTACATGAAAAAAACTCGTCAATGTATTGCTCAACTTTAGCCCACCAAGTGCTTGGCTACCAAGTGTGTGATTTAGTTTTGCATTTCATTTGATTTCAAGCAATTTTTAATTCTACTTTGAAAATCTTCCAAGACCATAGACCCAAATTCTCTTCTTATCAAATTCAAATGAGACTTCCAAGACCATAGACCCAAAGACCAACACACCATGATCAATTGAAGGGTTGGCCAACCTGATCAGTTGGTGGAATATAAGACACTTTTTACACAAAATAAATGTATTTTTACACTACCTCTTAGGGCACATACCCCACGCGGATGTTCACCAAGTATTTCCCTTTATGACTCTTCTTATCTTGGATTAACAATTCTCAAAGAACATTGGTCCTCTTCGACCACACTCGTCTTAGATACCCTGTCAGATCCTTAAAGAGTGTTGGTCATGAGACTACTACCTATCTTGGATTTATAATCATTAAGGATTATCGGTCTCAGATGCTTACCCAATCCTACGAACACCATTCTCTCCTTGTGGCCTTCATTAAGACTTACATTTGTTAGTCCTAGTCTAGTGCATGAAAACATACCCTAAGCATAAAAATTTAGGGTTTTATAGTGAACCCTAAAGGTTAGGGTTTCAATAAAAAGAAACAAATCACAAAGGTAAATTCAATTCAATGATTGATATTCCTAACAAGAATATTTATGATTCAAAACCCTAAACATAACATATTAATACAAGGAAATTTAAAATAATTTTAATGACATTTTCTTTTATCCTTGACATTTCCGTGTGATTTATATCATTATTTAGTGATGTTCATCATCAAGTAAAATTCCAATAAGATGATCACAATGTCAACACAATAACACCAAATGTTGGGTGCTATCAAGGGCCAAAACTCTCCTAGAAAGGAAAGCCCACAAAATCTCTTATTATAGGATCTATTCAATGAAGACTTCCAAGACCATGACCTTGAACCAAGACCAAAAATTCCAAGCGATTAACCAACCAGAACCCCAAACCAATTCTCTACAAAATGATGGCTAAGGAAACCCTAGGTCCTCTAACATTTCTGCACGTGTAAGATGCTCAAACATAGATTTTCCTCCTTCGTTGGCCTCTATAGAATTTGTTCTTCCTTCCACAGAATTCACTGGATCAGATCTCCATAGTGTGTATAAATTATATCACTAATGCGTTATATGTCAAAGATTCTTCTGATCACACACTATTTTAACTTCATGCACAATACAGAATCTATTCCACCATTGATCATCACATGCGGAAATAAACAAGATCACAATGCACACATGAAACCATAAAAATTCACACACATTAGCACAGTTGTTTAACGGGAAATCCTGAAGCTAAAACCCCAAATATCTATATATAATATATGTCATAGAGATCATGTGACAATCCTCATACAAATCTGAACATTTCAAGCTCTCAATACAATACAATCGCTACACATTAATCAGGTCTTGATCTTGCAAATCCATGCACTGATCTCTGCCACCTGCTAGCCTCCCTCTACTGCGCAATCCCTACTGAAGAATGGCTCTGAATGAACTCAAATTTCTCCAGCCTTGCTCACGCAATCCTCATAGGCATCTCCACTAAATTTGTGGTGCAAACAATGCAACACTATAGTCACAACTGATAGTCACACTTGCTCTTTCACCTACCTCTCCACTGGTCTCCACTAAACTGTCCATGCACTGTAGTTAACTGATGTATTCTTCAATTGATTAATGAGTTATTATTTAGTGAATTCATTAACTAATTAATTCACACCACTCTCACTAGTGTATCAATCAGTTAAACTAGATACAACTAGGTCAACTGAGTCTAACTGAGTTAAACTAAATACAACTCCACCAACTACTTCTATAACTCCACCAAACTCTGTCACATGAGTTCTAACTGAATTCCTCCATGCAATAGCTCCAGTAAACCCTTAGGAATAGTGTAATTCCTTCTTTCAGCTACTATGCCACATATGTGCACTTAACTGAAGTGCTCCAAGAGAATAAGATAATGTTTATAGTCCAAATATTATTAAGCGCTAATAATATTTGACATATCTATTTTTAGACTGGCAATCTAAAAATAGACTCCGCCCAAGATGTCTAAAAATAGAAGTCCATCTATTTTTCCAACTTGACCAACCATCCACAAATAGCATCCTGCAACTCATAGAATATGATCGACGTGTCTAAAAGTAGACATAGTCTAAAAATAGACTTTGCGCCAAAAATCACCTTTGTGGGCCCCACCTAGTTTAGGTGATTATTTTCCAACTAGGATCAAGGATCATGTTTCAGGATGCCTCCTTCACTGTTTCTTGTTGCAATATTCAACACTCCCTCTCAACAAGAAAGGATTGTCTTTGCATGCGACATGCAACTCCATGCATTCGCCCTGCAACCTTTGCAAGCGCCATGCAACTCCATGCATCTTCTCTGCAACTCTTCCAAAACTGAAAAGGCTCCAAACAACTCAATCAATCTAATTCATCTATCATCAAAGTCTTCAACTTCTGCTGGTACCAACTGCACATGTCTTCAGGAACCACTGCGCTGTTGAACTCTGCACCCATGCACTCTGCACTTGCTATCAACTCTGAACCGCACTCCAGTATCTGACACTGTCATTTTGATCTGCCTGCATCAATCCAACTGATCATGCTACTGCTTCTCTTTGGGCACCTCGTAACCAGGTTCAATTCATGAGATCCACACCATATCAATGAATCCTGCCCAGAAATCTCCTCTTGGGATTACTCATGCATGTCGCCCCACCTCTCACCTAGTGGTATAGTTTCATGCACTCCCTCTGCCCATCTGGCACGAAATTTCTCTGCATGAGTGGTTTCTCGCACTCCATGATCCTCATCTTATGGCTTCTCCACATCCCAAGGTTCACTCTTACTTGCATTCAAATCCAACTCCCTCTCAAGCTTCAATTGCATGTCTTTCTTGCACTTCCCAACAGTAGGAAGCTTCGTAGAAATCCCATATACTTCAAGTCTGTAGAGATTCTTGGCTCGAATCCCAACCTTCTTGACTTGTCCTATTACTTTGTACCGAAGGAAAAATTTTCCTTCACTAAATACAACATCATACCCTATATCCTCTAACATTGTGACTGAGATTAAATTCTTCTTTAAACCTGGAACATGCACAACATCTTGTAAAAGAATGAGTTTACTTGAATCCCTCTGAAAGGTAATGGTACCAATGCTAGTCGCATTGTATCGTCCATTGTCACCCAACTCAACATGCAACTGGAGATCTTTCTCCACCAAGTCACTGAAAAGGTTCACCTCTCCCATCATGTGAAAGGAAGCGCCACTATCAAAATACCACCCCGATCCCAATGCACTAGACACCATGCATGCGATCAGTGAGAATTTCATCTCAAATTGTGAGGCAAGAGCCTCACTAACTGCAGCTCTAGCAGCCTGCTTGTTCTTCTTCTTCTATGGACAATGTGTGGCGAAATGCCCATGTTCGTGACAGTGAAAACACTTCACTTTGGACATGTCACGCTCTTTGCCATCCGCACTGGATTGAGAAGGATTTATCTTCCCCTTCCCTTTCCTTGCTTTGGCAACCAAAGTGAAATCCTCTTCATCATCATTCTTTAATGAAGAGCCATCCCTGGTACTCTGCCTTATCTCCTCTTGCACAAGATCCGACCAAAGTCGCTCCCATCCTGGCAGTTTCTCCAGTCCATTGACAGAGTCCTCGTAGCTATGCCAACTCTTCGGAAGCCCAAGGAGGGCCAAGCTCACCAATTCTTCTTCATCCACACTAACTCCTACACTCCCAAGCTCATCCCTGAAGTGGAAAATTTTTGTCAAGTATACCGAAATAGTGTCATTCTTCTCCATTTTTATTTTCCTGAGCTTGTCTTTAAGTGCCAACTTCCTCTGGTCACTTCTGCTTTGGAAAAATTATTTCAAAGCCTTCCACATCAAGAATGGAGTGGCTTTACCGTGAAGGCTGGACACAATGTGATCCTTCACACCTTCCAACGGAATCCTTCGACACCTTGCTACCTTATTTTGTCATGCATCAAGTGCGGCTGCATCGCTAGAACTTGGTTTAGGAATATCAGCATCTATGAACTCCTTCAACCCATTATCCTCCAGCACCGCCTCCATCCTGTCCTTCCATGCAATATAATTTGAGCTGCCCTCAAGGGCATACTCCAATTGCAATCCGTTGAAAGACATTTCAATGAATGCTCAACTTTGACACCAAGAAAACATTGTAGCAAATTCGAATTCCACCAGCACAAAACTCAACCGCTTCAATAATTGCAATCTCCTCCAATGATCAACTGCTCTGATACCATGTAGAAATTATTTAACTAATGCGTTATATGTCCAAGATTCTCCTGACCACACACTATTTTAACTTCATTCACAATACAGAATCTATTCCACCATTGATCATCACATGCGGAAATAAACAAGATCACAATGCACACATGAAACCATAAAAATTCACACACATTAACACAATTGTTTAACGAGAAAGCCTGAAGCTACAAACCCCAAATATCTATATATAATATATGTCATAGAGATCATGTAACAATCCTCATACAAAGTTGAACATGTCAAGCTCTCAGTACAATACAATCGCTACACACTAATCAGGTCCTGATCTTGCAAATCCATGCACCGATCTCTGCCACCTGCTAGCCTGCCTCTACTGCACAATCCCTGCTGAAGAATGGCTCTAAATGAACTCGAATTTCTCCAGCCTTGCTCACGCAATCCTCATAGGCATCTCCACTAAATTTGTGGTGCAAACAATGCAACACTATAGTCACAACTGATAGTCACACTTGCTCTTTCACCTACCTCTCCACTGGTCTCCACTGAACTGTCCATGCACTGTAGTTAACTGATGTATTCTTCAGTTGATTAATGATTTATTATTTAGTGAATTAATTAACTAATTAATTCACACCACTCTCACTAGTGTATCAATCAGTTAGACTAGATACAACTAGCTCAACTGAGTCTAACTGAGTTAAACTAAATACAACTCCACCAACTACTTCTATAACTCCACCAAACTTTGTCACATGAGTTCTAACTGAAGTCCTCATGCATTAGCTCCAGTAAACCCTCAGGCATAGCGTAATTCCTCTTGTCAGCTGCTGTGCCACATCTATGCGCTTAATTGAAGTGCTCCAAGAGAATAAGATAATGTTTAGAGTCCAAATATTATTAAGAGCTAATAATATTCGACATATCTATTTTTAGACCGGCAATCTAAAAATAGATTCCGCCCAATATGTCTAAAATAGAAGTCCATGTATTTTTTCAACTTGACCAACCATCCACAAATAGCATCCTGCAACTCATAGAATATGATCGACATGTCTAAAAATAGACATAGTCTAAAACTATACTTTGCGCCAAAAATCACCTATTTGGGCCCCACCTAGTTTAGGTGATTATTTTCCAACTAGGATCAAGGATGATGTTTCAGCCTGCCTCCTTCACTGTTTCTTGTTGCAATCTTAAACATAGTGTTGAACTAGCAGTCATGCCATCCTTTTTCTTCCTCAGAAAGTGATCTTTTGATTCAGATTTTTCTATCCTTCATACAAATACCTCTTTTAAGTCATGCTTCTTTCAGGATCTTCCATCCAATCAAATGAGTACTAGTTGTAGGTGACTTTTCTAGAACCCTCTTTCGGTAGCCTTGATTCAACTCAACTATATGAGATCAAAAATTAAAATGAACATCAAATTAAAGTTACATCTTTATGATGGCCCTTTTTCACGAACTAATCATCATCGATCTCGAACACGTATCCCTCTTGAACATGATTATCAAACCATCTGCAACCTGTTATCATATTTTTCCTTGTGGAGTACATCAGCTCCTCGGACTAAGTATCAAGGAAGCAACGTCCAAATGGAGTCATTATATCCTTCTTAAAGAGAATCTTATACATATAGTAGGATCGAGCAGAATCCATTATATTATGTCTTTATCAAGGTCTTTCCTTCAATCTTCATCAAATTATTTAGCGGAACATATTGTAGCTAGTCATCTAGCCCTGCTCCTCATTTTCAAGATGAGGTCCATCATGCTGCAACTAAACCAAAAATCTTCTTAAGAGGTCATGTTCATGAATTATTATGTATGTTATTATGAACTCTTCCATACATACACAATCGCACATTATATCACGAATCTATCAGAGTGCCCTAGGATCCATGGATCCTTATAGTTCCCTCCTTCCATCATGCTTTCCAAGACATATGATCTGCTCATCTTTCTTCCTTTAGTTTTTGTACCTACAAAATTCATTAACAAGTAAACCCAAGCGAAGTATACAATAACAAAATAATGATGTTAATGTTTCAATCTAAGGTTACAATCAGACTTAGAGGTTGTATTAATAGGGTTTTCAAGTGCCAACCCAAGACCAAGGGTTCCATATATAAATTTTCAACCTTATAATTCCTACTTGACATGAGCCCTAGATTGTGAAAAAACCCTAAATACCAAGGGTTAGGGTTTCTTTGAGGGAACAAAGTTAGGATTTCCATATGACTTGGGTGTTACTTATGTCGTTGAAAGCTTTCAGATATCACTACCTTTATCAGTAGATTTAACAACAAACTCTAGTACTACTAACCCCACAACATTTCATGTTGGACCTTTAATAAAATATACCATACATACCTCAAAATTACATTCCTTTGTTGTAGTGGCCTGCAATTTTGGATGCCATGGATTCTTCATTGTTTTTCCTCAAGCTATGCATGTTGCTTATCTTTTCCTACTTTAGTAACAATATATTATTTCTCTTATACTTGTTTATCGGTGATTCATAGATCTAGAGGCTTGAGAGTAGTGATATATCAATTACCTGGGAACCTTTAGAGGTTTTCAAAATGTTGACAATGACAAACTCGTCTTTTACTGTCAGCAATTGATGTAACTAGAACATTACTTCAAAGAAATGATTTTCATAACATCATGACCCTACATACTCACTCTGGACTGTTATCTTTTTCAAATTCAACAAACCTTTATGTCTCTACCAACCACTATGCACGGGTCACATTGGACTTATTGATATAGGTGTAATAATACTTCTAATGTCCGAGAATTTTCTACAGAGAGTTGACTTATAATGACTATAAACGACCACACAATTATACTGCACTTATGGTTCACTGTCACAAATATGTGACCTCACCTTTTGTATGTATTTATTCCTTCTTACAACATGGAAATTTCATTACTATACCTTTGGATTAGAAACCCTTGACTATTTCTTACAAGGCCACACTAAACAACGATTTAAAAAATACCATTATTGCAAATCCAAAACAGACGTACCGTTTCATTGTTACCATAGGTTGGCTCATTGTTTGCTTGGATTATGTATATATATGTGCCCAAAAACTGTCACTGCTATACACATAATTTTTTCTTTCTTATGCCATTGTGCACGACTACGAGCAAGGTAATGAACCTTCTCTTATATGTGCAGAAACACGTATGCTTTTTCTCTGGTTGTAGAAGGAACTATATGAGATGATAGGCCTAATGTGCCATTAATTATAAGTCTCCCTCATGCACAATAATGTAATAGGAGTCTCGGCTCCTTAGCGTTGGTGATTGAGACTCGAATTGAGTCCTTTTGAAAAGTGTTTATGCTAAAAACAAGAGGAGAACCAAGATCCTTCCTTTCTAGCCTTCATTTGCACAATTATGCTCAGGATTTTGATGAAGAGTAATTCAGACCTCATACTCTAGTATAGAGAATACCTTTATATATCTTGTATAGATGTAGTGTATAAGTCCCACTTGAAAATGAGACTATGCTTCAGAATTTTAGTAACTTTGTCGTATCCTTAAAATATCCCTTCAACAAATTTAATCTTGAAACTAATATATACATAGGTGTAGGGATGATCTTGGTGCTTCTTCCAATGAGGAACTTATGCACAAGACTATATCACAAAGTTTCAAACGTATGATAGATGACCTGAGTCCTTTCTAGGGCTATAAATATGACACTTAATACCACAAAAACCTCAAAATTATTCCTTCAAAACTTAAATGAATTTACTAATATATAGTGACTAAACTATACATACCAGGGATGTGTAGATGCTCAAATATTTTGGAGGTTTTTTTAGGCCTTTTGATGCCACGTTTTATCTTCTCTCCTATACTAGTGAGTGTGGCCTCCTTAGGGTTGCTTGACAAGCCTTTCATCCAATACAATAGTTCTCCTTATGCTCTCCCTTCTACTACAGTAGGTTTGCAGCCTTGATATAGTGATTAAGGGATGATGGAGGTGCCAAAAGTCTTTGATCTGATTAGCAGAAGGTGCAAACTTCAATAGGACTATTAAATTGTCCCTTATATCCTTCTTCACATGGATTCCCTCCAGCTAATGTCCCTCTTGCACTGTATAATGTGACTTTGTCTCTATAACTGGGGCTAGAAAAGGTGCCCAAAAAATTGTTCTATTTTCCTCCATCAATTTAGCTTAGGATTTTCACTTTCCTTGAGAAGAGATGATGCCAAACTGACCTTATTTTTTCCCTTTGATCAAATCCCTAGCTCTAATACCCTGTTGTGAAATCTAGGGCAAACAATTAGGGTTATTATTTAACTTTATTTCTCTTTTTTTTTTTCCACAGAAAAAAATCGAACTTTCTATTATATAGATAGTTTCAGAACATATGCATAGCGTTTCGATAACATAGCCATTCCTTTCTTTCGAAAGGAAATGGATACATTGCTGCTTAAACACCTGTAAAGATGCTTAGCAACCAGAAAAGACCAAAAAAGGATCCAAACATAACGTCAGTGCATCTCCTTTAGCTCATCATCTCCCGGAAAACCGAAACAGAGATGAGAGTAGAAGGATATGAAAGCACTGAGCAAGCCCATAAGCTTAGAAAGCTCGATAAAAGGGCTGGCAGTAGAAACTATCCCAGCCCCCATAAAATATATTTATATCATTATTTATTTATGTTTTTTATCAAGAAAAAATCTAATTATAATATCACAATGATCAACACAAGAACACCAGATGTAGATTGCAAACAAAGGAAAAACCCTCTCCTAGAGAGGAAAATCCCCAAAATCTCTTCTTATATAATTTTTTCAATGTAGACTTCCAACACCATGACCTTGACCCAAGACCAAGACTTCTAAGTGATGACCCAGCCAGAACACCAAACTAATTCTCTACAAAATAATGCTTGAGGAAACTCTAGTTCCTCCAACAGATCTGCATGTGTGATATGCTCAAACACATATTTTACTCCTTCACCGGCCTCTACAAAATTCGTTCTTCCTTCCACATACTTTGTTGGATCAAATTTCATTTCTTCTTCATATGGATCTGTTGAAGCCTTGAAAATCCGTTGCAACAAAATGGGGGAAAACCACCAGGTTTGGACCTTAGAGAAAGTAATTTTCCATTTGGTGTAGTGGCTCTAACTGGGGATAAAGGGACCAGTTTCCCAATAAGGATAAAGGACTTGTGCTAAGGTCCAGACCAGGTGTTTTTCTCCCAAGTTGTTGCAACGGAATTCCAAGGCTTCAACATTTTGGCTCTAGAAGGAGCGCTATAGTGAATGGAAAAAATGTATGATCAATCTAAAAGCCAATCTAAGAGTCTCTCTCCCTCTAGATCCCCTTCAACTTCTAGACCATTATCGAGATCTAAATCCTAATATATGAAGTTGAACATCCTTATCCTAAGTCCCCTAGTGAAACTCAACCAATACTATCTTTAGATTATCACCATAACTCCCCAGAAGTTCAGTCTTTGATTGAAAAGTTAGAGAGAGTATCCATTTCTGCTAAAAATCCTAAAAATTCTCAAACATCTGAAACTAGCATTTCATCTTCTTTACAACCAAGGCGAATATTAACTCGATTAGAAACTCAGAAGATAGGAATTCCTCGTTTTGAATTTCCTATTGATACTTCTCAAAGGAAAATAAAGAAGATTGAGTCAGATTCAACCACCAACGAAGTCTTATCCAATAATCCACCTCATTCACCTCCATTACCTCCACTCATTTCAACAACTTCTATCCCAAGCATCAGTGTTAGTTTAACTATTTCCAGTACCCAAACTACTTCACCTTCAACTAGTTCTATAACTCAGATTTCCTCTTCTTCAAATCAAGCTCCACTCATCACCTCCACCCAATCTCCAATGGTATGCCAACCATGGAATAATCCAGGTGTTGTACAAATGTCTGCTCGTCTTCATCCTCTTCCTAAATACCCTGAAAGATGGTTACCTAAATTTAATCCTGATGATGGTCTCCCAGCTGAAGAACACATCCATAATGATATGTTAGCCATCAATTTGAAAGAGGTAATTGAAGAAGATGCTATAGTTATATTATTTCCATATACTCTTACAGGATCTGCAGGATCCTGGTATTTTTCATTACCTACTCGCTCTATAACTAGCCGGAATATGTTTGAAGAACAATTCTTAGCTAAGTTTGGAGATGACCGAACCACTGCATCACTCATCAACGACCTATCAAATCTCAAAGCTAAAACTGGAGAGAAAATAAAATACTTCAATTCTAGATTTAATAAATTACTCAATAAAATCCCTGCTACATCAGTTCCTGGTGTTGAGGTTCAAATTGAGTGGTATATTTCTTCTCTTCCATCTAACATAGCCATTTTTGTTGATAGGGAAAAGTTACCTACATTAGTAGAAAACATGAAGGAAGCTTTGTCAGTAGAGAAACATAGTATAGCACTTGAAAATAAGAGTTCTCAAGAAGCCAGGAAATCCAAGAAAGTCTCATTCAAAGATGATTCAAAGAAAAAGCCACCAAAATATCCTTTTGAGGTAGAAGGTCTTCAGAAAGTACTAAAAACCATGACAAATGAAATGGCAGACATCAAAAAACAAGTTGCTAAAAGTTCCAGTACAAAGAAGACTTTCAGGCCCTTCAAGAAAAATTTGTCTTCTTCTTCTCAACCGACCAACATTATATCTAATGCTGAGTCTGATCAAGACACATATGAGGATCATACAAAAGAAGAAGAAACTAAAGTCGAAGAATAATTTGAACTAAATTGCATGTGGGATTTCATCCTACCAAATGACGAACAACATAAAGCTTTACCCGTTAGTACAAGAAGTAAGAATACCACTGATGCAATGCAGCCTAATCCAAAACAGAAGAATTCAACTCTTTCTAAAGAAAAAATATTAAGTAAGAAGTCTACATCTAAGGCTACAAAGACTAATCCTTCTCCTTCAGATGTTCCATCTACATCAAAGACAATGGTAGTCTTTGACACCATTGAATATAATATAGTGGAAGATATGAAAAAGACCAAGGCTAATATCTCAATCCATGAACTTACTAAATTGAAACAACAACAGAAGATTTTTTTTTAGATATTTGAATGCAGTTCCTACTTCAGCCTTACCTTCTCCAGTAGTAGTCCAAGATGCAAATCATATGGGTAAACCTCCTTCTCCTTCAACTAAAATAGATGCCACGGATCTCATTATGATAGGTGATCGATCTATCTCTCATACTCCTCCATTCCTCTGGAGCTATGAGATATTTAATAAGAATGTCCATAATTTCTTAATTGATTCAGGGGCTTCCTCTAATATCATGACAAAATCGGTATGTGTTAAATTGAACATAACTCTTCAAAATTCTCATGTTCATATAGTACAACTCGATAGGACAAAAGTAGAGGTTGTAGGAGAAATAAATTATGTTTCCATTAGATAATCATCAAAACCTAAGGTTGCCCAGATAATTGATATTTTAGTAGCTGACATTCTTGAATTGTATGGTTTAGTATTGAGCAGGGACTGGTCTTAGAAACTTCATGGATATTTCGTAACAGACTAGTCACACATGTGGATGCCCTACAACGGAAAGCCAAACCAAATTCGAGTAGACTGTGAGAAATTCATGAAACATAAAGTTATTGATCTTGAAGGAATCAATGAGTCAGTAGCATTCAATAATAATATTATTGGAAATTACTCGGCATAATCATTTCTTGGAAACTTTAATGCCCAGCCATCACCCTTCTTCGATAATGCGATTATCTCTCAAATTGAAAAATTTTCCCAAACAGACACTTCTAAATGTAAAAATTTTGTAAATAAACCAGTAGTTAATTCTTTATTTAATGTTCTAAACTAACATAAAGGTAGGAGCTGGTCATATTTTTATAATTCATGAAGGAGAAAAGACCATGCTAACCTACAGACTTGATTTCAATTGCACAAACAACACAGCAGAATATGAAGCACTAATTTAAGGTTTGTATAAAGCAATCGACCTTGACATTAAATATCTGCAAGTACTTGGAGATTCAGAAATCATTGTCAAACAAGTAAGAAATACTATCCATTTTCATTCTGGACATCTTAAACATTATCAGTCATTAGTCCAAGATTTTTCTTCTCATTTCTTAGCTTTCAATATCTCCTCTGTGCCCAGTATACAAAATGCTAGTGTAGATTTATTGGCCGATGTAGCATCAAAATTAATTCCATCTCAAGAATTTAGTCTCGATAGGTTTTCTATTGAGTTGATTTTTAGACCATCTATTCCTGATAATACTACTAATTGGAGAGTCTTTAATCATGATTCTGGTATCATAGATTTCCTCACATATGAAGGATCTTATGATAATCAAATTTTAGACGAACACGAACATGACATTTAGGTAAAGGAAGAACAAGATGAAAATCCAATACCAAAGTCAGTTGTCAAACTTGAAGACCTTTACAATTTAAAAGATAGGTTCAAAAGAGTTACTAATTCTAAAACTCAAAGTTCAAGTTTAAGATTTGAGTTAGTAAATCTTGAAACCAATGACAAACCACAAAATGTCAACTTAGGTCTTGATCTGTCTTCTGAAGAAAGAGTATCATTTGCCAAGTTATTAAGGACCTACAAAATTTGTTTTCCTTGGGATTATACAGATCTCAAAACATATGACACTTATGTTATTCAACAAACTATTCCTATGATTTCAGGTGAGAAACCAATACAACAAAAGTTGAGGAAAATTCATCCTAATCTTGAAATTCAAATTAAAGCAAAGTTGAATAAGCTCCTCAAAGATAAGATCATATTTCTAGTTAGACATTGAAAATGGGTATCAAATTTGGTTCCTATCAGGAAGAAAAATGGTGACATTAGGATTTGCATTGATTTTAGAAATTTAAATAAAGCAAGTCAAAAGGACAATTTTCCATTACCAACCATGGAACAAGTAATGCAAACTATAGCTGGTTCTGAACTTATGTCTTTTCTAGATGGGCTTTCGGGATATAACCAAATCCTGGTACACCCAGATGACAGATTAAAGACCACATTCAGGACTAAGTGGGGAACTTATGCCTATCAGAAGATTCCATTCGGTTTAATCAATGCAGGGGCCACTTTCCAAAGAGCCATGGACACAGCTTTTAGAGGACTCATTAACAAATCAGTGGTTATTTATCTAGACGACATCACAGACTTTTCTAAACAAAGAACCAACCATGCGAATGACCTAAAAAAAGTCTTTAAGTGATGTAAAAAATATGGAATCTCACTTAACCCGAAGAATTCCTATTTTTCTTTAGATGAAGGAAAACTTTTAGGATTCATTGTGTCCAAAAAGGGCATTTATATCAATCCTGAAAGAATCGAAGAAATTAAAAGGATTCCTTTCCTCGTCATAAGAAAACCATGCAGTCATTTCTTGGACAGGTAAATTTTGTAAATAGATTCGTCCCTGACTTTTCACAGACAATTTTGCCTTTACAAACAATGATTAAGAAAAATTCAGCCTTCAAGTGGGGACCTAATGAAAGAGAAGCATTTGATTTAATTAAACAATCTATTATCAATGCTCCATTCCTGACTACTCCCAATTTTCTTAATCCTTTCACTTTATATACATTCTCATCAGATACATCATATGATATCGTTTTGACATAGCTCAATGACCAGCAAATTGAAGCACCAATATCATTTTTCAGTTCCAATTTGCAAGGTGCAGAACTAAACTATTCGTCTGTTGAGAAATAAGCATTTTCTATCTTCAAATCTATAAAGCATTTTAGGCCATTTCTCCTCGAAACTCACACCAAGATAATAGCTCCATTATCTACAGTAAAGCAATTATTGATGCAAAGAGAAGTAGGAGAGAAAAGGGCTAACTGGGTAACTACTTTACAAGAATATGATGTAAAAAATATACCTTCTAAAATTATTAGAGGTCAAGGTTTTTGCAGAATGCTAACAGGAGCATCCCATTTATCATCAGAAGTAGATCCAGGTAATGATGTACAAGTGTCTGAGGTAAGCCTCAACAATGCTCAGTCTCAATATGTTGATCTTAATTTTATTTGAAAAATAGATATTCCCCCACGCAGCTCAGTTATAAAACAAAGCGTGCTTTAATATTGAAATCTAAGCAGTACGAAATGATCAATTATGTATTGTTTAGAAGGAACTTCGATTCCGTGTTATTATGATGCTTGAGAAAACTGAAGCAGATAAATTTTTGCAGGAACTCCACGATGGACCAGTTGGAGGAAATACAATAGCACATAAAATCTTGCATGCAGGTTACTATTGGCCAACACTTTTCAAAGACGCTCATGATTATGCGAGGAAATGCAAAGTCTGCCAAAGTGCATCTGGAAGACAAAGGAAACTAGCTTTTCCATTACAACCATTTGAGCAATGGAGATTAGATATAATTGGTTAGATCGTTCCTAACTCTTCCAAACATCATAAATACATCCTCACAGTTGCCGATTATTTTACTAAATGGGTGGAATCAATTCCACTAAAAGTAGCTAATTCTGATAATATTATCAAGTTCATTAATCAGTTTATCATAACTAGATTTGGTTTACCTACTGCTTTTATGTTTGACAATGCATCTTATTTCTCATGAGCTGTTATGATAGAGTTTACCATTAAAAGAGGTTTTAAACTCAAATATTCTGCTAACTATTATCCTCAAGGAAATGGTTTAAGAGAATCATCAAATAAAAACCTTATTAGAATCATTAAACGAATTGTTGACCAAAATCAAAGAAATTGGCACAAATCATTAACATTTTCTCTCTGGGCAAATTGAATAACCCAAAAGGCCTCCATTGGTACTACTCCATTTAGTCTTATTTATGGGAAATAATTTTTCCTTCCTACTAATGTAGTTATTCCTTATCTTTCCCTAGTCCAATTTATTGATGAATCACCCTCTTCTTCTTTGCAAGTAAGACAATTCCAAATCCTTAAACTTGAAGAGGGAAGAGAAAAATCTAAAGTTACTCATGCACATCATCAACATTTAGTTAAAGCTTTGTTTGATACAACTTCTATCACTCCAAAAACATTTCAAATTGGTGATGTTGTACTAAAATGGGATAAGGCACACGAGGAAAAAGGTAAACATATCAAATTCCAAAGACTATGGCTTGGACCATTTCAAATCATACAAGAAATAGGCCCATCAACGTTTTTAAGATCTATCAGACAAAAGAGATTCTTTGTATGTTAATGGGAAAATTTTAAAGAAATATTTCTCATAGGAGGTATCCCCTTCTATCCCCTGTATGTTATTGTCTTTTCTTTTCTTAGGAAAATAAAAGTTGAATGGTATATATTTTTGGCTTTTCAAATAAAAATCTCAGAGAATCTTTTTTATTTATCTCTTCTATAAATAAGAATTGTTAAGGAAACAATTGAAAATTTTGAATCTCAAATAGATTTTATTTCACTGAAAATTTTGATTTCTCTAAAGTCATTTATTCTTTCATAAACTCTCACTTTTATAAAGTGTGGTCACTCTACTATCAGCCAAGAAAAAAATATTTAACATAGTAAAGACTCTTTACAGATAAGCAATTTTAAACTCTAAAATTATCATCCAGAACCCTCAAAAGGGCCAGTGATTCACCTCATCCGGCAAACTTCACAATTTTCATAAAGTAATTCAAAAAATATGCTAAAGCTTAGAAGATAATAAGTCTCATCACGAGTTTGTTTACCATGTTCATAGGAAAATAGTTGAACTGACATTACCAATACTGCCTACCAAAACAAGGTAATGACTTGAGATTATATCAAAAGGCAAGGGGTCTCATCAAGAGCCAACTTGATAAGTTTAGTTACAACCAGTGAATGGCATTGTCAATATTTGGTTACCTAGCCAAGGCAATGGCTTTTAAGTGATAAAAAATACATAGAAAATATTTACAAAAAAAGAAAACAAGTTTCCAAAGAGATAAAGTATATAATATTGAACTTATTTTGGAAAAATTGTAATAGTAGCTGGATGGAACAATGAATCATTGTTGGGTAAAAGGTAACCCTGCCAAGGCTAAAAATTCCTATTGATATCAAAGGCCTCTACCTGTGATAAATGAGTATATATCTATAAAGCTAATCTGAATGAGCCACCTACTTTATCTTTTTGAACTTAGTAAAGATTGATATAGATACTCATATTTTCATTTTAAAGAGGAAATATTATGAATTATAATCAAGTGATATTTTATTACTTAGTGAAATATTATTTGTATTAAAATTCATTCCTGCAACTATTTTTATTTTGAAAATTTTTAGAAATTTCAAAAAATTGATTATAGATAACTGGTTCTCCCTAGTGAATCACCAATTTTTGTACTATACAACACCCCCCATTTATTATTAAAATAAATGGGGACCCTTTAAAAAATAAATAGAGTGTAAGAAACATTATTTCAATAAGCGTTAAATTTTAAACTTTAGGAATAAAAGTATTTTTTCCTTTCACTTGGATTGTGCGCTTAGTGCAAATTGCAAAGCCCACAATATAGCAAAGTTAAAACACATATAGAATCTGTGAATTGCGATAAAGTTCTTCAACCTTTTTGAATTATATAAAATCCCTCGTTGAAAAGCTTAAAAAGCCCTTAAAGTTATAAATCATGCCGCGCCTCCTTTAAATAGACAAACTTATATCATTTCAAAAGGAATTGTGATGAGCCAGACCCGATAAGACAATAAATAAACAAATAAATGTATCCATAAAATCCGATAAAGCGCAATACTTTTAGTTTTTATCACATATCGCGTTCCGCAACGTTAAACCAAATGGAAAGTTATATCCGCCATAATAAAAGTGCGATGTGTGATTTGTGCAAATTGCATTTCACATTTCACCAGTGGCGAAAACATATAGTATTGGTATCTGCTAAAAGTTGTGATTTGCACTATAACATTTATTATTCAAGCGCTTGAAGTGATCATTAATCAATCGATCTGCTATAAGGTCTAAGGACTTAGATCGTTGGATTAGAAATATTGTGTAAGGCATTTAAGAGATTTGATAAATGATTAAAGGGTTATTAATGACATTCAATGGGTACAGGGTTCAAAAGATCAATATCTTACTTGAAGCATGTTTTAAATTTAAAGCATCGGATTTTGATTTACGTTGATTTAACTCTAATCTTTGTCCTTTTCTCTCTTCATCTCAGATCTGAATTTATTCATCGTGTTTGAATTCAGGAAACTACCTAAGGAATAAATATCAACAGGAATGACAAAGAAAGTCAAATTAGTTGCCCAAGCATCCATTTCTGAAACTATAGACATGCCTCCACTATTTTCAAACACCATGTGCAATAAGGACAATGGAGTTTCTTCATGGGAAGCCATGTATAACGTGTTTGAGGAAGAACATCCAAAAGAACCAAAGAAAATAGCAATGGCAGATAAGGTTGTTCATCAAAACCTTCTTACTTTGAAGTTGCATGTTTGTTTACACAGGATAGCGGCAAGGCCCAAGATCTTGCCATACACTGATATGGTAAAATGGGTCATTGAAAATCTCAACATTTCATACAGGACATTCAAGAATTCTAAACTGGAGAACATGCGTTCATTCACCACCGAGAATTTGCGAACAATGTATCATTTGCCTATGTCACAAAAGATTTATGATAAAGCTTTCTTGGAAAGTTTTACAAGAAATAATTCAGACCTAATTAAGGTGGTGAAAGGATGGAAGGAATATCAAGGAAAGATAAAGCGGGATAAATTTTGTATGTACCCAATAACACAATTTCCATCACCTCACTGTTTTGTAGCGGGAATGTTGTGTAGTTTATTTTCTAGACCTAATACCACTAAATTCTCCATTGAGTGGGTTTCTTTAATTGACACAGTTTTCAATTCCACTATCATGAATTAGGCAAACATTTTATCTGATAATTTGGCCAAAAACATTATGGATTGTATTAACTGATAAAGCAGTAGAAGTGAAACTTCTGCTGAAACAAAAAGAAGATAAAGTTCAAGAATTGGAAAGACAACTGGAACAGGAAAAGCTTAATGCCAATAAGCAAATTGAGATGAAAATGTCACGGTTCCAAAAAGACTTTGAAATATTAAAGTTGCAGCATCAAATACATATTTCAGAGAAGGAAACATAGAAAGAGTCAGTGATGGATAAGCTAAAAACCCAGCCTCAAACAGAACATTTTATAAAAGAGGCACTTGAATGGAATGCAAAATTGAAGCAGCAGCAGGTGACTTTTTGTCTACAAATCTAAGCGACCAATTCATATTGTGAGAAAAGAAAAATTTTGATTCAACAAGTGGCGAACAAAAGACTGGAATGTGAATAGGTTCAAAAGAAAAATTTTGAGTTCATCCTCTAGAAAGAATCTGATATAGGAAATAAAGTTGATCTCCCAAAAATTGATAAGTTTCACAAAGATATTTTATTTAAAGACTGGGAAATGCAGTTAAGACAGGAAGAGAAGGCAACGTCAAAAACAACAAATCGAACAAATGAGATCATCAAGTCTGTTAATGAACAACTTCTAAATGTTGAACTTTTCAAATAATATACAGCCGAAGTGATCCTAGAGCTTAAACTATTGGAAACACAGTGGAAGGAAATCACAGAGACGCAGGCAGAAGCTATCAAAAAGATTACTAAGTTAGATCAAGAAAATTACTGGAACTTTCTGATCAAACCACATCATCAGTGCATGACTCTACGATCCTTAACTGATTCCACTAAAAATCATTGCCAACACTTTCAAATGTCATGTTTAAGGGCCAGTTCAGATCTGGGATCACACAGCCAGCTCAGTTGAAGCCGATGGTAGATATTTTCCACCTTAGAGATCAAATGAGAGAAGAAGATCAACCCACTTAAGCATGTTATTATCTTTATTTCTAGAATGTAGTTTAGTTTACTCATTACGAGGAAGGTTGTTTGAAAACTCCTCAAATTTATGTAATAATCTATTTTTGACATATTTAGTTTAGTATTTAAACTCTTCTCATGCATTTAGAGAAAGGTCCAGGATTTTTTCAAAAAACATTTTCAAAAGAATGCACTTCTGTATGTTTGTGAATGCCTTGATGAATTAATGGAACAGAGTCTGTTTTCTTTTGATATTGAAGTTGTTTAACTGAAGTTGCACTTTTGTACTCATTGTATTGCTTTAACGTGAAGAGGAGCAAAATAATATTATCGGTTTGAATGAGTAGAACCTCATATATATGGTATTTCTACACATTATATTAATTTTTACTTCTTGAATTGACAGCCATCATTTATCTGTATTATATATGAAAGTTGTTATCATAAGTAAATGTTAAATGCACTTTTGTATTGATATTTATTTATGGTTACTTATCTCATATATGATCAAACTTATGAATGTGATATATATTTCGCAATTGTTTTGATTAAACTATTTTGTCATAATAATTATTTTTACAAAAAATTCATATCTTTCAACTTTTCAATCATCTTCATTACCAATAGTTGAAAGTTATCCTTCTAGATCGCATTAAAGAATGAATACTCTCAGGTATATAATAGAATAGATTAAATCATTTTTCCATTTGCATGTTATAAACAAACACACCCTCATTATCCTTATTGGGAAACTGGTCCCTTTATCCCTAGTCGGAACCACTACACCAAAAGGAAAAGGACTTGCTCTAAGGTCCGGACCGGGTGGTTTTCCCCCATGTTGTTGCAACGGAATTCCGAGGCTTCAACAGGATCATATTGATATCACTTGTTGTGAGTCTTTAAAATGAGGAGAGTGAGTTCCTTTTATATGCTTCTTAGGAGGTGAATTAGGCCTTTCTAGGCCTACATGAAGAGGGTTGTTCAACCCATCACTTGGAGGCTTCTAGACATGAAATTTTACATTAAATATTTTTTTCTTCTTTTTGTTACATGGGCCCTCCAAGGGATAGTATATCATGACCTTGACTCTTGACTTGACAACAAGAACCCTAGAGAAATAAATGGGTACTTTGACCTAGAACCACAACATCATGGGCAAGAAACCCATTTCAATAAAAAAATAAAAAATAATTACAAATATATTACTAGTACATCAAATAATTACATCAAGTCATGACTGAAGAAAAATTATGAAGACCGGAACTAGTTACATTTCAATATCACCAAGGATTCTTTTAATGTTGCTACTCTTGAACGTTTTAGTAGAGACTATTACTTACTTAGAGATTTTGTTCAAGAGGGATAGTTGTAACTTTTTGCTTCTTTCATTGTAGGTTACATAACTGATACGAATTCAAGGTTCCTATACCATTGTATAGGTATGCATTTTATCAAGATAAATGTAATAATATTTCTTGCTCTCTTGTAAAGTTTATTCCTTGAAAAACCCAAACATTAACTCAATCACCTACAGTTCTGAGAAATTGAATCATTGTGATAGCACATAGTTCATATTTTTCTTTGATGACCTTTACAGGCTTTAAGTACTTCACTTATTTCATTGGAATGCTCGTCCTAGCCTTTCATTTTTCCAAAACAAGGCTCAAATCTTATTTAATTCTTTTTTGTTGTCCAATCAAAGTTTTGTGGCCAGATTATTGCAACTAGGGTTTCTTAGCGTCCCTATAATTTCCTTTTGTATCTTCTAGAAGCTTGGTTATAGGAAACTTGTCTTCCTCTTCTTTTCTTGAGGCCTTAGTGACCTTCTTACTTCCATTATTCAAAAGAACCAAGATTTGATACCATGTTGAAAAATTTAGGGCATTATGTGTATTATATTCTTCAAGTGGATTTCTCTTACCTTTGACATTTTCTTGTGATTGTTCTTTCTTTCAATTTTTTATTTTCATCAAGACAAATTCCAAACAAACAAGGACACAATATGTAGGCACAAGGCCAAAGCAAAACCGCTATGAAGGGGTAAAACCCAGTCAACTCTTTCTCTAGTAGATTAGATCAATTTAAGACAAACTTCACCCTTTGACAAAAGACCCATTCCATCCATCAAGTCAACCCTTACTAAGTTCTTGATCCTTTCTGCAACTTTTGTTATTTTCTTTTGCAAATTTCATTCTCTAGTATCCTTTTCTCTCTGCAATCAACTTCAGAAATTAGGTTCTCCATGATATTCATTTGTTGTATTGCACTCTTCTCTATAGAATTTTGCATGCCTCCTTCCTACTTTAGAAAAATTGCAGATCGAATGTTCTCTTGTCATATTGTAGATCCAAACGCTCTGTCACATTATAGATTTGAATTCTCTATTGTATTATCCAAACCCTTTGTTGTATTGTAGGTCCGAGCTTTTTGTCTCTTTAAATCGATTGAGATTCCTTTTCTATTTATAGTGATTTGTAACTGTACTTTGGGCCCACGTGAACATTTGTCTTGAGGCCGACTTGTTTACTTGTTTGGAGGTCGATTTTGAAGGATCTAGCAGCCTTTTGTAGAATAAAAGGGTTGACTTGGTGGAGGAGTTCCCTTTGACATAAAACCAATTTTATGACTTGATTTTGACTCAATAAAATAACCTAGAGCACACAATAGTTGTTATGACCTAATGACCATTGACACAAACATGAAACCAATGATTTAATAAGTCAATCCCTTTAAATAAAAATAATTTTATTTTCCTTTGACAAATCATGACTCAAATACAATTATGAAGACCAACACTAGTTACAGTGTTCAACACTTGGTCCTATATGACCTGCTTCCTTTCTCTCTACATTGAAGATATAGAGAACTTCTCTTCATAATCATTGAAACAAGGGTTTGCAAGATATTCCCACATAGTCCAACACTTGAAGTGGAAACATTTTGACAACAAATTCCTTGGTGATTTTTTGTCCTCACCTGGGTTCTAATTCCATGTTAATTTTAGTTAACATGATCTTTACTTATAAAAATTACTTCAATGTTCCATACTAGCCCAATTACAATTTCATTTCATTTCCAATAATAATCACATAAACCATTATCACATTGAAAACAATTGAAGAAAGAAAAATAAACAATAGTCAAAGTCTACAATTTTTCCCTCAGACAACAGCAGTCAAACTTTTTCCTAACCAAAAATTCAAAGGTTGGTCTAACTCTTCCGAAACATCTCGGTCAAAGGAGAGAGGAACTCAGGTTCTCTTGACAATGAAATAGCAGCAAAATAGTTAACTTTGGAGAAGTAAAAATTGGTCAAATAGAGGGTCGACCCTGCGACCAAATTGCCACCTCGAGCCTACAGTCAACGCAGGTTAAACCTACACCTATTTTCTTGATTCTTGTGCCATTCAATGCATCCTAGTAAAAAAGAGTCAACCCTCAAAAAATAATACCACTGTAAATTCAAATAGATGTACCTTTCAATGAAGGTCGGCTCATTGATTTGCACAGACTCAGACTATGTATTTTTATATGCCAATCTTGTCACAGAACCTGCAAAAATATTCTTGTCATCTTATTCCACTTACACAGGTCAATGAATTCTATCTTAATCAATGGTGGATATAGCTTTGAAGATAAGTCATATGTGCCTTTAAGAGATTCAGTCTAGGTCTCTTTTGCTCAGAATTAGAATAGCAGGCTCGAATCGCTTTTCAAGGTGACTGATGTTTCAATTTATGTCCTTTTGAAGTGTGTTTATACCCAAAAGAAGAGGAGATCTAGACTTGTTTCTTTATAAGATTGAAATTACTCCTTCTAGATTTCCAATTAGGCCATTATCCCATATCTTATTTGAGACCAATGAGAGAATTGATCCAAGCTTGCAATATGACGATCTAAACAAGGAACATGCTCAGAATTTTGATGTCTTTATACACAGGTGTAGAGTACGGTTTTTGGAATTCTTTCAACAAGACATAAGCTCAAAACGAGGCCATCAATACCCTTGATCTTGGATCTCTTTTATGTACAGGTGTATCATCTTTCAAAAATGATTTCGGCTCCCTTTGAAAAGGTGACAATGGAAAACCTTTTAGGGCTTCCAAAAGAGACTAATGCACACGCCTTCCAACTTGAGACTATGATCACTCAAAACTTGTCCAGAACGAAGGCTTTATAGATGAATTTAGGATCCTTTCATATGTAGTTGAAATTTATATGGCTCGATCCTCTTGTAACAATACTAATGCTTAGAATGAAACTCGATCTTGAATTTCTATGCACATGTGTAGAGGATCTCAGTCCTCTTGAAATCAAAAAGGAAGAATTTATTATAGGATTTACAATAAAAGTTTATGATTATAATACTTTAATAATAGTCATAACCTTTTTTAGGACTATTTGACATATTTCCAAGATGATAGATAATAAGAAGACCTTATGATGCCTTGCCTTGACTACAATAGCATGCAATTTTGAAGACTTCAAATCTTGTAAAATTACCTCATACCTTCGCTTACATTGTCAAGATGCTTGGAATTTCTTAAGCTCCTCAAATAGCCTTTCAGCCCGTCAAGATCAAAGTCCTTAAGCTCTCGCTCTTCTTGAGTAAGGATGAGGTTATGTCACAGAGAAGAGGGCTAGTAGAATGAACCCAGAACTTTTCTTTCTTGTTTGATAGGTTCGGTCCAGGAAGAGGTCTTCTAGTTATTCATTCATTAAGAAAATTGCTTATATCCCTCAAAAACCCCTTTCTCCTTTCTCTGTATACTATGGACCTTATATATGCAACTAGGGCTAGTGATTATGCCCATATTTTTGTTCTTCTTGCCTTCACAAATTCAGACTAGGGAATTCACGCTTCTTGAGATGAGATGGTGCCAATTTGATCTTATTTTCTACCCTCACTTCAAAGCTTGGCTCTGCTACCATGTTGATAAATCTAGGAGAGAGAGTTAGGTTAAATATTAACTTGATTTCTCTTTAATCTTTGACACTTTATTTAGATTTAGATCCTTCCATGGCTTTGGTTACAAATCAATGTGATGGGTCGATCATAGATTTTATGTGATGGGACAATCAAAGTGATGGTTCAATCATAGAGGGTGTAGAATACCATATATTTGATAAATTCCTTATATAAGTCAATTAACTATGTTAGGAACACCAAGAGCCTATAATCATATTCTCATGTTAATCTAAGTCTTTACACAATTTGTGCCCATGATAAGTCAACCATCTAATACTTTGTATCCCTATCCCACTCCACCATACACTACCAAACTCCTAATTTAGGTGCTAGCTACCCCTGCTTCAATGCCTGATCACAATAATTTGTGATTATGATGACAATTTAAGCACATGTGAGTAATGTCCATAGTGGGATGTATGAATTATCCTCCCCACATTGCGCATCAATGATTATAACCTTGAATTGGCTAGCATTTGTCTATCTCATCATCTCAAAATGACCTGACAAATGAAAATTTACAATTTATGTCATCATCACTTCACATTATCTCATAGATGATCCTTTCTACAAATTATATGCATGAATTTATGGACGGCCACCCCCTCTACCTATCCTATGATTGATTGTGACAACCAATGAATAAAGGATAATTGACAGATCTTTGTTGACAAGATCCCCTACTTATAAATTTTCCTTTATTCACTTGTTGTGACAATCAATCATAGGCTAGGTAGAGGGGATGACCTGCCAAAAATCCATGCATATAATCCATAGAAGGGTCATTTATGAGATAGTGTGAAGTGATGATGACATACATGGTAAATTTTCATCTCTCGGATCATTTTGAGATGACGATGGCATACCAATGCAATCCCATTCAAGGTTATAATCATTGATGGGAAATGTGGGGAGGACAATTCATACATCCCATCAAAGACATTACACTCATACAGTACTTAAACTGTAAGAATAATCACAAATTGTTGTGAATTGAAAACGAATGAATGTTAGAATTTTGCTAGACTAATATAGATTATAAAATGCAACCAATGTATAGATTAGTTACAATATATATAGTAGAAAATATTGGATGTGTGAGCATTGAAGCCTCCCATTGCACTAACTAGTGCAAATCAAGTTATGTTATTGAGCTTGTTCAGCTTCAAAAAAAACTAGAACATATGTCTTCAAAACCTTCCTAACAACTTCCTTAGTGATGTAGCATCACACACCACTAATTTTCCATGCGCTTTAATCCAGTTCACAGTTGTGGGTTTCTTGCTTACACAGAAATTGCTAGAAACACTCATTAACATCCATGTCATGAAACTCACTTTGAAGGGAATCCAAAACATTCTTCACACCCTTGGATACAATATTCATCCTCATAGCATCCTTAGTAAAGAAATTTGGTCAAATAATCTATGTAAATACTTTGTTTATTTACAATGTGGCCTAGTAACTTGCTATTCAAAATATCATTTGATACTATATAATCTATGCCTTCTAAATTTATATTTAAATTTAACAAAATAAATATTGAAATACTATATGTTATAATCCATTTTGATATGTGGGTGGCTATATATTTATTAGAATCATATGTTATTAGACACACACTCCCCCCAGACCTCCTAATCTATCTTTACTAACCATTAAGCTTCATATATATGGTTTTTCAAAGTTACATTAGTTTTAGTAGCATTGTCGATGGTTTTATTAGATTGATATATTTTTTAACTTATAATTTAATGATAATGTTAGTTTTAATATTAATATTGTTAGTATTTTTTTATGTATATGTTGAAAGAATCTGTTTTTGTGTTATGGTTAGTGTTTATGTGATGTTGCAAATTATCTTATCACAACAGCATGTGCCTAACCATTTGCTGATATTAAATATTCAAGCTTTACATAGTGAGGATTGTTTTGAGATAATGAAGCATACACAAAAAGGTTTGTTAATTTGAAATTGACCTTATGGGTGTTGGGATTCTTTCCACATTAATAATCCCTAAATAGAAAATTAATAATTTTCCCCCCTAACACTTTGATTGTATCAAGCCATAAAAGAACACATATTGTGGTTTGTCTTGGCCTAACAAAGCATACATCAAAAACTTTGTTCAATCGAAGTTATAATGTAAGTTTGCTTTAGCACGTAGGTATTATGTGAGTTATGTGACATTATCCTCTCTCATTACAATATTAGCATTGCAACACTTATGTTTCTACTCGCATTTATTAGGAACCTATGTGCTTATTATTAAAAGTTTAAAATGAGTCACTTTCCAAACTCTTAAATACAAAAGGAAGACGGTATAGTGCACAACAAAATCCATCTTATTACAATGGTGTATCATCTTTGCACCTACCAACCATTAAAATAAACTATAAACATCCTATTTTACATAGAAAACTTCTCATCATGGTATATTAATGCATCCATTAGACATGCAAACTACTTATGTGCCTTAGAGAAGCCCATAACTCTAGTTCCATAGAGAAAACGATGAAGAATAGTACAAGACAACAATATGCATCTAGAAATCAAGGACAAATAAGAGTAATGAATTGCATACCCAATTAAGAATTGGAATTGTATTGTAGAGGAAGGCTTCGCAATTTGTGTTATACAGACCATTTAAACTCTTGGTTTTTAAGCCACTTTAGAAATCTAGCAAAAAGTTCCAGATTTTTCGATCTAGAGCATTGCTTACTCACTTGAAACTTTGAGCAATTTCGATTTATGGATTATTGAACACGGTGGTTGAATTATTGAATATAGGTGTTCGTCTTTCAGGTTTGGAATGACTATGATGGAGCCACGGAGAAAGAAACATCATGTAAAGCAGTCAAATTATATATATTTTTAATGTGCAAACACTCATCGGATATTCGACGATACATGGGATTCGTCGCATATCTGACTCTTAGCCGACAAGAAAACCATCGAATATTTGACAAAATACTGACAAAAGAAAGAGTTGAACATGTGGCATTCTCGTCGGACAAAATTGTTATCTCATCGAATACTGTGACGCCCAACCGTCGAACCTGCTACTAAAAATCAATGGAACAATGCATCTGATATATAAAACTCTCATCAAACTAATTTAATATAATGTCGAAGATCTAACGTTAAACTGTCAGACTTGTTAATCCATACCGACGGACGCAAGTGTCAAAGAGATAACACTCGTCGCACAATCTAGGTCTACCATTGATTATTTGACGCCACACTGTCTGACGTCCCTACCAAACTAAATCTGGGTCCTATCGGATATTCCGCGCAAGTGGGCCTCTACCGATGTTTTTTTGTGTCATATATCCGACGGATATCAACGTCGCAAAAATAACTTCAAAGTGTCGAATATTTAATAACAATTGTGGCCATTTTTTGTGTCAGATAATCGACGTATATACCATCGAATATCTGACGTTTAATAAAGTGTCGATTATTCGACACATTGCTAGTGATGAGTTGCTCAACACAAATGTGTCAAATAGTTGACGTCTATAAGTCGCATATACGACAAATAGCCATCAAATTTTCGCCCCATTTGTACTAGTGTCATATAGTAGGGTTAGTAATGAGATGTAACATAAGGCCCACTTTCACATGCTTTAACTCTCGGTCTCACACAATTTTGAATTCTTAGGAAAAATTTCACTCATCAAGGCAGGATTATGATGCTTTTATTTGGAATGTGATGGTGGTGAACCTGCGCTACAAGCTTGCAAGACTTCATCAGATATATTAGTTTGATTGGGATAATGTGTTTGATTTTATCTTTGATTCAATTAGTGGGTGAACACCCTCCTCTAAGGCATGTTTTTGTCAAGATTATATCAAGCTTTGTCTATCTGGTTTTAGTTTGTATTATAATGTTTTCTTCTGGGGTTTCTCTGTCTCTTCAATTTGAGTCCTACTCAATTATGAGGAGGCCCTTTCTTGTGTATATCATCAGAAATAGTTTATTTCTTGATTCGAAATAATTCATAGTTTTCCCATATTGATTGGTGAAATTGCTAAACCGCATCAATTTAGGGAGGGAAATATTTATATGGACAATTTCTAGCTCTGACTTCGAAGTTTTTATAAGTGTTCTTGTCTTCTCTTTCAATCGAAGCTTGTCTTTCCTATTTGAGTCTACTTCAAATTGAGTAATTATATTGTAAGGGTAGTGGCCTATGCAACATTGTTTAAAAATGGAACTTTTGTGACCTAAAGGTGAATTGACAAAAGCATCAAATGGTTTCTTTGGAAGCATTATGCAACATGCTCAAGAACAAGGTCGTAAATTTGAGCAAAGGGAGTTCAATCGAGAGCTTCAAATCAAGTGCAATCAATCAACTCCAACTATGAGGCAATGAACAAAGAAGAAATGATGCATCAATGACCTAAAGACATGGAAATCATGAGCACGACTCAAGCTCAAGGAAAACAACTATGGAAGAAGCAATGAGTCTTCATTCATTCGATTAGGTTCTATTCTTTATAAAGTTATTAGGATCTTGAATCTTTTTTACAAAATCTATTTTTTTTAACTAGAATTAACAATTAGGTCGGTCTCGTAATCGCATGACATATGGTCGATTTTGACTTCTAACATTATAACCCCTAGATGAACCACGCACCCCTATCACGTGGTCGCAGTTAAACTTGGGGGGATTTGAACCTAAAATATTGTGGTACATTACACTTCATTTTCATGGAAATCGCCAATTGCACTGCGCCTAAGAGGATTTTACAAAATCTACGTTATTCAGAAAACATTAGGGTGTATTGCATAGCAATCCAAATAGGCTTTGTTATAGCTTGATAGTTAGTATTGTATTGGTTCTTGCTTTAACAAACTCATAACCATAACCTTGATGTAATTTTGTTGCAAGTCAGGAAGAAATTTTTTAATAATATAAAATGTCCCAATTACACTTAATAATAATAAAAATAAAAAATAAAAAAATAAAAACAAATATTTAAAAACTATGAAAGAACTCTATTGAATAGAAGACAAATTTAACATGCATAAATACATATATTTCCAAAGGTCATTGTCAATGACAAGGACAAAAGTTTAAGGGTAAATTCTAAAAGGAGTTTCGCAATCAAATTGAAATATCTCTCAACATGAGTTTTTCTTATTATCCTCAAATAGATGGTTAAATAAAAGTTGTAAAAAATGCCTTAAAGCATATCTCCAATGACCAATATGCATAACAATGATGACATCTCACAGAATGATCATATAACTTCACTTACCACACACCAACACAAATAACTTTTTTTCAAGCCCTATGTGGTTATGAACACCAAAAATGGAATTAATTTCCATTGACCAACACTAAAGTTCTAGTAATAAGAAATTAACTAGCTAAAAATCATAAGGTCAGACGCTCTAGAACTTAGCATCTACCAATGATCATATGAAGTAACAAGTAGATCAACATATATCATAAAGAAAAAATAAAAAGGAGTATGGATGTTCGGAAAACTTCAACGATACAAGCAACTTATCCCTTGAGCAACAAGAAAATAATTATTGGCTCCCAAGTTTTGTGTTCAATACAAATCAACAAAAAAGATCATCCAAGTCACATATAGCGTGGGATTTCTAGATACAAATTGGATACATAATATTTTCCATGTGCCATGTCTAAAAATTAAAAATGTTCAAACAACATCAATTAACATGAATAAAACTTCCTATATTGGATGATGATGGTAAAATCATTCTAGAGCCAAAAGATATCCTCATCATTGTAGAGAAAATGCTTTGCTCCATAATAATTAAGGATTACCTTATTAAATGGAAAAATCTTCCAAAAATAAGATTTATCATAAGATAAAGAAAATTTTCACCAACAATATCCATCATGACCCTTGCTTTGAGAACAAGCATCCATCATGACCCTTACTTTGAGGACAAGCAATTTTAATGGGAAAGACAATATTATATACATAAAATAAATAATAAATAGATAAATAAAATAAATAAGAAATATCAACAAATGATTAACACAATTAATAGAAGTAGATAAATAATATAATAAATAAGTGAAAATATATCTTTTGTTAGAAGAAAAAAACACTTCTCATAATATAGTTTTGAACTCAAATTCAATTATATATATATATATATATATTCCAATTACAAAATTCAAATACACATAAAAATGGACTAAGAAGAATTGTTTGTTTTGGTATGTGTAAATACCTTTTTTGATATTGATTTACTTTTACCCTAACATGCGGAGACAATTTGGCAATCTATACTAAAGGGCCTGAGACACCCTTTACAGAATCACTCTCTACTCAAGTATATTATCATATATGGTGATTGACAAACAAATTTGTGTATGTTAAGAGAAAACAGGAGGTATGTACATGTGGAGATCAAATGGAATCAAGTTGAATAGCTAAGATTCTTGCCCATAAATCTTATATAGAATATATTATAATATTTTCTGATTTTTAAAATAAAATACAAAAATATCCAACAAAATGTGAAGTTTAATATTTTGGACATTTTTTTGTAAGTGTCATCCAACTACTAAACCAGAAAGAATTTTACTAAATATCTATTTTATGAAACACTTCCGGTCAATTATGTCAAATGGTGATCTTCATTCACTCAAGCTTATGTGGTGATCTTCACTCTCTTAAGCACATGTTCTATAACTTTCAAATGGTCCTAGATAAAGGTTTAAAAAAATTGTGGAGCCACGTGCTATGAGAAGAAATTTCACTAATCTTTTAAAACATATAGACCTTTTAAAATGAAATGGAAATAAGGTTAACCATCGTAGTGATGATTGGGCTATGGCTTTGAAGATGCATTCAGTTGTGATTATAATTTTTAGTGGATAGAAAGTATTCTCTCACTAGGGCTTGGAGAGACTCTCCTCCACTGCCGCGTGATTGTCCTAAGATGTTAAAAAATGGCAATAATGTTGATCAGACCTTTAAAAAAAAACAAAAAATATATCTCATTTTCAATTGCTCCTATACAAGTGATACAAGTGATACCAGCCGATAGTAGCATAGAAATAATGGAAATGTTGGAGACCAAAAATCATAATTCTCCTTTATCAATGTTTACATGAATTGTATTGACCTACATAAAAATGATCCATTGATATTGCAGGCTTTTAGGGCTGTTTCTCTCTCCCATGTTGCTACTTACATTCACTAGATAAGAGTTCTTGTTTGGTTAAATATGTTCATAGATGATAATTCGTTGCATAAAAGAGATCAATAGGTTGAATATATTTTCAACCTGTTTGTTTGTAATCACTCCGTCAAAAATTTAACGTGGCTGAAATTTCATTTTGTTGCTTGAAGAGCTACATAGCAGCCTAATTGTTTATTTTTTATTTCAATACACAACTATATAAACATGCTATCATTTCTAGACTGATAATTCTTATATGATTAAATTTCCCACATTTCCTATATATTTACTTCTGAATATAATTATAATATTGCCACCTAGGGTTGACTGGGCTTCGCAATAGTATCGTGTTGTCAGACAACAAATCGCTTATGTTTTGAGGGAATACAGTTGTAAAAAATTAAAATGAAATTATTTTAATGCCCTTTGGTTCTGAGAATACAATTTTTAAAATGAAATTATTTTAATGCCCTCAGGTGACCCAAAGACAAATTAGCATGTAAATTAGAATCAATGAGGGATCCCCTGATCAATATATATATATATATATATAAAAGAAAAGAAACAAGAAAGGAGAGAAGCCAACTAATTTATATTATCACTGCGAAAGAGAGAAAAAAAACATCCTCCCCTCAAGATGCACAATCTCCATGGTTTATTAAGGGCCCTATTCTCTCTACAACTGGAATAAACTGAGATAACATGAGATAAGATGAGGTGAGTAGTAGTATTAGCAAATAGTTAGCAGTCATTCACAATCGCAGACCTCAAATCTTGTTAAGAATGTTCCTAGCAATGTCATCATCTTTAGCTGGATCAAGTCGGCACCGTTCTCTATCTGTATTGGCATGTAAAATAAAATGCAAACATGTAACACAGGTAAAGGGGAAATTGTTGGAAAACCCAAAAAGAAACACTATTAGTCATAATTACTATAAAAGGTTCTGTGGAAGAGCGGTGGCACAAAAATACGATAATTTACAAGTAAAGTTTCTCATGCGGACCAGAGAGTTTTCTAGCACCAATGAGTTTATTCACGGATCTGAACCCACTGGAGTAGAGTTGTTTAGTCAGAAACGTGAAATCTCATCTTAAACATTCGCTATTAGAACTGCCTAGAAAGCAAGACCTACTGATGAAATTTAAATTCCTTCGAGATTTTATTAAATGATTATTTCAACATATAGAAGCTATTTTAATTTTAGATTTCTAGTTTTCATCTGCACCACAGTGTTCAATCAATTACAGTGATATACACTGGATCACTTGGCATGACCAATTACCCAAATAGGAACACGACTATTACATTAAAGGCTAGTTTGAATAACTCGGAAAACTGCTCAACATCAATCAGCACCCTCTATGATACCCTTATAGAATTTCCCTCCAAAATTTGGATAAAAATGCTCCAACACTCAATTGCAGATATTTGCCGAAAAAAAATCGAAAGATGTATATAAGCCTGAACTTCTGGCATCAGGACCAAGATCATTCATGTAAAGGATCCCCATCAAAAAATTAGCTTGGAATTTTAACACTGCTTATGATCTCTTCCCTCTGCTAATGACTAATAACATGCAGGGATATACATGGTATCAGTTAATATGTGCAAGAACTCCAATGACTGACATCAATGATATACACTGGATCACTTGGCATGACCAATTACCCAAATAGGAACACGACTATTACATTAAAGGCTAGTTTGAATAACTCGGAAAACTTCTCAACATCAATCAGCACCCTCTATGATACCCTTATAGAATTTCCCTCCAAAATTTGGATAAAAATGCTCCAACACTCAATTGCAGATATTTGCCGAAAAAAAATCAAAAGATGTATATAAGCCTGAACTTCTGGCATCAGGACCAAGATCATTCATGTAAAGGATCCCCATCAAAAAATTAGCTTGGAATTTTAACACTGCTTATGATCTCTTCCCTCTGCTAATGACTAATAACATGCAGGGATATACATGGTATCAGTTAATATGTGCAAGAACTCCAATGACTGACATCAATGTAGACCATATTTGATTTATATAAAAGAATCAACTTTTCTGCTCAAATCAACTCGCTCTGCGCCAAAAACGGCCCTGTTGTTTTTGTTCTTCAAGTCGTCTGCATGAAAACAAACACCAAGATTCTTATGCAACTTCATATAAATAAGGAAAGCAGAAATAAAATCACAGGAACCACACAATCTCCCAAAACAAACATGTTTTTTAAACCAATGGCATACAAAGCACTATAGATATATAGATATATACAAGGGAAAGAAGAGTCGTGTGGTGATATAAGACAAGATAGTTCTATTAATTAATGGACACCACTGACCAAAATCGGTCAAGGGGAGTCGAGCATACAAACAAGTCATGCTGGTAATGAGGGAAAGCCAAGGGAACTCCAAGTGTTAAAAGAAAAAAAACACGCAAGAAAATAAAGGATGAGGAAGGGATGAACCCTAACAAAGAGAAACACTACTCTGCACTATAGGTAGAAATAGACATAAAAGGTAGAAGAGGAGTTATTCCTGTTGCCATCGGTAATTGTGAATCTACTAATGCGCAACCTCATAATGTCTGATAGAGGTAGAAACATACATAAAGGCAGAAGAGAAGTTATTTCTGTTATGATCAATAATTGTGAATGTACCAATGCAGAGCCCGATAATGTCTTCTAGGGAATCCATGGAGCTGAAAGGACCCTGCAGAGTAATCATGGGAGGAGGAAGGAGCAATCAGTAGAATTCCTCCTAAGATATGCGGCTGAAGAGAAAAAAATTAGTATTGGGTGTACCACTGGTCGATCTGGACAGCAGACATCCTTGCAATAAACAAACTCCAAGTGGATACAATTTTGTGGCCCTGTCATAGTAGGTTATCTTGCCACAGAATGGGAATATGTGCATTGTCTTGCCAACCTAATGTCACCTACATCAATGGCTGAGGAATCTTTGTGGCGCTTAGTGCCTCCAGTTGCTAAAACATGCTGGAAAAATAAGTGATCAACCTATTGGAACTATGCCAGGACAAGTCTTGTCAGGTTTACAACCTGAGAGTGATAGAGCGCTCGATATAGACAGCTAGGCACCTATGATCTTGATCACGAAAAAAGATGGCAAGGTACCATCTTGAATCTTGATATAAACAGTAATATCTGCCTCTGATCTTATAATATATAGCACCACCTAGAGATAAAGTGCTTGGTATCAGTGTCCTATAGATTGCATGACTACCATATTCTATCAACCTGCAAGATTTGGTGATTGAACACAAGTGCGAACAAAACCTACACCAACCAATGGGGACCATGAGATTGTGTGACCAATGACAATGAATGTAGTTAGGATGGACAATGTGATGGCCTATCCACTTGGGGCAAAGAGGTTGAGATAATGAGAGAGCCAAGTAACCTAAATATGATGTCAGTAAATGCTTTCCCAGCCAGGGCTGTAGGGGAGCGCCCCCCGGCCCCCGAATCCACGCTTGGAGCAGGAGCAAATTGGGAGCGACCCGGGAGCACGCTTCCGCAAAAATAATTCACTCCCTTGTTTTTTCACATAAAATTTTCACAAAGATGTTCCAAACGCAATTTTTTTTCAAAGAAACAATAGTTTTTGAGTGGGGCAGCCTAATATTCAAGCCTATGGCCCTAGTATTGATATGCAATTCATGGTAATGTTAAATTCCTTAAATTTTTAACATTACCATGAAATGACTCAGGATGTTTGAGAGTGGTTCCGACCTCATTGGATTTCATATGGGGAAAGTAGAATTTTAGATCTCACTCAAAATCCAGCGGACTTATCAGTTTTTCAGGATTTCAGGATTGGGGGGATTGCAATGTTTCCATTGGATTTTGTCATGTACGAGGGTATGGAGCTCGTATTTAATCAAGAGCCCCAAGCCCTCTATGTACCTTGATGTTAGTGATATTGGTTGTTGAACTCCTCTATCATGACCCTATTAAAAATGTACCCATCACTCAAACAAAATCTTGACTTGACATGCTACGTTTTTTCTATCTTATGTTAATGCTTAGAGGGCGATATTAATGACAAAGATCCTAAGATATGCAAAGATTTTGATGATATGTAGGTATTTGTTGTAGCATGATCTTTTTGGATGCCAGAGGCCATCTAGAGCCTATTTGTTGATGTACTTTCGGTTCAAAGATGGATTGCACTCGATGCTATTTTGGTTATGTGCACCCTTACATGCTATATAAATGAGAACTTGTAACTCGTGGAAATGTGGTTGATGAAGATTATAACTTCTAGATGATTGATGTTATATGGTTTAATCCATGTTTTTATGCTTTCTATATCTAATTCATCAATCTACATGCTTTTGTTGACATATATGCATCAAACTATATAAAAATATATATTATATAAAAATTCGCTCCTAACCCGGGAGCTTTTGAAAATGTTGCTCCCCGCTCCCGCTTCCACTCCCAAGCAGCCTTGTTCCCAGCTTGACTTATTGATCTCCCATTTGGATGGATGAGGTGGCAAGATACATCCTGAGAATACCTAAAGTGAGGAAGTGCTTGAGGCAAATGTCAATGGAATGGAGTAAGGAATCCCCTAAGAACCAATCACACCTATTCCCTAGGAAGCCCTGATAACCACCAATAGTATTTGTGCAACTAAAGGGTTAAGATCCAATGACATTCCATGGCACTGGTCTCATTTCATATGCATCCAAACATTGACATAGATCAGGGCTCCTTCCTTAGTCAGTTTCATCAGAGTCAGCAGAAAATTTCAAAAGTGCTATTTTTATTAGTTTGTTTTTTTCTAGTTCCCAGAAGATCAGGGGCCCACATGCCAAAGATGATTATATATTCTTGATCCCTGTAAAAAAGTGAGTCCAACAAAACTTCTTTTAACTACTTGTCAGATGGTCAAACTTGCCTGCTTTTTTACTTTTTGTTTTTTCCCGGAAAATGGAGTGCTACTCCATCTCTTCAACATTAGTCTTTATCGGTTTTTGCATTTTGTTTTTTTTTTCTAAAAGATAGACTGCTACTTCACTTTCAGGACTAGTCTTTCTCACTTCTCATTTTTTGTTTTTTTGAAGGGGGACTACTTTTTGGGCAAATATGTAATTAGTGGTTCCTGTGTATGGCAGTGACAAGTTGAACATCTTGGTTTCGAGCATAGTTTTAAAAACCAGAACCAAGTTTGGAACCAGCCTATCTATCTAACTAGGTTTCGAACCAGAACTGGATCAAACCAAATTCAATGATCTAGATTTGAAAAAAAATAAAAGAATCACTGATCAACATAATCACCCAACAAACTCATCACTGATTCACCACTAGTAGAAATGGGATCATCAACATAACTACATAAACATCATTTGGCTCAAAGTCTTCAAACTAAAATTTCTCAACCTTACAATATGGTATAAATTGAAAAGGCTTAACATGCCTAACCAATGATTTTAATTTGAATGAAGGGTTCATCTTCTCAAACTTATAATATGGCAGAAAATGCTTAACATGCCTAACCAATTATTTTGGTTTGAGTGAAGGGTACATTTTTGATAAGGCCGTGGCAAAGAATTTCAACAATCAATACCACCAACATCAAGGTACATAAAACATCCTAAAACAATTAATGGTAATGTTAAACATTTAAGTAAAATTTGACATTTCCTTTATCTTTCCTTTTTTATCCTTTTACTTTAAAAAATTTAAATTACAATTGATTGCCAGCACTGGTAGGGTTGAGTTATGATTTTTGTTGAGGTTTGGGGTTTAGGAAGGGGAAGGTTGGTTTTATAGCCAAGGGGGGTTGTTTTGGGAGGGAAACAACCCCTAGTTTCCTCCAAAACCACCTAAAAAACTACCATAGGGTCTTGGACTCCCCCCACACATGTGAGATCTGACCAACCAGTTGGAGCCAATTTGAACGAGTTAGGTACCACATCGTCCAGTTTGGTACCTAATTGGTACCATACTTTAATAAATTTATTTTTATAAATATATTTTTTAGTAATTCATAATATATAAATAAATTCTAGAAAATGTATTTGATATATATATATATATATATATATATATATATATATATATGACATGAAACCTATGACAACCATGAAAAACCATGAAAAACAAGTACCCAGTGCTCTTCTCCATGTAAGTTGAGTCAACCTTGGAAGGCTCTTTTCCATGTATTTCAAGTTGACCTCGAAAGAATTCGTGACCCTAGCATATCGGAATAAATTGTAACCATGTCAGCTTGCTTCACTAGTTGTTTTTAGTTGTGGTTCATGGATGCCATTTTAACGGAGCACAAAATTCCACAAGTCACACAGGTTTCACACCCTTCTAATTTTAGAACCTGTGCCAAATTTGTATAGAGTTTAGATCTCAATTAGAAACTGTTAATTTTGGGCAACTAGGTCCAAATTCCATGTTGCATTGCTCATATGATGATGATGATATTTTTGATGGATTCCTCTTTCGGAGAGGTGCAAGATTGATCTAAAGATCATCTTGTTTGGATGAGCAGAACTTATATTTTGAATTTATATTCCACATGTGCAAACTGTCAAGGTCGGCCAGAATTGTAATGTAGGCTCACAAGCCCAATAGATGTGTCACACACCCTCATTGGTGGATATAAGTAAGAGAGAGATGATCTCAGCACACACATTCATCATCTCAGCACACACATTCTTCCTTTTTTAGATTGGTTCGTATAGCCTTTAGAGGCTTCTCTCTCTCCCACATGGAAATCTGGATGATGGAAATGGATGTGATGTCGAAAATGGATGCGATGCCGGAAATCTAGATGCCAAAAATCTGGATGCCGGAAATATTGATGCCAGAAATGGATGCCGGAAATCTGTATGTCGGAAATCTGGATGAGGGATCCTTTTGTTGACTTGTGTTGATTGTTTTGGGAGTTGTCTTGTGAGGTGTGTGTGACACTTGAGGAAGGTTGATCTTGTATGTTGGAAGAGCTGGTTTAACCAGCAAAAGTCTTCGCTGGCTAGGGCATCCTGTTGACTGTTGTAACAAACATTTCTCTCTATATTTGCTGGACAAAAAGAATTACCAATACTGATATATTATTTGGCTTGTCTTTTGTTGACTGGCCATTGTTCACCATCTTTATTTCTGTGCTATGTGATGTCTAATTTAATTGGCTTACAAGAAAGACTAAGAACTTAGTTATAGCATAGAATGACAATATGGTTATTCTAACATAACATGGTATCGAAGGAAGATGAAGCCCAAGTAAGGTGAGTGCAAGGACAACAGTATTATTGTTCTTATGATGACAAAATTGGCTTTCTCCTAAAACTAGCAAAGTGGTTTCATGACTCATGATAACTGAACTGATAAGTCTGAATTATCATGCATGATCCCTGGAAGATATCTTTGGATTTGGCATGGAAGATCATAAAGTCAAAGCAGATTATATAGGTGAAGATAAATGATTCTATCAATGCACCAATGCTGGCCAAAGACTAAGGAGAAAAGTAAAATAAGCAGATGATTATCATGTTGGATTCTACATGAAAGCACTTATTTTCTATAGTCTCTAGTTGGGGTACATCTCAAAGAGATGCATGATAAGCCTGCTAGCATTGTTCAGTATTGGCTAATGCACTGTTCTTTTCTTTTTCAAGAACAGTTGAAGAATGACAAGATGGAAAAGATGAACCAGCAATCATAGTTTTAAGATACCACCATTTGAGTAGAGGTGAAGACTTTGCAGAGCATGTCCTCATTGTTTTGGAGTGACTCCCTGGAATTACAGGCAGATAAATACTCACATATTTAATAATGTGATTCCTGATTTTGATGAATTGTTGGCGAGATGCACTAAAGAGGAAACAAGGATGATGAAGAAAGACCATCCCTCAAATGGGAATGAAGGTGACCCTACTACCTTTATCGCTCATGCAAAGAAGAGGAACAATGGTTGTCCAAGAAATCAAAACCATGGAAGAGCGGGGCCCAAAGGAAGACAGGGAAGATGTTACACTTGTAACAAGTTTGGTCACTATGCAAGAGAGTGCCCCAATAGAAGGGACTCTCCTAGAGATGATGACAACAACAACTTTAGGAGGAATGGCAATCAAAGGAACAACGGTTTCAAAGGAAAGAGGAAGGCTCCCTCTGATCGAAGTGGAAATGGTCAACCTTTCAAGAGGTCAAGGAATTTCAAGTATGATGAATCAAATGTTGTTGATAATAAGAAAAATGAATATATTCTTGTATTTTCCCTCTCTGTTGCATCTCCTCCCGACACCCTGGATGTTTGGTTGATTGATAGTGGTGCTTCAAGGCACCTCACTAGATATACAGAAGCCCTCTCTAACTTGATTGAGAAGGATACTAATTTGGAGATTATCCTTGGAGACAATGCCACCTATCCCGTGAAAGGGACAGGGACTGTGACCCTTCATCTATCTCAAGGTCAAGTCCTTCGCTTACAAGATGTGTTGTACGTACCTGATTTGAAGAAGAATCTTGTGTCCATTTCAGGAATGGAAGACAAAGGATTCAAGGTGGCATTCATCGATGGAAAGGTACGCATTTGCAAGAAGAACTTCAAAGAAGCTCTTACTATTTGTTTTAGAATTGATACACTCTATCAGGTTGGAGGAAATCCATTGGGGGCTATGTCATGTGACACAAGTCTTCAAAACAAGCTATGGCACCGAAGGTTTGCACACCTTCATCACAAAGCCCTTCCCGAAGCAAGGAAGGTGGTGACAGGGATGCCTGAGTTCAAAGATGATCATGAAGGTGTTTGTCAGGGTTGTGCCGAAGCACACAAGGTGGCCATTGCCCTCAAGTGTCATGAAGACATCTGATATTTTGCAATTGGTACATTCTAATCTATCTGGTATGATGCCCGTAACATCCTTGGGAGGATGTTTATATTACATCACTTTTATAGATGACTTCTCCCGCAAGACTTGGATATACTTCTTAAAGAAGAAGGATGAAGCATTCAATTGGTTCTGTACCTTCAAGGCCTTAGCTGAAAATCAAACGGGGAAGAAAATCAAAATTTTGAGAATCGATAATGGAGCCGAGTATGAGTCAAATGAATTCAATGACTTTTGCAGGGAAGTTGGCATTAAGAGGGAGACCACCACTATGTATACTCTCGAGCAGAATGGTGTTGCTAAAAGGAAGAGTAGAACCATAGTGGAAGCTGCCCGTGCCATGTTATATGACGAAGGTCTTCCAAAGTTTCTATGGGGAGAAGTTGCGAACACTGTTGTGTATGTTCAAAATAGATGCCTACATTCCGCATTGGACTCCAAAACTCCCGAATAAGTCTTCTCTGGTAAGAAACTTGATGTTTCTCACTCTAGAGTTTTTGGAAGTCTCATTTATTTTCATGTGCCGAAAGAAAAGAGAACCAAGCTGGATGCTTCTGGGAAGAAGGGAATGTTTGTGGGCTATAGTGAAATCTCGAAAGCATATAGAACCTATGTGCATTGTCAAAAAGAAGTAGAGATTTGAGATGTTGAATTTGAAATCTCCACAGTAAGCATTTTTGCGTCTACGTTTCGGGTCTAGATCAAGACCCATCATCAGGACAAATCCTTCCAAAAAGAGAGGAGGTTAGATGCAATAAATATAAACATAATAAGTGCATGAGGAGTGAGCGTGAGCCGACCAACAAATGTTAAGTAAATGAAATATAGCGTTAATTATTATTTTATTATTATTCTAAATAAAATTGTGTTTTTAGATTAATGTTAAGGTTCATTTTAATTGATTTAATTTAAAATTATTGGAATTTAGAAAGTAAATTTTATAATTAATTTTAATTTAGAATTATTAAGATTTAGAAAGTAAGTATTACTTTTTAAGGAGGATTATGTGAGTAAATTATGGATGGTTAATCTAGAAATGTTATTATATGTATAGTAAATCACTTGTTATGTATTAATTAAATTATTAATATTATAATATTAATTGAGAATGTTATAACTATAATATTAGTTTTAATTAATATTAATATTAGAGTTCTTTTTCTTATTAGATAAGTAATGTAGGTTTTTAAAGGTTGGGTTAATATTGAAAATTTTGAGAAATTTTAGACCCTTGGGCCTTGGGAGTTAAGTCAAAGTCAATTTTTTGAGGTAATTAACTCAAAATAATTATTTTTGAGTTAATTAAAAAGGAATTAAATGAAAATATCGATGGACGAGATTAAAAGATAATCAAATCCCTTTTGATGGTCGAGATTACTTTGACGGGGATCAAGCGAACTAACTGTTGGAGATTTTACCTATAAATTAGAGGTCAGTGTCAAACTATAATCATCCCATCTCTTGATCGTGTACTAGCTCTTGAAGCTCTCGTGTAATACTTTCTGGAATAATACAAACGGAGTCTTTGGGGTTTTATTTGATGGTGGTCGGCATTTTATGGTAAACTTGTTCTTTATATTCTACTGGTAACTATTCTAATGAATTGTTGATCAATAGCTCTTGTAGAGTAATCTATTGCACATGTATCTTGCTTAGGTTACTGGATTTAGGGTAAGAATTTTGATTGGATTGAATTAGCAAGTTTCTCTAATTCTTGAAATTTTATTTTTATCTTATTTCTCTAAAATTTTATTTTTTAGAGACCCAAGAATTTTTCCTTTGAAGAATTTAAAATTACCTAGGACATAAAATTAATTAAATTTCTGGCTTAGGATTTTTAATTTAATTTGGCCAGAAAATTTAATTAATTGACTCATGAGGGGATTAATTATTTTCCAAACCTCATTACATAAGATTAATACATTAAACCCATTAGAGGGAACACTCATTCATAATAGACCCTCAATAACCTACCCAATTCTGCGACTCAAAATATGATCTAGTAAACCCAGCAATCTGTAATAAAATGGTCTAGCCAATTAGCTAGGATCATTCCCAGATTACTTTTACAAAGACTCGATAAAAAACACTAGGGCTCACTTAATATCTTGACGACAAAATCCACCCTAGCTTTGGGGTGAGGTAGGAGGGGGAAAACTCTGTAGATCATTTGTGTCTAGAGACACAGATGAATCACTGAGACGAAAAACCTCCTAGGGATAGAAATTGTCACCAAAATACTAGGCTTACCTAGGTTGTTACATACATGATGGTCTTACTAAGATCATTTACATTATAAATATGCAGAATGGGTTTACATATTTTACAAAATTGTCGACTGAATGATGAAATCTGAATGGCACGAACACTCGAACATGATAGATCCCTTTTGCGAAAAAAAAGGGGTGTACTGCTATGGGGTTGTTGACAGAGAGTGGTCAACAAGTCCCATTGACCTGCTCCAAATGTCACTTGTCGAACATTTGTTAATTTTCGAATACCAAATCTTATTCAAATTCCTAACAATTTATTTTATGCCCGGAAAATGTATTGACCCAGTAAATTAATTTTCTGAAGAAAAAAAATGTTGAATAAAATACATTGATATTTAACCTTAAATAATTTGTAGTGAAATTTTAAATAGAAAATCAATCACATCACAAACACAACAAAATTTTCATCCTCCAAATTCTCCACTTTTTATTACTCGGTGAAATTAAGGCCACCCTTAACAAGGAAAATGACCCTCAAAGAGTACAAAGAAAATACAAGAAATGGAACCAAGAAAAATAGACCACCAAAAATTCATCCTACACTTTAGCTAGATGTGTCTCACAAGTTCAACCCTCATGAGGGTGCTCGGTCCCTCCACAAGTGCAGCCTCAACCCTCTTGGTCTCCCCACACGCGCAGCACACCTAGCTTATGCAAACACACATGTCCAAGCTATTACCATCGATACTCCCTCCTATTGAGTAAAGTGTTATGCACCACCCCCATCTTATCTCCATAAAAGACAAACTTCCCCCTCATAAGGGCTTTGGTGAGAATATCTCCAACCTGCTTATCTATGAAGATATATTGAAGCTTCACAACTCCCCTCTAGACCTTGTCTCTGATGAAGTGATATATGAGCTTGGACCTATCATCAAACATGAGATACTTTGAGATTTTAATGCAACTCTGATTATCACATTGAAACATCACAAGATCCAACTCAAGACCAAATAATCCTATGAGCATATTGCAAAACCAAATGTCCTCACAACTCGCCAAAATCACTGCCATGTACTTGGAATTTGCAAAATCGAGCGCCACTAAACTTTGCTTCTTGCTAAACTATGAAATCACTAATGATTCCAAGTTGAAGCAACAACCTAAGGTGCTTTTCCTATCCACTGCACTCTCAGGCCTTGAAAGTGCACTCCACTGCTCCTAACGTATCTCAAGCCATACTCGATTGTACCTCACAAGTACTTGAGCACATGCTTTTCTGCCACCCAATGCACCCTCCTTGGCTCCACCACAAACTACCTCAAGGTAGTCATAGCAAAGCATATATCTAGCTTAGTGTTGACCAAAGACATCAAAACAACAATCAACTACTTGTACAAAGTAAGATCCACCAACTCTAACTCGAAAGCATTTAGTTTCCTCATATTAGTGATCATAGGTGTAGACAAACTTGCAATCCACCATCCTGAATCTCCTCAAGATATCAACTACATATTTTCCATGTCCCAAGAAAATCTCACTTGTCTGTTGCCACACCTCCAACAGCGGCTAAAAGTAGTGCATCATGTTGATGTCCTTCAGCTCAAACTCAATAGCATGATCTCAATTTCACATTTCTATGAGCTTCTCTAACCTTGTGAGAAATAGATCTTCAACATACATCACCAAGATGAGTGGATCATATCCAACATGTGTGTAATACAACTTGGGATCCACCTCACCCTTGGTGAAGGCCATACTTAGAAAATATCCATCAATCCTTCAGTACCATGCTCTCAATGTTTGCTTGAGTTTGTATAGTTCCTTTTTCAACTTGCTGACATGAGACTCTCTCCCATGCACCTCAAAACCCAATGGTTGCTCAATGTACCAAGGTTACTTGGGAGCAAGAGCGAAAACGGGAGCAGGAGCGACATTTTCGAAAGCTCCCAGACAAAGGAGCAAATCAGGGAGCGAATTTTTATGTAATATATATTGTAGAAATTATATAACTAATGTGTTATATATCCAAGATTCTCCTGATCACACACTATTTGACTTCATGCATAATACAGAATCTATTCCACCATTGATCATCACATGCAGAAATTAAATCAATTGCATGCACACATTGAAACCATAAAAATTCACACACATTAACACAATGTTTTTACAGGAAATCTTGAAGCTAAAAACCCCAACTATCTGTATATAATATATTTCATAGAGATCATGTAACAATCCTCATACAAATCTGATCATATCAAGCTCCCAGTACAATACAGTTGCTACACACTAATCAGGTCTGATCTAGCAAATCCATGCACCGATCTCTGCCACTTGCTAGCCTGCCTCTACTGCGCAATCCCTGCTGAAGAATGGCTCTAGATGAACTCGAATCCATACTATATTGACTGCACAATCCTCATTGGCATCTCCAATGAATGTGTGGTGCAAACAATGCAACACTATAGTCACAACTGATAGTCACACTTGCTCTTTCACCTATCTCTCCACCGGTCTCCACTGAAACTGCCATGCACTCTAGTTAACTGGTGTATTCTTCAGTTGATTAATGAGTTATTGTTTAGTGAATTAATTAACTAATTAATTCACACCACTCTCACTAGTGTATCATTCAGTTAGACTAGATACAACTAGCTCAACTGAGTCTAACTAAGTTAAACTAAATACAACTCCACCAACTACTTCTCTAACTCCACCAAAATCTGTCACATGAGTTCTAACTGAAGTCCTCATGCATTAGCTCCAGTAAACCCTCAGGAATAGTGTAATTCCTTCTGTCAGCTGCTGTGCCACATCTGTGCACTTAACTGAAGTTCTCTAAGAGAATAAGATAATGTTTAGAGTCCAATTATTATTAAGAGCTAATAATATTCGACATATCTATTTTTAGACTAGCAATCTAAAAATAGACTCCGCCCTAATATGTCTAAAAATAGAAGTCCATCTATTTTTTCAACTTGACCAACCATCAAAAAATAGCATCCTGCAACACATAGAATATGATCGACATGTCTAAAGATAAACATAGTCTAAAAATAGACTTTGCGCCAAAAATCACCTATGTGGGCCTCACCTAGTTTAGGTGATTATTTCGTTGACTAGGATCAAGGATGATGTTCGAGGATGCCTCCTTCTTGTTTCTTGTTGCAATCTTCAACATATATTTTTTATATTTTGATGCATATGTCACTCAATCATGTAGAATGATGAATTAGATATTAAAAAACATAAAAAGATAGATTAAACCATATAACATCAATCATCTAGAAGTTATAATCTTCATCAACCACGTCCACAAGTTAGTAACATACAACATATTGAGTCTTATGATTCATCAATCTTAAAGTTTCAAGCTTTCAAAATTCAATAAATAACATTTATCATCATTGATCACCAAAGTTGTACTTGTAAGCTAAGTGTAACCATTACAACAAAGAATATCTAACATGAAATGAAATGTTATAAAATGAAATGAAATGAAACAAATTTCAACTTTCACGAAGCATTGTATTCATAATTCATTACCAATGAGTTATAATTGCTAACTTCAAACTTCAAACTTAAATTGTCATAAATTGTTTACAAAAAATATCATGATAAATATGAAAGAGGCAACAGTTATAAAAACTACTAGAAACTAGAAAAGACAATTAAATATATTATTTATAGCTAATGCTTGGACCTCTTGCTGCCACGAGAAATGTCTAATTTTTTAGTCTTGTTGGAAAATCAAGATCATTGTCATTAATATCACCCTCTAAGCATTAATATCCAGAGGTATCTTTATCATTACCTCTGGATCTGTATAGGGATCTTTCTCATTAATATCACCCTCTAAGCATTCACTCTAGGAGCGGGTTCGAGAGGGGGAGCCGCTCCCCCACAACCTTGCAATGTACACCTCTTCCTTAATAACTCCATTGAGGAAGGTTGTATTCACATCTAGCTAATGTATCCTCCATGCAATTTCTAAGGCAATAGATATTATAGTCTCTATAGAGGTATACCTAGCCACTGGAGCAAATGTCTCCTCATAGTCCACTCCCTCCTCCTGGGAGAACCCTCTCACCACAACCCTAGCCTTATTCTTCTTAATGTTTCCATTCATAACATGCTCGATCTTGTAGATCCATCTGGAACTAACCATCGATTTCCCCTCTAATTCGGGCACAATGTCCCACACAACATTTTTCATGATGGAAGCATACTCTTCCACCATGGAATCCCTCCAAACCTACTGGTCTACTACCTCCTCATAATTGTTAGGTTAGGAATTAATGATATCACTCACGAGTGCCATAAGGAAATTGTCTCGGTGGTCTACTCTCCTTAAAAATACTCCTAGGAGCCACCATAAGCTCCTGAGCATATCTCAATGTTTCCTCTAGCCATCTTGGCCTCCCCCTAACAGAACTAGACAGAGCCTCGAAACTCCTCTTGATCTGAAGATTGTGTCACGGTTGTTGGTGGTGCAGGTCTCTCCTTAATCATTAGAGCCTCTTTATCGCTACCCGCTACCACTACTCGAATGGGTTCATGTGACTTCCTAAAGTCTCGGCTCTCCTCAAACCTGACATCCCTGTTCACCACATTCTTCCCCTATGATGGAATGTAGACTCTATATGCCTTTGAAGTGTTGTTATAACCCACAAAGATGCCCTTTTATGATGAGGGCTTTAGCGTTGTCCTCTTCTGTAAAGGTACATGGTTATAAACTAAACACTCGAAGATATGAAAACACCCAACCTTCAGCCCTATGAATGCCTCCTCAAAAGTCTTGTTCCCCAACACATTATGAGGACTCATGTTTTGAATGTACATTTCCATGCTACAAGTTTTTCCCTAAAAAACATGGGCAGATCTTGATCATGGGTCATTGCCTTGATTACTCCAATGAAGGCCTTGTTCTTCCTCTTTGCAACCCCTTTTTCTTGTGGGTTGTAAGGCACTGTCAGCTCCTCCTTGATTCATGCATCCTTGCAGAAATTCTTGAATTCATTGGAGGTATACTCAACCCCATTTTCTGACCTCATAACTTTGACCTTCCCTATCTGGTTCTCCACAAGAGCTTTAAACTCTCGAAACTCTCTAAAGACCTCATCCTTGGTCTTCACAGAGTAGATCCACATCCTCCTAGAGAAATCATCAATGAATGTCACATAGTAGTTGTATCCACTCAAGGTTGTCACTGACATAGGACCAAACACATTTGACTGCAACATATCCAATATGACCTTGGACCCACTATCACTACTAGGAAAGGTTGTCTTGCAATACTTGCCTTGTGTGCAATCGTTGCACACCCTACTACTCCCACTGAACTCTGAAAGACCCGTGACAATCTCCTTCAATATAGGTAAGGATCTATGGTGCAAGTGACCCAAGGATCTATGGTGCAAGTGACCCATCCTCTTGTGCCATAACTTACACAGACTATCATTTTCATGAACTAGGGCACATATAGGATGACCCTTCAGCATTTGCAAGTTCCCCTCTTTGCTCCCAATCACTCATCCTGTGCTTGAACAAGAAGCTCTCAGCTTGACAAGTACTTGTCCATTTTGGAAATAAACCTCATACCCCTTGTCCTCAATGGACAAGATTACTAGAAGGTTCTTGGTCAACCCTAAAACATATAATAACTCTGTTACCTCCAAATGCTATCTTAGTTCTCGCTAAAACTAAAAAGTCCCAACTCCCTCTATAGTACACCTGGCATTGTTCCTAAGCTTCACATGTAGCTCAGCATCACCCTTTGAAACATTGTTGAACAACTCTCGGGATCTCGTCATATGACAAGAAGCACCATTGTCCACGAACTAGGCACACTCTTGACTATGCTGCAAAAAAGGTAGAACACCAACAATAACTCCTAGAATTTGGTGGCAAACTCATTACTCTGTGAATCTATTGAAGCTACAACCTGTGTCTTCCCCTTGCCCTTTTTCTTGTTCATACATTAACCTGCATAATGGCCAAATTTATGACATGCAAAACATTTTACTTTGCTCATGTATTTCTTATTTCAACTCCTAATATAGCCTCCCCTCCAAAAAATTTCTTAGTCTTCCCCTAGCCCTAGGCAAGGGCAAGGTTCTAATCATCACCCTTGTGCTAGCCACCCTATAGAGATTCCTCTTGAATCTCCTCTTGGATGAAATCATCCTACAATCTCTCCTAGCTGGAAATTTTTTTCATGCCACAATACCTTTAATGAAGGGAGGCCATGGTTGAATCCACTCATGGTTGTCCTTTCCAATTCTTGATTTGACACAACCTCACCAACTACAGCCAATTCATCACGAACCTTTGTGATCCTGGTGGGATAAGACACTACTGTATCTTACCTCGATATCTTGGCTCTCCTAAGCTTCTCCCAAAACACCATTTTTCTGTTATGATTGTCGCTTGGGTACAGCTTTGTCAAAGCCTTCCACATATCCCTGGTTGTTTTCTTTCCAAATAGATGAGGGATCACATGACCCTTCACCGCATCTAGAATAATCCTTCTGGGTTTCACATCCTTTTGATTGTGGATGCCTGATAGGAAAAGATCGGTGAGAGGGGTGAGTCATTGACCAACAATCTCCTAGATCCCATTCTCCATCAACACTAATCATATCCTCTCCTTCTACAAAGAGTAGTTGGATGCACCCTCCAACCAGTCTTGAAACCTCGGTCGAGTTGCAGCCATCCTCACAACCAAATATTCATCCTAGAAAAATACAGTGGCAGCAAATCTGTTAATTTTGGGCAACTAGGTCCAAACTCCAGGTTGCATTGCTCATAAGATGATGATTATATTTTTGTTGGATTCCTCTTTCGGAGAGGTGCAATATTGATCTAAAGATCATCTTGTTTGAATGAGCAGAACATATATTTTGATTTTATTTTCCACACATGTGCAAGGTCTGTCAGATTTGTAATGTAGGCTCACAAGCCTAATAGATGTGTCATGCACCCTCACTGATGGATATAAATTGGAGAGAATTGGAGATCACTTGCTCATCATCTCATCACACATTCTCATTGTGATCTGATTGGTTCGATAGCCTTTGGAGGCCTCTTTCCTTCACCCGGCCGGAGCTGACGTTAGGGAAATCTATGCATGTGTTTTAGCGTTGTTTGTTATGTGTTGACCAATGTTAACCGTGGTCAACCCTTGATCGTTTGACCTCCAAACTTTGCTGAAAAACCGATTTTTGAAGGCCGTACAGTTGGGCACAAAAAACGAGGAAAAATGAGAAAGTTGACCGAAGCCCTAAATCTGCAGTGTTGACTTTCCTGCGGTGACTTTGGTTGACCAGCATTTACTTTTGATGATCTGTCTTTGAGGGCTGTGTGTGACATTTTGGAGGGTTGGCTGATCTGATGTTGAGAAAGACTTTGCTGCCTGGTGCATCTTGTTGACTGCCGTAACGCACACTATCCTATATCTTTGCTGGACAAGAAGAATTGTAAAATCTGATCTATATTATTGGCTCGTCTTCTGTTGATCTATTATTGTGTTCTATCAGCATTTTACTTTCATGTTTATGTGATTGCTAAATTGAATCGGGCCTAAGAAAGATTGAGGTAAATTTGCTTTAAGCATAGAACACACCATGGTTATCTAAATTTAACAAAATCAAATATTCATTTTAGAAAAATACAATTGCTAGAAAATAATTATTCGATTGTGACCCCTATGACAAAATTAATCTACCTTCTCAAAGTTTATTGCTTTGATACAATGTTAATTTTCTAATATAACAGATCTGATTTAAATTCCTAGCAATTTGTTTTATGCCCAGAAAATGTATTCACCCAATAAATTATTTTTCCAAAAAATTGTTGAATAAAAATACATTGGTATCTTAAATAATCTGCAGTGAAATTTTAAATAGAAAAATCAGGCACAAACACAGCAAAATCTTAACTGTCCAAAATTCAAATTCTCATTGATTTTTATTACTCAGGAAAAATGAGAATCAGAGAATACAGAGAATACATAGAAAATACAATGAATGGAACCTAGCAAAATTAGCCTCCAGAAATTCATCATGCACTTTTGTTGGTTTCCTCTCATAAGTTCGACGCTACTGCAGCTGCTCGGCCCCTCCACTAGTGCCCTCTCGGCCTCCCCACACTCGTGGTACACCTACACAAACTCAGCCTCGATCCTCTCCACCTCTCCAAACTCGGCGTAGACTATCAGCCTCAACCCCAAGTAACTCTGAGCCTCCCTCTTGTGCATTCCACCTCCAAAATTGTGCCCACTCGAACTTCCAACTACACACTTCTTTCTCCCTTCAATCTCAAATCTCTCACTGCTCTTGAGAAAATCTCTCTCCCACGTCTCTTAGGCTTTTTTCATAATTTCTCATTGAGCTAGATCAGTAACCCTAGATCTTCTAAGTAATGAATGGCTAGGATTAGACCCTAAGCCTTACTTGAGAACAACAATAGAGATTAGATCTAACTCACTAAAGTAAATTAATTTACTTTTCATTAGAAAATCTTAACCCATTTGACAACATTAATTAATAAATTAATTAATGTACTTTTCCTAAGTTACACTAAGGAAAGAGATCATAAAAGTCACTTACTCAATATGTGAAAGTAACTAAAGAGGCTTTTGGACATCTTTTGCTATCCTCTGCAAAAGCACCTATCCGAGCTATTGTCGTCAACAACATTAATATACTAATCTTAGCATCTCTTATCTTATTCTATCTAGCCTAAACTTAAGGCTTAAATAAAGTGTTTTATAACCTAACTCACCCTCTTCACTTTTGGTTGGCAAACATGCCAAGTTACCATGTTTTGTCAAGAAAAGCTTAAAGCTCAATTTTATCCAATTATTTAACATGAGAATAAACATCAACTCCATAAAAGCTGAAAAAAATAAAGTAGAAGGTTTTTACCAATATTGTTTGCATGCAAAAGAAATAAATGTTCGGGAAAGGATTAAAGAAGCAAAGAAAAGCCTGCTAAAACAAAAGCAAAATGAGCTGGCGTTCATACAAAGGATGATACAATTTGGTATTTTTTCTTGCTTTCATCCACTCGTGGTAAGGACAAATTGAATCCCTTAGTGAGAGCTTATATATATGCAAATTTGAGAGACAAAACAAGGGTTAAACAATATTCTTTTAGAACAGATTGTAATTCTTCACAAATAAAAGCATTGCAGAAAATAAACAGGAACTGAGAAAATTAGAGCACACACATAAAATATGATAGTTATTTTTGGACAATTGTCTGCGAAAAAACCCAATGTCAGAAAATCGGTGCAACAGATGAGGGTTTTATTATTATAATGCAGCAATGAAATTCGGAGTACAATCTAGATGCCCGAATCTGGCAATCCTCTTCGGGATAATTTGGCCAAATTGTTAGTGAGACAAATTTTGTCTCACCCATCATCGATCTAGCTCCAAAACTGGCATAAACAACCCACTCGAACTGCCCATGTGCCATCCTCTACGCTGCTTCTGCGCAGGCCAAACTCGCACTGCCTGGAAGCTGCTTTGATCAAGTCGTCCAACCCAACTTAGCCTCTAAGAATGACTTGCTAAGCCTTCTGGAATTTCTCCCAGCAACTGAATCGATCTTCACTCCTGCTGAATCGAACTCCTTGTTGAAATTTGGTTACCGGAGGACAGGTGGTTCCCTAAGGCTTTGATCTTTGGCCTAGGGAAAAGTGTCCAAAAGAATTTAATTTTTCTCCTAAAGTGACTTTATAATTGTTATAAAGTCAAATCTAATTTAAAAGTGACTTTAAGTGATAAAGTTACTAAAGTGACTTTATAAAGTTATAAAGTCAAATCTAATTTAAAAGTGACTTTAAGTGATAAAGTTACTAAAGTCTAATTTTTAAAGTGACTTTAATAAAGTCAATGTAAAATTAGAAAGGAAAAGTGACTTTGGAAATAAATGACTAAGTGGGTCTTTATTAAAGTGGGGTGAATTAAAAAATAGAAAGTGAGATTTAAATGAGCATTTAATCTAAGCCCTAGATCTCAATCTATTTCAGCCATTGGATTTAGGGATTCCCCAAAAGTCACTTAGGGTTAGGTTAAAGGAGGAAAAGGAGGAAAAGGTCATTCATTCTTTCATGAGCAGATTGAGAGAAGGAGCGCAAGAGAGCAAGGGAGATTTTTGGGCAATGAGGAGAAGGAGGCAGCAGCTTGGCACACATTCCAAGGCAGCATTTCAGCAAGACATTTCAGCAAGACCGTACAGCTGAGTTTGCACGCAGTAAGGCAGATTTTTAGGCACGATTTTCGAGAAAAGGTGGCCGCACAGCAAGGCCGTACAGCAGGCCGTACATCAAGCCATACAGCAGGTTTGCACAGAAATCGAGGAGCAGAATTTAAGGGAGGCCGTACAGCAAGTGGCTGTACCTTGGCACGCATTTCTAGGCAGAAATTTGTACAGTCGTACAGCTGTTTTTCTGCACATAAATCGAGAAAACCGTACAGCAGATTTTTGGGCAGCTTGCACGCTTTTCTAGGCAGGCCGTACAGCAGCATTTGAGGCTGAAATTTGGCACGAAAATTGAGGACGTATAGCATTTATTGCTGTTCTGTTTTTGCTATTTGCACATTTTCCGAGGCGGTGGTTAAGCACGGAAAACGAGATAAGTTGTAAAAGTCTATTTGCTGATTTTTTGCTGAATATTTCTCTCACTGTAAAAAGCATTTTCCAGAAATAAGGAGTTTTCGAACTGGTTTTCCCCAAGAGTTGTAGGGGGTTTTTCTAGGGTCATGTTGACCAAAAATATATGTCAAAATGTGTGAATCACTGTTTTATGTGTGCTGATATTTATTTCTGCATTTTCCAGCATTCTGTAATTTTTCCAGAATTTGTGTTTTCAGCAAAATTTATTTTCCAGCTTGTTAAATGTATGGATATGGGAAAGGGCATTTAACTATTTTGGAGTAATAAGGTGAAACTGAAAACCGGGGTGGGAAAACAAGAAATTTTTACACTCCTCCTTTGAAGTTGTCTGTGCAATCCCTACACAGCCTCACTGAGGAAAACTTGGCACTCCTGCAACTAACTCTTCGAAACTGGAATCTCCTCTAGAATCACTCTCTTTGCTCCTCACTGACTCTACTTCCCCTTTGGCTCGAACTCATCTTCCCTGCTTAGTTGTTGTTGCTAGATAGCTCGATCTCCCAAGGAAAATCAATCTCTGCATGTCTAGCTCCAACCCCATCGACCTCCTCCTATAATCTCTCATTGGCTCACCAACGGCCATGATTAAATCCTCGTCAACAGCTAAGATCATCTCTAAGTCGATCCATGGGAGTTTCTAGAGAAATCTCACCTTTCTCAATTAATTCCTATTAATTAATCACTTTTCCTAAGTTAGACTTAGAAAGTATTTAATTATTGACTAATTAACTTAATTGAGCCATCTGTAGGTGTTTTATCCTGAATCTTTTTCTGGGTTCTGGAGTTCTTGTGTTTCTAAGCCTCTTTGACCAAAGTCGAGACTAGTACACATCTCTGTTGCTACCCAACCATCAAAAACTAACACTTAGTTCAGCAAAATTAGGGTGTATGGCAGCAAGTTTGGCGAGTTATGAGGTTATTTGGCTTCGCGAGTTGCTCACAGATTTGTTTGGTCAAGAGTTGGAACCTATGTGAATACATTGTGATAATCAGAGTTGCAAAACACTCTCAAAGAATCTGATGTTCCATGACAGGTCCAAGCATACTGAGATCAGATATCACTTCCTCAGAGACAAAGTCTAGACGGGAGCAATGATCTTCAATTTATCTCCATAGATGAGCAAGTAGCAGATATTATGACCAACCCTTTAGGGAAGGGAAGTTTGTCTTTTACAAAGATAAGCTACGAGTGGAGCAGAATACCTTCCTCACTAAGAGGGAGTGTTGATGTTTATAGCAGTGGAAAGGGATTTTTGCATTGGATAGGTGTTAGGAATGTAGGAATCGTCTAAAGCCTCCTTAGCAAACTGGCTCAATTTACTGATTTAGTTGTTTTTATGATTTTCGTATGTCTAACTTGGGAAAATCACATTAATTTGATTATTTAATCTTGGCTATTGAGCTAGAAAGTCTAAGGAAATGTAATTTTAATTACATTAATGAATTTTTTTAATCTCAACCATCGATCTCAAGTGAGTTAAGATTTAATTTAGCCATTCATCGCTTTGGAGATTAGGGTTAGGGATTTAACTCAATGAGAAATTATAAAAGCAATCCCAGTTTATTTCAGAAAATTTGTTGTCGCTTGTAATTTTCTCAGTGGGTCGTTTTCCCAGTCAGGGACCCCTCATGGTTCTAATAAACAAAAGTGAAGATCAGTTGGAGGAGAATTTTCTTTGTGTAACTGATTTCCTATATTTTGCTTCTGTTATCTAAATTTTATATTTGGTAATTGCATAAATATTTTCTGGATTATAAAAATTACTAGGAATTAAAATCAGAGCTCGAATTTAGCAATTAACATGGACCACTGAAACCAAGAAGAAATATCATAGAGTTTAAATTTCTGCTGCTCAGCCAACCAAGTTTTGAGAGGGACAAGAGACTGAAATTGATGTAAAGGTTCTTTTCCCATCATTCTATCTGTCAAGAATCTCCAGATATTGATTTTTTTCCCATTAACAGGGATCCAAGTTAACTAAGAACTTACTTTGGAGGAGGAGGAGAGCCACAGAGAGAAGCTTCCAAATCTGCAATCCACTTCGTGACAGAAGTGAGTGGTGATATAGGCTGTGAATTCATTCCCCTTCCGGATATTTTTTAAATATATCCTTTTTCCACCATTAATTTTTCCCCAAAATGAGCCTCCACAACAGCTTGGCTCCCACCGCTATGTTAACCAGAGTGGGGTCTTTGATCCATAGGGGCTTGAACAATATTCCAATTGATTAAGTGAAACCTTTTTTGATTGGATTCCATCCTTGCCACGAAAATCCACTTATATCTTTTCCTATGGAGGAGTTAATGCCGACAGGAGCTAGAAGAGTGTATAATAGGGGAAATGAAATCCTTGCAACATTGACATTACACCATAAAAAGGTGCTTTACATAATCTTTCATTTGGAATGAAACTACTATTTTTTTTCTAAAATTATACATATGGAAACTTTCAATAACATACAAGACACCCAATGTTTGTGTTGTTTTACAGTAAATAGTGCAAGGATAAATACTTATCACGATAATATGTATTTGTAAAATTTCTACATGCTAGCTTTTAATTATGTATAATGATTGACAACCATTCTGATTTAGCAGTAACATTTGAAACTTTGCTTGTCAGACAGGCAAGATCATACCTCTGATGCTCCTTGGTACGCTTACGAAATTCAGTTACAACATCTTCACCATGATAAGATGCTAGAACCTCCCTCAGGTCATGTGGATGATGACGTGCCACATCTACATTTTAAAGAACCTCAGAAATTCCTCCAATAGGCACTCTATTTTCCTTTTTTTTTTAAACTTCAAAATTTCTCAGGTATACAGATTATGTGGTAAATAGAACAGGTCAAATATAAGCTTTAAGAAAAGGAAAAAGAAAAAATAATACACACAGACACACTTATTTGATAAGAAAAATTGTCAGCTTACACTCAAGGAAAGGTATAAGATCTAAGAGTGCCGTATCATCTGGTTCAAGCTTCCATGGCTTAATGGGCAGAGCATTCTCACATTGCAGACATGTCTCCAAAGCATGCCCACTCAAATAAATCACTTTTGCGGGATCTCTATTCAGCTTTGACAAATCCTGCAATAATCCCCTGAACCATTAGACTATATGCACTAGAAAAAAATAACTGGAATAAATTAGAAATAACTAGTATATAATCTTCAGAAAGGACCGGATTTGACACTATACAGAATATAATAAAAATCCCAAATTAAGCAAGAGGAGAACGTATATCAAACACTGTACAATATATCATAAAAGAAAAATACGAGTTAAAATTGAAGGCTCAGTCCACATGTATATAATCTGTATAAACTATTAATTAATTCATCAGGAGCTCAATTAATATATATACTGCTTAGTAATAAGAACAATGCAAAGTTTGAATAGTTTGTAGATCACACACTAACTGCCTAGGTTATAAATATATGAGTATATCAAGATTCAAGGCTATCAAACATAATAAAAAATCACACTGCCTGGTTCATATAGCATACTGTTGGAAAATTGTAGCTGTGGTCAGTATTTTCATTATCAAAAACAAAGGAGAAATTTGTTGGTTTCTATCTGTCCAAGTAGACCCCAGTTTGTCAGGTCGGCCCCGCCTCATGAAGGGGTTTGACCCGTGGTCAAAACCCCTCCAATTGATCAAGTATAAATTGGCAATTCGACTCCTCCATTTGGAAATCACTTCAACTCACCATTCGACCTATTCCAAGGAGTTCTGTTCACACGTGCGAAGGAGGAAGAAGACAAGTTTTCCAGCGAACTTGACCTCTTTTATCTCTGTGTTTACCAGTGTTGACTTGGATCTTCTTGCTGCTGTTAGACCAAATTTTTTACTGGAATTAAAGGCCTAATATTCTTGGAATCTTGGACTGTTCGTTGAACAAGTTTATGTTATTGTTTCTGGGCAATGACCAAGGGTTGACTGCAGGTCAAACCCTGTAGTTTGACCGAACTTCTCTGTGGAGCTGCAAGACAGAATTTCAGCCCTTTGACCAGCAGCCGAAGGACGAAATTCAGCCCCCTTATTCAGACTTTGTCCAGTGAGCATTTCGTTGATTATTCTCTCTCCTGACTCTATTTGACTTGGCATTTAATGTGGTCAATGGTTGACCTTTGACTGGAATATTCTGCTGTACAATTTTGGATGTATTGCGCTCTCACATAAGGAAAGATCACTTGGTTTTCCCCTTTGTGGGGCTTTGTCCCAAGAAAATTTGGTGTCTCTCGCTCTATTTTTCTTACTGTGATCTCTATTGCTTTACTGAAGTTAATGGTTGAAATGTTTCAAGAGTAACTGCTTAATGATTGGAACGCTTTAAATAAGTCAAATTGTATCATTGGAAGTAGTTATCAATTTGAAAAATTGTTCTAGTCTTGCCTGCTACTAGAAAATCAACACATACCAACAGACAGGAAGCCACTCAATGTCAACAGAAACCAATAATGAAGAAACTTGATCATGTACCACAAAATTAAGTGTTTGATACAGGGAAGAGGGAGAGGAGTATTCCAACCCCCAGAAATTCAGAACTTCATAAATAATGCTTAAACAAAGTAGATAATGCCCAACAAAATGAGAAAGGATTGAAAATTAAAGCCAGATGGGAAGGCTGATGTGCCACGTACACAAACACAAGTTGTCTATGTAGGTCAAATAGAAACTTGATCCAAGGTGATGCAGATAAGTGGAAAAAACAATTTATGAGAAAAGCTGAATGGGCTTTGTATGAGAAAACCCAATTGGAAAATATTCAGGTTGTTCAAGCCCAGAGCGAGGCACGAGGTGGGAAAAAATCATTAGAACAACCTGAAACAAAAGAATCTCAACTTCAGAAAAGTTCATGAGTTCAACCAGACCCCAATCTACAATTTATCTCTCCTTCAAGAAATGCTCAGATTCAGAAATCTGGAGAACAAACAAGTATTGTCATTTCAGAGATTATTTCTAAAACTCCTTTCTTCCCTCCCTGGGGTACCATCCCCAAATGTAATTCATGTTGAATCCTTGACACCCATAGAAAAATTGCTAATTCCTTCTCATGATTACTTCTTCAGCACTAAAAACAATCAATTGTTAAAGTCAGGCTTAAAAGGAAAAGGATTGATCAAAAGGATGAACCTCCTCTTCAGAAAACAATTATTTGGGTTGCTTCCAAACATATTGATGAACAGTTTGCAGTAGAAGTTGCTGACTCTATGGGTGTCCTTGCTTCAGCAAATGTTTGGTCTGTTAAAATTTGATGCCGACATTAAAACAAAAGGAAAATAAGATTTAGAGAAACAACTAAAATCAGAAATGGAGAAAATCCAACAAGTCTCCACTACTACCATTACAAAAAGAGATGACGAGATTGAACCATTGAATCTACAGGTCACAAAGCTTCAAATGGGCAGCATTGATATTAAATTTTCAAAGAAGCAGCCCTGAAGGCTAATGAACAGCTCAAGTTAACTCAATAAGAGTTCTATAAAAATCTGAATTTAATTCAGGCTAAGCAGAGTTTACTAAATAACTTTTCTCAATCTGTCACACTGAGCATACACAGGTGCAGAATGACTTCAAGAAATTGCTTTCATGGCAGTCCAGGCATAAATTGGCTTCAGGGTATCCTACCCAGATCACAGAGGGTGACCAGTTGAAAACCATAATAGCTTTATATAATCGGAAAAGGAATCTGAACCGGTCTCAAACTCTAGTTGACAATGCTTAAAGGGACTACATAATAGTTGATGGGACCATGCCACATGGACTTGATCATTGATTTTGTGTGATGTCCCCATCTGCTTAGGAGACTTAAGGGGATCCACTAGCCTAATAAGTTTCACATAGGCTAGGACAGGTAAAATTAAAAAAGTAACATGATTTGCCTCGGACAAACATTACAAAGCTAAAGTGGTGAAAAGGGGGCATGGGTCCTAGGCTAATGAAAATCCACTTTTAAATTATAAAGTGAGATAACCCACTAAAGTGACTTTGTTAAAATAAACAGGTAAAAAGGTGGCAAAAGTGGCGAATGAGTAATAAAAAGGGAAAATGAGGTCCTTCTCATTCTTGCATTTGCTCACTTGAGGAAGAGTCTAGGGTTTTTGGAAACTGACATTCTAATTGCTAGTTTTGGTGTTGAAACTATACACCTTAGCAAGTTTGGGAGTGAGATCACTCAGAGTTCGCCATTGTGCTTCAGCGAAAAAAAAGATATTAGTAAAGGAAGTAAGTCCATAGTGTTATCAATTGATTTTATGGACTAATTTTTGGTGTTCTCCATTTCTTACTCAAGCTAAGTTTGCACTCTCCAAGAGGACTGAGTTCTGAAGAACAAAGGGCTGAGTTTCATTGTCAGAGGAGAGGCTGAGAATTTCTAAGTTGCTGGAAAATTTCTACTGTTGGAAAGGAGGTCAAATATCTCTGAGTTCGAGAGCTGAATTCACCCTTGAGTTGCTGGCCGAGTTGTTGTAGGAGAAAGGCCGAGTTTCAGTGTAGTAGAGGAAAGGTTTGCAGCCATTCCAGACAAAGTCAATCCCTTAATTTATCAGGCCATTGACACTACGTTTTAGAGGACACAAACAGCACTTCCAAAGGCCAAGTTTTGTTCCTTTAACTATGGCTGAGTTCTGTTACAACTTACAGAGGGGAACAATTTATACAGCAGCAAGACAGTACGAGTTTGTTATCTCTGAGGCTAAGCCACTGTTGGACGATAAACCAAGTCTGAGCATATGGTATCACACTGTTATTGCTGTTAGTCATCTTCAAGGTCATACTCTTGAGATCTATATTGCTGGCACTGTGTAATAAAGTGACCATCCTATTGAAGACTACGTTGCTGAAACATTACCCAGGTTCTTTATATTTATTGTTGTTGATCTTTATAGTAGCCACGTAGGCAGAACAATTTTGAATTTTCTTCCAGGTAACTACTTCTAATGATACATTTTCGACTTCTTAGTCCATTCAAATAATCAAGCAGTTATACTTAAGAAAATTTCAACCATTAACATTAAGATCCGTAGAGCAGAAAAATCACAATAAGACAATGAACAAGAGACACAACATTACCCCGGGAAAAACCCAGCAACCTTTCCTTATAAGAAATTGTCCAGTTCATCCAATTTGTACATCAGATTCATTCAATCAAGGCAACATACCTTTCACAAGATCCTTAACAAGACATCAAAACTGACTAGCAAGATGACTTCCCACAATTGCCAAGCCAGCCCTCCAATATGCCAAGAAAAAATGTCACAAATCTGCCCTTCAAGAAGGTCAACAACTAGGACAACTTCAGATCACAAGAAATCCAGAAATCAGCCTCTTCCATAGTAAAGATATCATAGACAAATGAGCCTCAGACCTTTGCATATGTCACAGAACAATAAGCCTCAGACCTTCACATATGTCACAGAGATGATGAATCTCAGACCTTCGCACATCTTCAAGAGATAGTCATCTTCTAATTTTTGGCCTCTCTTTCTTCTTCTGATTTCGTTCTCCTTCTTAGTCTTCTATCTTTCATTGGAACAGAGATATTTTGAGAGATGATCGACACCTTTTGGTAGAGGAGAGATCACACATATATATTCCCCACGAGGGGTTGAATGGGTGCCTCCAAGGGGCCAGGCCAACTTGATCTAGGAGGGCCAACTTGTACACTTGTGGGATCATAGACTAATAAATAGAAATTCATTTTTTTCTCTTTTGATTTTATTAATGAAAATACCGACCGAAGCTACCATTTTCCAACAATTGTGTTGTATCAATCTTCATATCAATCTATGAATTAAATGCATATTGTTGTCTTGGGTTTGAGTTATTTTTCAAGTTAGAGAAAGTGATTACCTTGTTGTTGCTAAATGTCTATTAGTATTCTTGAGTTGATATAAACATTATACTTTGTGTGGAGTATTTCTTTGATGTGCACTTGCTACTGTGTATCTCTGTTTGGAGTTCAAAATATAAAGCCATGTCCCTACCAACTGTTTGACGAAATGACACACTGAAAAACTCAAACAAAACTCACCAACCTTCAGTGAAATTCTAAGATATTCCAAGGGGGTATCTTACAATGGTATCAGAGCATGGTCTTAGACCACTATCTGGTTTGAAGGGCAGCCTATATTAGCAGTTTGATGAGTTCTGAAGACCACCATTACAAAGGTGTCACTTATGGGAGAAGTTATCAAGTCAGAGAACCCAGCCCACTGTGGGAAGAAGAAGAAGAAACTCTGGGAAAAGGGAAAGAAGAAGAAGAACCATCTGAAAAGGAAGAGACAGTCATGGGGGATAAGGAAAATCAAGAGTTTAACAGCATGATCAGCATCCTTAATGATTTGGCTAAGGGCCAGAAAGTGATGGTGGAGCTAATGGGGAAACTAACCAACAACGGAGGTTCTACTGAGGTCTCAGGGGGAGAGTAGTTGAAGAAGGGTCCTATAGTGAAGAAGCCAACCATGCAAAGCCACCCATAATCTAGACCCACTATGCTGCAATTTCTTAATGGGGGAACAGCTGGCCATGAGGAACAAGATGATCAAGACATACCTTTTGAGCAATATTTGGAGTATAAAAGGTTGGGATAAGATTTTCAAGCTTCAATGAATTTCACAAATTTTTGCAACCTCTAGATGGAAAACAAGCCTAAAGGTGCTAAGAAGGCTATGAGGCAGAACAATGACCTTTATAAGATACTGAGGAAAGTATCTATCCCATATTTTGATGGGTCATCACAGTGTTCAAGCAGATCATGGGTTCAAAAGTTGGACACATAATTCAGCTACATCAGATGACAGACATTGATGCCACTAAGTAGACATTGATGCCATTAAGTTGGCTACATTATATCTGGATGGAGAGGCCCATGAGTGGTGGTAACATGGGTTAGCGACCTTGGGTTATGCCAGCATAACTTCATATTCCAAGTTTGCTCAGAGACTCGTAGAGTGCTTTGACAAGAAGGATTCAGAGATTGATTTCAGAGAGTTGGCACAACACAAGCAGACTGGCAGTCTGGAGACATACATGTTGAAATTCTGATGTTCTATGTTCTAGAAATTATTTATTTCAAAAACATCTTTCTGTTGCAATATTAGTTAAGCAATTGTAGATAGAACATAAACCAAATGCACAATAGAAGACAGCCAAGAATAGAATGAGACACACAGAATTTAGGTCCAATGACCAGGGCAAAACCCACAAATGGGAAAACCCAATCAGATATTTCTTCTATTAGATATCAATTATTCAACAAAGATACAAAGTACAATGAGAGATCAAGAGAATAAGAAAGTTCACCCAAATCTGAACAAATTGTAGCATAAAGATCATTGGTAGCAGCAGCAGATGCCAACACTGAATCAACCTTCCCTAATAGGGACTACCCCCGACTAGTCTGCTATTAGGAGACAACTTAAACGAAGAGGACATGGATCAGATTTACAGCCCCTACCCTGAGAGTTGTCGCAATTCTGTATACAATTCAGGTGACAACAGTACCAACATCCTCAATCTAAATGACTAACATGTGGGAGGGTGAGGGAAATTTTTTCTTCAGAAAGACAAAACAAAATAGAAAGATTAAAAAAACAAAAACTTTCGTAACTTGCACCAATGTAGTAGATAACAGACATGGAAAATGGGCATCATTCTTTGGCTGAAATTATTCAGGAACTGGGGGCGCAGAATGTTGTGCAAGTCATCGCAGATAATGCCTCAAACTATGTTCTTGCTGGAAAGATGCTTAAGTCCAAATATAAGACCATATTTTGGACTTCATGTGCTACACAATGCATAGACCTCATGCTTGAGGACATAGGCAAATTGGAGTGGGTAAAAGACATTGTAGATCATGTCAAGTGCATTACAAAATACATCTACAGCCACTCACGGGTATTGAGCCTAATGAGGAAAAACACTGGGGACAAAAAGCTTGTTAGGCATGCAATTACGAGATTTTTAACTCACTTCCTCACATTGCAATGTCTCAATTATCAACAAAAAAACCTGCAGAAAATGTTTTCTTCTGATGATTGGACTGAATCTCGGTGGGCTCGTAAACAAGATGGAAAAGACACCAAAAATAAAGTTTTTGACAATTATTTTTGGAAAAGTCTGCAGAGCTTGTGAAAATTACCAAGCCCCTTGTTAAGGTGCTAAGGATGGTGGATGGGGAAAATTGGCCATGGGCTACATTTATGAGACTATGGATCAGGCAAAGTATCATTATAAAGCTCGGTTAGAAAATCTGCAAGATGGAGAGGTTAAAGCTAGATTGATTGATTGCTTGGAGCGCATGATCCCTATCCATGCAGACCAGTTGGAAATACATAAACATCTTACTCTTTTTAGTATGGTAGTTGGTACCTTTGGAAAAAACTTAGCAAAGATGGCAAGAGATGTGGATCAACTAGGTAAGCAATTCCAATTTGTTTTTCTTTTCAAGTTAAATTGTTTACAAATTTACAATTCAAATTATCTATAAATATTTGTAAATTGTAAATAAGTAATGAAATGAACTAAGTTACTAATTAATGTCTTTTTCTTTGCATCACATTGGTGGGAGTCATTTGGCGGCCAATGTCCTCAATTGCAAAAATTTGCAATTAGAGTCCTCAGCCAAACTTGCAGTGCTTCAGGTTGTGAGTGCAATTGGTCTGTTTTTTAATGCATACACACGAAGAAGAGAAATCGTTTGGAACAAAAACGGTTAAATGATCTTGTCTTCATGTAATACAACCTTTGACTAAGGCGGAACCAAATGATGAACAGAACAACTGATCTGGATCCCATTGTGTTGGACGATATTGATCCAACATCAAAATGGGTGGAGGAGACTGAAGATCTTGTGTTTGATGTTGATTTTGATACTGACATGGCATTAGGGGGCAATAAAGCAGATTTGGTAGTGCCATCAGAACTAGGATTAGTAGCTACATCAAGCAAAGGAAAACAACCAATGGAAGGCACTAGTCGTGCAGCTCGACCAACTCGTGCTTCCATTAGGTCCACTTCTATTGTTATTGGTGGTGGTGTTACTACTGAAGTTGCAGATGAGGCTGAGGCATCCTCAGACACTGAACCAGATGATGTCTATGTACTCCTGTTGATGATCCTGTGTCTAGTAGTGGTAATGAATTTGATGATCGATTATGTGTATACTTGTAGAATTGTAGTAGGCCAATGGCCTCATAGCTTGTAGCATTGTTTTTGGACTTTAGAGGCTCATTTCTTATGTATTTTGTCAATGATATGCATTGCACTCGGTGCCATTTTGATATATTCACCTTTACATGGTATATAGATGAGAAAACTTTGCATATTTTGTCTCTATTGGCTTGGAATCATGGTTTTAAATCTTAAAAATAGCTTTTTTCATTAAAAATTAATTATTTAATGAAATTTTTTTTTGAAATCGGTTCATTGAGATCTAACCAGTCCCAGTTTGAAACCCGGTTTATTAGGTGGACCGGTCCGGTCACCAGTTCCGGTTTTTGAAACTATGAGTGGAATAAGATACTTGAGTAGTGACACATAACCATTAAGAAGAGGTTCTAATACTAAATAATTAACCCCAAGATCCTAGAGTAAGTCACTAATAAACTCGAGGAAATTTGTCATTGTTTTGTCTCATTTGCAATTGAAATATTGGACTATTATTATTGTTAAATAGGTCTGATTAGATTTGAATTAAGAACTTAAGACCCAATTCTAATAAGCCTAATAAGTCTAAAATTCATCTCCTTAATTGTTTAAAGACTTATCATTGTAATGGAAACTATTTTCAAGTGAATTTTGGGACTTCTATTATTTAATTTGTTAGCTAATCCATAACAGTGATATATTGCAAAGGAGCTCTTCAATATTTCATGTTGCATTGGTGTTTTGATAATAGCCTTCCATTGCATCTGTTGCACCTCATATTGCATCATTCCAAAGCATTGCACTAGAGTGTCTTTCTCATTGTTAAAGTGCTATTTGCATATTTCATCATTCCTTTGTCATTATAACTCTTTGAATTCTTGGCATTTCATTTTGTCTTCATTACAATTTTTTTTTTTTGAAAAATCAATGTCAGCAATCCCTTATTGAGCTTGTCAATATTATGTTTGAGATCGTCTTATATGCTTCATTGACTAATGATCTAAGTGTTATAAGATTTTTTTTTGTGCCTAATTGTTAAATCACTCCATCATAAGAAGGCGTAAATAAGATATTATTAACACACTCTAGTAAGCTCTTGAAGTAATTGGAATTGCTAATTGTGTTCCATTGAAATTGTTCACCTTGCTTCGTCGAGGTAATCTTTTCCTTGTTCTCTAAGTGTTTCATCTTGTGTTGAATATCATTGTGAGCATTTTAGTTTCAATTGTTTTAATCTTGTTGAAGTACTTAATACATTAAACAATCTCATTGGAGCAATCACTCAAATCTTGCATCCTCATTCTAAGCTTAGAAGTGCATATTTTTAAAACATACCTCCAAGCATAAGCTTGGTTGTAAGAAGATGGGACCACATTCTTCGCACAATTTGCGAAGTCTAGCTCTTCAACTGCAATTAACAAGGTGACCTTGCAGTTTTCTTGTGGGAAATCCCTTGTAGGAATGGAGGCACTCAAGTGGTTAGAACTGCACAGGAGGTATCGTTAATGAGGCCTTAGCCTCCTTCCTTTGGACTTCTCTCTACAACTTGCGTTTGAAACTAGCCAAAAGAATTGAGGGAAAGGATATCTCTAGACTAGGCATATAACAAAAATCTACCAAGAGCTTGCACCTCACATAGATTTAGGTCCCGCACTTCCTTAAGGATAGAATTTGCATACTGCAGCGACTGCTCATCAATTCATATTGTGCAAGTAATTAATTCTAAAGGCACTGGTCTCTAACTTGTAATTTTAAATAATCTAATTAAGTGGTGTTTAATAATCATACTTGCTGGTTAAATCTTATCCAAGTTGCTAGGCCATTCAGTTGTGTCTCTTTAACTTATTGGTTCTCAACAAGTTGTTTATCATCTTATTCATAGGGACTACCCCCTTTAGTCTGCTATTAGGAGACAACTTAAACGAAGAGGACAGGGATCAAATTTACAACCCCTACCCTGAGAGTTGTCGCAATTCTGTGTACAATTCAGGCGACAACAGTACCAACATCCTCAATCTAAATGACTAACAAGTGGCAGGTTGAGGGAAACTTTTTCTTCAGAAAGATTAAAAAAACAAAAACTTTCGTAACTTGCACCAATGTAGTAGATAACAGACATGGAAGATGGGCATCATTCTTCAAGTTCTCAAGAATAACCCACAATTGGTCTATTTAGGTCTATTCAAATTTTCATGGCCAAATTATAGTTGACATAACTCACCTCAAAAATGCTCAACTAATTTTCACTTTTTTGTCAGGGTTGTTTGAATACAAGCCTCGACATTTTGCTTCACAAAATAGTCTATGGATTCTTCCACGTACACTCTCTTACAGAATTGCATTCAAGAGAACAAGATATACATGTACATTTCTCTGCATCCCCATATGTTTCCTTCATTTCTTCTTCTATACAATTCTCTATAGTTTTTTCAAAAATTTAGAGTAAGATTTATTTTCCAATTATTTAGATTATTACTGATTGCAATTTGTTAGAAGTGTATTATTTTCTAGTATCCCAAAATAAAGTCATGAAGAATTACACATATATAGGAAATGGTGAATGCAAGAAACCAGGATACTTGCATTGAGAAATAGGTTTTTCTCTTGACTGTTGGAAATTTAAAAGGGAGACAACGAATACAAAACTAATTATTTGTAAAAAAAAAAAAAGCAAAAATTTGTCATAGCATTTGCTGTTTTATTATTTATATTCTTTATTTCAACTTTGGGTGTTTAAAACGGTGATGATAATATCGCCGAAATATGGAGATTTTCAGAAATATCGTAGAGAAAAGATCGCGATATTTCCGAAATATCAGCGATATCTCGAGAAAATATCGCACTATGACCCAAAATATCGTCGGGTTCCCTTGGCCGCGGCTAGAAAAGAGAAATTTCATTTTTTTTTTGCTCATTTATGTTTGTGAGTCTTGGAGAAGGAAGGGAAAAGCTTTGTGAAGGTTGTCAAAGAGGGATTGAGGAAAAAATTGTCAGACCAGGAGGTAACTCCGCAAAACTGAAGATGCATTAGATGGAGATTGTGTGTGTGTACTTATACATGGAGGTGAGACTATTGAGATTCACTTCCCAATGTCTCTTGGCCTTCCTTATTTACTAAATTACAATAATATACAATCTCACCCAATCCCTTAGGATTAGGTGTCAACATTCCCCCCTTTAATCTGAAGGGATGTTGGTGAGTCCAAGCATCGTTCTGAACTTTTCAAACTTTTCTCTTCCAAGTGCTTTGGTGAAGATGTCTGCGGTCTGCTCATTTGTGGAATAATGATGTAGATGGATGGTTTTGGCCTAAACATGATGTCAAATCAGATGGTATTTTGTATTGATGTGCTTTGTTCGATCATGGAACTTCGGGTTCTTGGCCAAATTTATTGCAGAAGTGTTGTCGATCATGAGTGGTGTTGAATGCATTTGTTTCATCTGCAAATCTTCTAGGATTTTCCTGAGCCACACAATTTCCTTTGTTGCTTCAGCTGCTGCCACATATTTTGCCTCGGTTGTGGAATCTGCTAGAACTGATTGTTTGCATGATCTCCATGAGATAGCTCCTGATCCAAGACTCATGGTATAGCCTGAAGTAGACACCCCAGTTTCTTTGTCCCCATCAAAGTCTGAATCAAAGTATCCGATCAAGCTGAAATCTCCTACCCGTGTATATTTGAGTCCAAAGTCTTGAGTCCCCTTCAAGTACTTTAGAACTCTTTTTGCAGCAGACCAATGTCCTTCACAAGTTTTTTGCATAAACCTGGAGAGGATTCCAACAACAAATGAGATGTTCACCGGTGGTGGTCAGTAGGATGCAGACTTTACAAAGCCGTGCCTATAATTACATCCTGAGCATTGTTTACGAATTAAAGATTCTAATGTGGGTTTTTTGAGAAAGAAATATAAATTTAGGATGTTGAGTTATTTCAATAATCTGGGTATTATAAATGAACATAGCCCAAATCAGTCATTTCAAAACCTTTCTTCAATTCTTTCTTTATGGATGCAATATAACTCTCATTGTTCCCTGTCATCAAAAAATCATCTACATACACCACAAGATATACAACTGTTTTTCCAACTTTCTTAACAAACAAAGTTGCATCATCAAGATCAAAATGTTTGAAGTCAAGTTTCAGAAGATGCTCAGTTAATTTCTAATACCAGGCTCGCGGTGCTTGGTTGAGGCCATATAAGGATTTTATAAGTTTGCGTACTTTGTGTTCTTGGCCCTTCACAACAAATCCCTCTGGTTGGGACATAAAAACTTTCTCCTTTAGATCTCCATTCAAAAAGGCAGTTTTTACATCCATCTGATGGACTTTCCATCCCTTCTAAGCTGCTAGGGCAAAGAGTGTCCGGATGGTGGCCCATTTTGCTGTGAGGGAAAAAGTTTCTTCGTAATCGACCCCTTCTTTCTGTGCAAAACCTTTTGCCACAAGCCTAGCTTTGTGCTTGTCAAGTGAGCCATCTGCTTTGTACTTTTTTTTGTAGACCTCGGTAAAGCATTTCAGGGTCTTTGGTTCCACCTATTATGCTTTGATACCTAAGGTACAAAGGAGTAAACTTGGTGCTAGAAGTCAAAAATGTATCTTTTTTGGGTATTCCAATACCTCCAAAGGATATCGTCTCTATGATGAAGTCAATAAGAAGTTTGTAGTAGCAAGAGATGTCATATTCCCTGAATCTTCCAAGACTGACAATGTTGTTGAACGACAACATGATCGCCTGGATAGATTCACACATGCAAAGTCTTTTCAAGAATTTGATAATCAAATTCCACATCTTGAAGGGGGGATTCCTATACTGAATCAATATGTGGAATCATTTTCCAAAGCACTCTCTCCCCCACATGAAGAACCAACCACGAATGACACTTTGAACGAGGTGATTGACAGAATTGACAAATTGAATCTTGATTCAATTCCAACTCAATCAAATGGCTGACAAAGGTCCACCTCAGAAAGGTCCCCCAAAATGGCTGACAAAAGCACTAGAAAACGTTCGTCCTGATGAGGTTGGAAAAATAGGAACAAGAAGTTCCACCAGACAAAATGAAGGTGACATAGATAATTCTGATTCAGTTGTTGATATGGATATTGCTTATAACTGTGAATTGAATTTGTCTACAGATCATGAACCAACTTCCTTCAAAGAAGCCGCTTCTCATGTTGAATGGAATGCAAAAGGAGTATGATGCCTTGATAAAGAATGGCACTTGAAAGCTGGTTAATCCTCCCTTGGGAACCAAACCAATTGGTTGTAAATGGGTCTACAAGAACAAGTACAAAGCAGATGGCTCACTTGACAAGTACAAAGCCAAGCTTGTGGAAAAAGGTTTTGCATAGAAAGAAGGGGTCAATTATGAAGAAACTTTTTCCCCCACAGCAAAATGGGCCACCATTCGGACACTCTTTGCCCTAGCAGCTCATAAGGGATGGAAAGTCCATCAGATGGATGTAAAAGCCGTCTTTTTTAATGGAGATCTAAAGGAGAAAGTTTTTATGTCCCATCCAAAAAGATTTGTTGTGAAGGGCCAAGAACACAAAGTATGCAAACTTATAAAATCCTTGTATGGCCTCAAGCAAGCACTGCGAGACTGATATGAGAAATTAACTGAGCATCTTCTGAAACTTGACTTCAAACATTTTGATCTTGATGATGCAACTTTGTTTGTTAAGAAAGTTGGAAAAACAGTTGTATATCTTGTGGTGTACGTAGATGATCTTTTGATGACAAGAAACAATGAGAGTTATATTGCATCCATAAAGAAAGAATTAAAGAAAGGTTTTGAAATGATTGATTTGGGCTATGTTCATTACTATCTGGGTACTGAAGTAACTCAACATCCTAAATTTATATTTCTTTCTCAAAAGAAGTACATTGGAGATCTTTTGAACAATTTGGCATGGATGAATGCAATCCCTTAACCACTCCAATGGAACAAAACTTGAAGCTCACATCCATTGAAGGGAAGGAATTCAAGGATGCAACGAAGTATAGACAGCTTGTAGGAAGTCTTATCTACCTGACTACCACCAAACCAGACATCTCATTTGTTGTTGGAATCCTCTCTAGGTTTATGCAAAAACCTTGTGAAGGACATTGGTCTGCTGCAAAAAGAGTTCTAAAGTACTTGAAGGGGACTCAAGACTTTGGACTCAAATATACACATGTAGGCGATTTCAGCTTGATTGGATACTCTGATTTAGACTTTGATGGAGACAAAGAAACTAGCGTGTCTACTTCAGGTTATACCATGAGTCTTGGATCAGGAGTTGTCTCATGGAGATCACGCAAACAGTCAATTCCAGCAGATTCCACAACCAAAGCAGAATATGTGGTGGCAGCTGAAGCAACAAAGGAAATTGTGTGGCTCAGGAAAATTCTAGAAGATTTGCAGATGAAACAAATGCATTCAACACCACTCATGATCGACAACACTTCTGCAATAAAGTTGGCCAAGAACTCGAAGTTCCATGATCGAACAAAGCACATCAATACAAAATACCATCTAATTTGACATCATGTTAAGGCCAAAACTATCCATCTACGTCATTATTCCACAAATTAGCAGACCACAGACATCTTCACCAAAGCGCTTGGAAGAGAAAAGTTTTGAAAAGTTTGAAAAGTTGACACCTAATCCTAAGGAATTGGGTGAGATTGTATATTATTGTAATTTAGTAAATAAGGAAGGCCAAGAGACATTGGGAAGTGAATCTCAAGAGTCTCACCTCCATGTATAAGTACACACACAATCTCCATCTAATGCATCTTCAGTTTTGCGGAGTTACCTCCTGGTCTGACAAATTAAGAATTTTTTGATCATCAATAATTGAAGAACAGTGAGACAAACTTTATCTCTTCCATTAACAAATATGTTCTTCAAAAACCATATGTTAATGAATTTTTTCATAGATTTAGGGTTATGCATGCTTTCCTCTTTGCCTACCAACATTGTGCTACTTTGTTTTTTTTTCCATTTACTATGATTTTCATGCCCATGAGCCAATGCAAGGGTTTTCTCCATATTTGGACAGCAAGATTCATTTTTTTTAACGTTCTTATGCACCCCTCTTATTGCCAATTTTTCATTCACATTGCAAATAATGTATTTGTAGTCTTGTATTAAAAAAAAGATATTTTTTAAAATGGCGTGGTTATTACTTATTATTTTTAAATTTTTATGGGGTGTTTCACATTGCAAATAGTGTATTTGTAGTCTTGTATTAAAAAATATATTTTTTAAAATAACGTGGTTATCACTTATTATTTTAAATTTTTATGCATGGGTGTTTAATGTCAATTTTTGGTTTTTTTGTGCCCTAGGTTTGAATTAGTTCACTACAAAATTCAAATATGCCAAAAACCTTGGACCCATTTTGAGAGTATGGGGAGCCTGATGGTGGGACAAATCGGGCATATCTATCATGCAAATTGTATAGGACCAAGATGACAGGATTATGAGATTGAAATACCATCTGGCTAGACTCCCTGGACATGATGTTGGGCTTTGTACAGTTTCTAGTCTGGAGCTTATACAAAAAGCTCTTGAAGCAATTGATGAAAAAGACAGAAAGAAGGAAGAGGCAGAAAGAAAGAAGGTTGAACGTGCAGGTAGATCTCTCAGCGTATCTTCTTCTGATTTTGAGGTTGAGGGTAGTGGGAGGGGCTCCACAACGTCACCTGCAACTGCTAGTGCTAATGTTGCTGGGAGTGGGAGGTCATCATTTTTTGTTCCACGAACAAGACATGGATTATAACCTTCCATAAAATCAGATGTTAAAAAAAAGGAGAAGCTAGAAGCAAATAGAGTTATGGGGAGGTGTCTTTTTTGGAGTGACTTGCCTCTCAACATCACCAAAACCAATCCATTTTGGCAGCCAATGTGTGATGTTATTGGTGTTGTGAGCCCAGGTTACAAAAGTGCTACATATGAGGAGTTGTGGGGGCCAAGCCTTAAAGCAGAAAAGCAGGGCATCAACTCTAGATTGACAGAGTTGAAAAAGACAAGGAAATGTCTGGATGCACAGTGATGTCTAATGGTTGGATAGATAGGAAGGGTAGGACCCTTATAAATTTCTTGGTACATTGTCCTAAAGGTACGATGTTTATTAAATTAGTGGATGCATCAACACACATAAAAGATGCAGCAACGATATGTGAGTTGTTATATGGGTTCATCCAGGAGATTAGTGTGCAGAATGTGGTGCAAGTCATAACAAATAATGCAGCTAATTATGTGTCTGCCGGCAAGATGCTTATGATAAGGCACCGCACATTGTTTTGGATTCTATGTGCAGCACATTGTATCGATTTGCTGCTTGACGATATGCGAAAACTCTCCTTCATCAAGGAGGTGATTGATATGGCTAGGAGCGTCCAAAAGTTTATATATAACCATGCTTTTGTTCTTAGCCTAATGAGGAGATCACCAAAAACAAGGAGTTACGGTGTCCTACAATCACATGTTTTTCCACCAACTTTATTACTCTTCAGTCTTTGCTTCGATGCCAGTTTGAGTTGAAGAAAATGTTTGTTTCTTATGAGTGGCATGATTGTAGATATAGCAGGAGACGGGACAGGAGAGCCATTGCAAAAATGGTGTACAGTGAGACATTTTGGCAGGGAGTAGAAGAAGTGCGCTCAGTTAGTGAACCTATAGTAAAGGTTCTGAGATTGGTATATGGGGAGAAGCCTGCAGTGGCTTATGTGTATGAAGCCATGGATAGGGCAAAGGAGGTCATTCGTTCTTATTATGCAGAAAAGGGTTCTGCTAGGCTTGATAGACATATGATGTTATGGGATGTGATTGATAGTCAGTGAATAGGGATGTTTCATCAACCCATTCATGCAGCAGCACTCTTCCTCAACCCTGCATTTTCATACAAATGCGCCTTTGATTTTGATGGTGAGGTGATGGAAGGGCTCCATTCTTGAATTGAGAGGATGGTACCCGATCCTGAGCTTCATAGCAAAATCAACCGCGAGATACAGTTTTATCAGGATTGTGTTGACCTATTTGGCTTTGATGATGCTATTAGGGAAAGGACCCTCTTCATACCATGTAAGTGACAAGCCAACACTCATTAGAATTTTCAATTTAGAATTTACTTATTTATAATTCTAAATTTTTAAAATTCAATTATGTAACTTGCATTTGAAAGTTTAATTATGTTGTAAGTTTTGGAAATTTTTATTTCTTTATTTTGTTGTAGATATTTGGTGGCAAACCTATGGTGCAAGGGCACCAAATTTGCAGAAATTGGCCATAAGAATCCTGATTCAAACATATAGTTCTTCAGAGTGTGAGCTCAATTGGAGTGTATTTAAGAAAATACATTCAAAAAAGCACAACAGGTATAACTTTGATCTCCAACCTTCAGTTGAGCAATTACATTTATTGTAATTTTAATTTATGACCCTCAAGTGTCAAGAGTGAAGATTCATTAGTTTTTTTACACTCTTACAAGTTGGAGTTTGCACATCTCAATGATTTAGTGCATGTGCATTACAATATCCGACTTCGAGTGAAGCAAATACAAGCACCAATGGATCCAGATGTCATTTCCTTAGACAATATTGAAGTATTGTCTCAGTGGAGGGTGGACTTTGAGGATCTCATCTTAGAGGAGTCACCTGCATGGTTAGAGCCAAAGGAAGCATTAGAATAGGGGCAGCAGGAGGAGGAGGACTCGGAGGAGTAGCACAAGGAGGAGGAGGAGGAGAACACTGTGGGAGCATCAGCATCAGCAACATTTGCTATAGATATAGGAGAGTAGAGCTCCATACCCAGCAATCAGTATTTGACATTAGGTGAAGGGTCAGGACTTTCTACTGCTAGGGGCAGGCCTGACAAACAACCCCTCATGTTTTCTCGTAAAAGGGGGAGAGGGCATTGATTTCAGACAGATAGTTGCTAGTTTTATTTGTTTTGCTACATATAACTCATGATAATGAGATACTTTTATGTGTGATGTTATTTTGCATTGGTTCTCCACATTTGAGTCCTTGATTGGACAATTATCAGGGATCAGCAAGATTTGGTATCGCCTTTGATGTATCATTTTTATTTTACATCCACTACATCATATATATTAGTGCTTTCTTCGTATTTATGTGCCAATGTGTTTATTTCATGTTGTTATTGCTTTATATGTTTAAAAATATGAAATAAAAATTAAAAAAATGAATATATTATGCAATTTTTATTATTTTCGTCGATATTGTTGATAAGATGTTTTTGGACCCTCGCCGATATTTTGGCAATATCGATATTATCAACACTGCTTTAAATGTTACAACATAGACTGTAAATATAGACAATAAATATGTATGGACCTATAAGTTATAAGCTAATACATCCTCTTGGTTGGCAACTACAAACCAGTTTTGAAAATTACAATATAATTTCTTAGTAATTCACACTGAATTTGCTCAATGGCTTCCTTGTTTCACTTGTGGAATCTGGATGGAAATTTCATTTCATTTTAGCTTCAAATAGGTTTTGTTGTTGAATGTTGGAATTAGAAAACGACGAGTGAAAATAAAACTCATTATTGGCAGACAGAACAAATAAGTTCCATCATAGCATCTGATTTTCTATTTTCTTTACATATCCAATTTGTTATCTTCTTATTTGAAATTTTGGTCTTTAAATGTTACACCATAGATTTTAATTATCAATTATGGAAAATAAATAAATGTGGATCAGTAAGTTAATGCATCCTTTTGGTAGGCAACTAAGGTACCAGTTTTGAAAAATCCAATACTATTTCTTAGTAATTTACATTGAATCTGTTCAATGCCTTCCTGAATTTCGAATACCTCTTGTTGACCATTATAGTGGCACCTAAGGATTATATGAAGAGTCCATGCCCAAGCATGTACCAAAGGACACTTATACCATCAGATATCATCATATCACCAAAGTTTTTAAACTCTACTACTACTTCTCATCATTTTCTCTTGTACCAAGATTCCACGCCCTACAGGGAATTGTAATGAGTGATACTAGTAATAGGCCTAGGTAGCTTGGGACCTTGCCAATAAGTGAGAATTACTCTGGGTATTACTTGGGGAGATTTTTTTCACTCGGCTAATTATCATCTCCCCACCATGACTTAATAATTAATTGAGTTTTTTCCTCCAATTTTACCCCAAAGCCAGAATACGGCTTGACGGTGAGGCCTTGGGTGAGTTCTAGTGTCTAGAGTCAATATATATTACCATACTAGATCACAGAGAGGAGAAAAAAAAAAAAAAAAAAATTGTGGAATTTGATTAGATATGGGTAGTCAATTTTTAATTTTTTAGATTTCCCGCAGGTCAAAATTGCAATTGAATTGTAATAAGTGATGTCTGGAGAAGTTGTATGGGGTATGAGTAATCAAAATTACACCTCTCACCCTCAACTTTCTACTATGACACACTTCGAGGGGTTAAAAATGTGTTTTGAACCCTCAAAACCCACTTTTCCTAATTTTAGTGGGAAAACTGGCAATTAATTAAGCCAAAAATTAAATAAATGGAGAAAAATAAATATCCACACATGCTAAATGTTGTGGAAATGAGGTGGAAATTATGAAAGAGTTAGAGTAAAGTCCCAAGCTGATGTGGACTCCTAAAATCAAGGAAAAGACATGTGCTCAAATAAAATCAAATTTTTGGCATTAAATGAAAGTTGCTTACTTGGAAATTCGAATTTGTTAAGTTAATGCACATTTGAGAGGATTTGAGAGAATATTTGGTGGAGATTTTTGTGGAAAATTGTTCCCGCATGGGATACCACCCATTTACACTTGTCATTCCATCATAAAATTCGAATTTGGCACACAAGGGAAGAAGAAAATGATGTCCACTTGCCAAAAATCGATTTTTACACTTGGCATTGGAGCTCCACTTATCAAATTCGAATTTGCCTTGTGATCTCCTCCCTCTCACCACTTGGCATTTGGTTCTTCATTTGGGATTTGCTCTCATCGTCTTATATAAGTGAGCCTTGGGCTCTTATTTGTAATGATGTAATACGAGCTATTGGGCTTGAGGACACGTTGTTGGATTGTACATGTACTTTCAATATAATACAAAAGTCTTTGGGGTAACTTGTGATCGTGTTCTTCTCCTTGCATATGTGGTAAATTATTGACTTATTGTTATGCTTCTATTTATTTCTTCATGCTATTGTTTCTTTCATGCTTGTGCCAAGTTATGTTAGTATGCAGCTATCTCATATTAGCATAACAATTACTTAGCTGCTCTAGGAAAAGAAATCTTCTGGTTGATGTCAAATATATCTCTAGGAACTCTTTCCATTGCACTTATTTAATTACATATAGACCTAATGAGTTGTGGTGAAGTTTTGTAGAAGAATCATTAATTGGTCAAGCATTCAAGCATGAGGGGAAGTTCTCGGGGGAACCAACCCACTCTTGAAAATATTCAAGGAAAACCCGCATGCGTTTAATTCTAAAGTCTCATCTATTTCAAATTTTTTTCCAAGCATGCTCTTCAGTTTTAGGCTCTTATTTATTGCATCAAAATTATATATATATATATATATATATATATATATATTAAAAAAAAAATTAGTTTTCACATAGTGCACTTCATTTATCAATATTTGGCTATTTCAAAGAGCTAAGTCATGGCTAGTCAAAGAGGAGAGTTTGTTCATACTCTTTGGCCTAGCCTCTTGTAAATTATTTTTGTAATATACTTTGTGATTTCTTGAGCTAACATTTGTTGTTGTAGATTTGATCTAACTTGTTGTCTTGCAAGTTTCATCTTCAAAAAACTACTTACAAGTATGCATGCAGGACTTGGGGCTTCAACTTCGATATAATTTCTCTCTCTTGGTCCTGGACATCAAAGAGGCTTTGCCTCTCTTCTCCTCTCTTGAAAAATTTTCATTTTTTTGGGTCTTTGTGGGCCTCAAATTGCAGAAATTTTTAGCAAGGAAAAGTCTATGGCTCAAGTCTAAATTTTGAAGACTTTCCTTGGATTTTGGAGAAGACTTCATAGTTTTCTTCTTCTTGTAACAATTAATAGCATTCTTAGTTTTGGGAGCGGGAGTTTTATCCATTGGTATTCCTATCTCTCCATCTTTTGGAGAGGATTCGTGTTGTGATTTTGTTGGTTTATTTCATTTTGCATGCATAACAACTAATTGGGAAATTAAAACTACATGCATTACACTCATTTTGCATGCAATTTAATTTAATTTGCTACAATTTTTAGGTCTTTTCACTTTCATAGTCGCTCAAACTTTTGCATACAAGCACTTTTAACTTGAATCTAATTTGTCATTAATTTTGTTCCAAGTCTACTTATGCTTCACCTTTTACCCATTGGTATCCCTCTCTCTCCATCTTTTGGAGAGGATTGGTGTTGTGATTTTGTTGGTTTATTTGATTTTGCATGTATAACATCTAATTGGGAAATTAACACTACATTCATTGCACTCATTTTGCATGCAATTTAATTTAATTTGCTACAATTTTCAGGTCTTTTCACTTTCATAGACATTCAAACTTTTGCATGCAAGCACTTTTAACTTGAATCTAATTTGTCATGAATTTCGTTTCAAATCTACTTATGCTTCACCTTTAATTAAATCTCACATGCAATTAAGTATTTGGGCAAAATCTAAAGCAACATTTTACTTCATGGCAAGCGAATATCTTTCAAGTTAAAATTAATTTTCATGTTTGGTTAATTTACTTATATGCTCCAAGCATTCACTAAAATTTACCTCCAACTTAAGTTGGTTGAATAGACATTTTAGGGACCTTCTACCTCTCTAGACTCCTCACTGTGAGACCCAAATTTTTGGGAAAGGGTGAAGTCTGAGGATTAAGAGTTCAATTGCAATCTTGTTGTAGAATTTAATTAATAAAATAAAACAAAAGCATTTTTCATCACATTTACCTTACTTGCAAGTTCTAAATTTTTGTTTTCTTGATGGTTTAAAGTCTCACATGCAACATCATTTCTTTTTTTCAATAGGCATTTCCTTTCATGCAAGTATTGTAATCTATTTTGCAACAAATTTAGTTTAATTTGTACTTAGAACTTTGTCTACTTTAGCAAGCTCCATTTCATGTTTAATGATTATCATGTTCATGAATGGTTGATGAGTCTCATTTCCTTTCAAGTACACTCTTATTTTGGGTTGCAAACTTAATTGCATGTTGTTATCTTGGTCTAACAATTGATTTTTTTTTTATCATCTCATTTACATTATCATAAGTAGATCACTAATTGTTTCATTTTGAAAAAGATAGTTTCTCATGCTTTGATTCATAAATCTATTTTTATTGCAAGCATTTACAATATTGTGTGTTAACATTTTCTTGTTTCACTTTTCAGGATTACTTTTGCTTTCCATTTGAAAACATTTTATTTCATTTAAGCAAATACATTTTCATTTCAAAAGAGCAATACTTTGAAGACACTGGTTTTCATTTGCTTTATACTTATTGATGGTTATTGATGGTTATTGCTCATATCACTTTTGCTTATAAATCTTAAGACGTAATCTATTTAACTCTAACAACTCTCCCATAAACTTCACATCTTTAACTTAGTTTCCTTTAGGGACCACCCCCCATAGCTAACCTAGGAGATAGCTTAAACGAAGAGAGTCGAGATTAGTGTGACAGCCCCTTCCCTGAGTTCCTTGCCACCAACCACACCTTGTGGGGTTGAAGGCTTTTCTCACTAACTTGTAGGTAGGTGTAGGCGGCAAGCGATAACACTTCCCATTCTCTTATCTACTCAACCAATCTCCTCTCTCGTATATTTCTCAAAATTTAGAGTACCAGAAGAATCTATCTCGTTGCTTGTGTACTCAACAATGTTTTCATTTGTTTGGAGTCACTACATAAAGCAACTACACTTATTTGGGTAACTGAGCTTTCTATTGCCTCTGAGGGAGATATATGTACCGAAATTAGGGTTGTGGTAGCTACCACCCATTTTTAGAGACAAGTAAATATGGAATGAAAGATAAGGGCATTTCTCATATCAGGCCTTCATCCACAATTTTCATGAAGGGCAAGGTCAAACAAGAATTTTCAACACTACTCCCATGAAGCCAACTCATTGTGGGAAATTTCTTGCTTTAGTGTGTTGCAATTGTTTCAAAGAGAGTAAAAATTGCTAAGAGATTTTTAAGACACACCCATACAAGGTTGGTTGTTGTAAGAAATTAGAAAAAAATAACTTTCCAATCCTGGTATAATGGCTATTACTAGTATTAAAGAATATTCCAGATGATGTCAACTTCAAGCTAGGAATCTTAAATAAAGTTGGTAGAAAGATCTCAATTATAATTGATTCGGAGTCCACGCCAATTACTAAATTCTCTCCATAAAATGGCTACCATTGAAGAAATTGTGAATGGGAGGTGGAACCAGAACTCTAGCTCTCCACCTTGCTATTCAAATTGAATAAAATCTCAAAAGAGCCAAATTAGGCTTTCTTTCCTCTAAATCACCAAGGTCTTGTTTTATACCACTTGCCTAACCAAGATAAGCATCACCGTGTATCTCTTTCGTATTGGTGAAGAATCCATTCTATACAAATTTTGGACATCTACAAAGGCCAAGAAACTTTGGCATTGGGTTTTTTTCTTTCAATAGTATAAGATGATGAACAACTATCATAGGGAAATAAGTGTTGTTAGCGAGCTTTCCAGATCACAACTCAAGAACATCTCAGCAAGACAACCACTCATAAATATGACTCAAAAGCTTAGAAAAATTGGCACCAAAATCAGGATAACTATGCCAATGGCCCAAATTAGTTAAAAAAAGAAGTCGGAATAACATGACAAATAACTTGTCAAATTCTCTAGGTCAGCTAACTCAAAATCGAACTCAGCAGGTATGTTGAGTGATGAGACCCAAAGACCAATTGTGAGTCGTTGGAGACTATGATAACCTTGGTTGTTCGAGAATGATTTTGTTGGGGACCTAAAGTTTTAGTGTACATAATTAAATTGAAGCTCTCCTTCTAGTGGAAAGAGTGTAAACAATCAAAGTTTTGTATTAAAATCCCTTTGCATTACCAACTTTTTCTAGATCATTTTAAATTGTGCGTAGAAAATTCAGAAATAGAGCCCAACTACCTACAAAGCCTAGTAACACATTGTATAAATGTTCCATGCTTTGTCGATAGAGTCCCACACAAGGAGATGTCTCCTGAGAAATCATGGTAACAAAAGCTGCTCTCCAAGTGGCACACATGGCAAGTTTCAAGGAGGACCACTATGGTATCGCTACTTTCTCTAGGGATCCAGAGAGATCAAGAAAGATGTGGCAATAGTCACTGCACCATTAAAACAATTACCTAATAGTTAATCTTATGATCTCAATATCTAGATGCTTAGAAAAGAAACATGAACACAAGGACTATGATAACCTACTAACCAATGTAAAACAAATGACGGGTTAGGTGCTAGCATGGCCATGATCAAGATCTGTCTACAATTGAATAGGAGATTATAATGTTATAAGCATTTAATATCCTGAGCCACAATATGCATGCGCCTTATTAAATTTTGTAATCATTTTATAATAATCATTGGGTTTGCCTAGTATTGGGTTTGCCTAGTACAAAATTTATTAGCACCATTTTGATAGTGTATTTTAATATGCAATTTTTCCAATTGGCAAGAGTTGTGTATGGTTGAATAAGGCAAGCTAAATGCTCACCTGATGTAAGCCTAGTTTCTTATTGTAAATAGCAATGTGCCTTTTAATATATCTAACCATCAAAAAATTACAAAACAATGCCATGTCTACATATTATAAAAAGCTTAAGAAAAATCCAAAAAATGTCTTCAAGTGTACATATTAATACTTGATTTGTTTGGACCCCAAACAAACGTCAATGCAATTTCTAATTTTTGAATCTTACTTATGCAGCATGATAAAGCATATGAACATGATACCATGCATTAAAACTCTAGTAACAGAATCAAATCCGGATAACACAACCATATGGGGTCAAGGCTGGATGACAGTACATGAGCTAAACATTCCTGAACAATGGCATCCACACTGGCTGGATTACATCAACTCTCTAAAAAACTCACATGTTCGGCTCACGAACAGGGAAGACGAGCTGATCTGGTACCATTCCAAAAGAGGAGTGTACAATCCTAAAGAAGGATACCTCATTGCTTACAAGTATAAGGACCAAAATTAAAAATTGGTGGTGGAACAGTATATGGAAATTAAAAAGTCCTCACAAATCAAAACTTCTCTTCTGGTGCATTCTCACAAATAAGATCCCCACAGCAGATAACCTTAAGAAAATATCTCTTCAAGGACCCACATGCTAAGTTACCAGGATTCGGATATGAATTCAAATACAGCAAGGATACGTAAAGTACAAAAAAATTAAAATATAATAATATTTTTTAATTTTAAAAAACACTTTAGAATTCAAAAATCAAATACTCACTGAAACCATCAAACACTTTTATAATTGAAACCATTAGACATATTATAAATATAAAGACTGAAACACTGAAATGAAATGAATCATGATACATCCTCCCTCATACAAAGTAACAAAAAGCCAAAGGATAATCATGATATTATAAATGATAATAGTAAATACATTTACATATCCTCAAATGGATCTACATTATCTTTTGCATATTGCAACTCTACATCATGAATAGATGATGGGGGTCCTAGAATGTATGAAGTTGCATCAGTAGGCTCGACTAGTGGTGATACAATATCCTCAAGTAGGTTGAGGTGAATCATGGCATTCAGTGTCAAGTTCAAGTCAGAGATCTCAGGCTCCACATCCCACATCATGCTCGAACCCTTTTTATACTCTGGTTCAACATGTGATAGCAGACGGAAGTTGGAATGAACATACACAATATCCTCAGCCTTTGTCGCTCCCAGCCTCTTTCACTTCATTGAATGGATGAAGTCATATGTATTCCAATTCCTCTCAGTTGATGAGGAACTAGAAACCTGTAATAACAACCTGGTGGCTAAAGTAGAGAGATGAATGTTATCCCCACCATGGAGGCCCCACCAAGTAATAGGATCAAGTTGTCTTCAATTATCCATAGCTACTGGATCTAAAAAGCTACCAGTAGATTGTACAAATCCTCCAAATTCTTGACGTACTTCCATTGCAACTCCCATATCTCTATAAATTTTCCTTAAAACAGTCTTGTATCCTTGTACCACTGCAGAATCCTTGTTTGGTGTTGTTCTACCAAGTAAAGACAAAATTTTGAAATGATAATATTTGGGGTGCAATGCATAGGCCAAAAGGTGCAATGGTGTGGTCATTTTGTTTCACCTTTCTGTAACTATGTCCTTCACTAATTAATAGAATGTTTCATAAGGGTCATTTTCACTTGCCCTGATAATTTCCCTTATCCTCCCCAACATACTATTAATGTTTTCATAAACTTCCCCCAAGCAAGGTGTATCTGTGTCAAATGCCCTGATCAATGTCAATATTGGTTCAGTAAACTGCAAAAGGTATTGGACCTTTTCTCACCATGCATCATCAAGAATGATGGACTTGATTTTTTGCCTTCTATCAAAAGTGGAAGTCCTCCATGATTCCCAAAGAGGATCAATGACCATTGTTTGTAATATTTGTCTCACCTCTACAAGCCTCTTTATCACAAGAGTGTGGCAGGGAAAACGAGTTTCAGCAACCTACAAGTTTCAAAAAGTCAAATTTCAAATGAGAAATCATATATAAATTAAATTTGTAATTAAAATTAATAATTTCCAATACAAATAATATTTATTAAAAAAAGAGTACTTTCAATAGCTCCAACTTTGCATAACCTCAATATCTGGCCTGGGACATTGAATGATTGGTTATGAACATTTGGATTTCTTTTGTTGCTACATAAATTTCATTAATCCATTCAATCTCACCAATCTTGGCAAGCATAAGGTTCAATGAATGTACTGCACACAGAGTCCAAAATATGTGATCATATTGACCCTCCACAATCAAGCCTGCAGCTTTACAAACCTGTGCGTTGTCCGTAATGACTTGGACAACATAATATGACCCCACAGTTTCTATTGCATCAATAAGAATTGTGAATATGAAAGATGCATATTTCTTTATTCCACTACAATCAACAGCCTTCAAAAACATTGCCCCTTGGAGGCATACTGCAACAACATTAATTAATGGACGATTTCTTTGGTCTCTCCATCCATCAGAAATGATGGACACCCCTATTTATGCCCATCTATCCCAGATTTCCTGTAACCGTCTATCCACGGATTGTCTCTCTGATGCCAACAAAGTAGTGCAGACATTTTCATATCCAGGGCTTTTGTACCCTTTCGGCGTTCTATTAACAGCATTAATCATTTGTTGCAAATAAGGAGAACGCACCAAATGCAAGCCCATTTGCATAGATGCAACAGGCTACATGTTCATTGGCTATGTCTCTACCTTGATTATTGAAAGGTGCTTCAAGAGGGCCTAAAGTGGGCATTTTATTAGTTGTGGCAACAGCCCTAGATGGCAATGGAAGCCTACTTATAGAGCTTTGCACAGGGTGTTTTCCCTTAGCAAGCTTCCTATCAGCAACTTCTTGCAAAGATGAATAGAAATTCATTTTTCCAAAACTCAAATGCTTCAAGAGGGCCTAAAGTGGACATTTTATTAGTTGTGGCAGCAGCCCTAGATGGCAATGGAAGCCTACTTATAGAGCTTTGCACAGGGTGTTTTCCCTTAGCAAGCTTCCTATCAGCAACTTCTTGCAAAGATGAATAGAAATTCATTTTTCCAGAACTCAAACCCTTGCTAGGTTTTCCATTTGCATCTTTTGGCCCGGTGCATACTTGCACCCCTGTGTTAGTTTGACCAGTGAGATGGGCCTTCACTCTAGCATATGAGCCATTTTTTATATTTTGTCATTCATTGCACTTCCATTTAAATGAACAATGAACCACCTTCAAGATTTTTTCCAATAATCTCCACATACTTCCATAGAGGAGATTTTGGGGCTATTTTGATGATTTCCCCTTCACTTTTCTCATGCTATGATGGTTCCATAATGATAATGGTCTATAGGTTACCTTACTACATATAAGATTCAAATTATAATATATTAACTTGTAGTGCAAAGCAATCTAGACCAGTTAATCAGGTTTAAATTTTAATTTCAATCACTTACCCTACCACAAAAGAATTAAAAATTAAATAAAAAATTTATTGGTAATCTTATTATGGGTATCTTATGGGTAATGTAAAGAGCGAGTGTTAGCTTGTGGTGTTACTTTGAAGAAATTAATTTTTTTTTGTTGAGTGGGCCCTAGGGATACAAAAAGAAATAAAAATTAAAAGTTCGATAAAAAATTTAAAAACCCCTCCTCCTTGGGCCTCATATATCTTACCATCTATCACTTACAATACCATTTAAATATTAAAACTTAATGTATCACTTACAAATGTCATACAATTTAGTATTTAGGAATATTGTGATTTATCTATTACAAATTAATAATTATATACATTTTAGTATTTATGAATAGATATTAATAAATATTAAATATTATAGTAAATTTAATTTATATTAGACATTTAATAAAATTATTGAATGATATAACTTTAAAAACCATATAATTTTTAAAATACCTGGATTGAGGTTTCGGGAGAGCCACTACACCCTCGGGCCTCAGCTGAGTCAGCTCCGTCTCCTCGACAAACAATGGTCAACACTGGGACAGCGACAGTAGTGAGCACCTCGTGCTCCGACTCCTTCTCGACAGACGAATGGTCGCTGTCGTGACACCGAATGTCTACAGCCCTGTGAAAAATAAAATAATGTCCGCCTGTGTGATGAACGACTATCTGTCGCCCTGTGTGATGAAGGTCTGCCTGCCGCCCTGCGAGATGAACTCGCCCGCTTGCATGCTGGACGTGATGAACTCGGTGACTCACTGTTCCGCCTTCTCCTTTGCAATGTGCCAAAATGTTTTGCTTCTCTACGATCCGTTGTTCTGGCACTGTTGTTCAATGCAATGTGGAAAAAGTCGAAGTCGGGATTAAATCGGCAAGGGTCCAAAAGTTGAAAAAGTTGGCAAAGTCGGGAGTTTTTTTGAAAAAGTCGGCAAAATTAAAAAAATACAAAAATATTCATATTTAGAAAAAATCCCGATTTTTTCTTAAAAAAAATTAAAAATTATTAAAGAAATTACCTCACTCACGATTTTTTGGAAAAAGTCGGCAAAAAGTCGGGACTTCGAGGATAAAATCCCGACTTTTTCAACTTTCAAAAAATCGGGAAAAAGTCGGCCGATTTTATCGGCGCCTGCAAAAAATCGGGATTTTTTGAAGAAGTCGCAATTTTTTCCCGACTTTTTCCACACTGGTTCAATGTCGAGGTCAATGTCGAGGATGAACCTTTACGCTTTAACTTTCACCAAGAAACATAAAAAACAAATCGCGGGGGAATATTTCACTTTGTCCGGTTCCAGCATGTGCGTTTAGGGAAAATATTTCGGGATCTATTTTCGTGCAGCGCGATCCGTTTCCGGCATAAGCCATACGCCTGTTGTCGTTTCTGATCCGTATTTCCAACAGATCCAGATCCGTTTCGGATCAGATCCGAGGATCTGAGGGATCTTGGCCCTCCCCCGCTGGATCCGATAACTTAGCCCACATGGTGTGCTCTTTGTCGCATTGCAGATGAATCCGTTGAGCACCTCTTCATCTCTTGTCTGGCAGCAGTGGCTCTTTGGAATTCGGTTTCCCTATCTCTCAGTATCAATTACAGATGGCAGGGTGGGTCGGCTGAGACTGCGTGGCAGGAATGGTGTCAACAGCAAAAGCCCATAAAATTGTGGAATCTCCCAAGTCTCATCTGCTAGGCTATATCGATAGCAAGGAACAATATGATATTCAAGGAATGAACATATCACCTTGAAAAACTTGAGGCCAATATACTTGCGATCTAATCACTCATCCCTGATGACCTGCCAACTAAGCAGCCTCGAATAATCACAGCTGAGAATATTGACCAAACAAAACCTTGGGCATATTTTGATGGTTCGGCAAACTCAAATAGTAGTGGAGAAGGTGCTATATTATACTTCAGCACAAATCATTTGTAATGAATAAAATAATATAAATAATGATTAATTAGTTAATTAGTAATTAGGCTGAAATGGCATGTCTAATGAGACATGACCTTTCGTGAAGAGGCACCTGCCTAGGTATATAAGAAGGCCTCATTTGTAACATTCATATCAATTCATTCATACTTTCTAATATAATATTTGTATCTTCATGGATATTCTGATATTTCAAGTCTTATGGAATATTTAACTTGAGAAGGAACTTTGCTCACTTCATCATTATCACAAAATGAGCTTCGATTTCAGGGCAGGCACAAACAATTTCGCTGAATTGACGAGTCTGAAATTACTTCTGTTATTTGCACTTGAGAAGGGTTGCAAAAATTTACAAGTTTTTGGAGACTCAAACTTGTCATTGACTGGTTCAATCAGATTACCCATTGCCACATACACACTTGGCACAATATATTGGAGGCACATCTGCTCAGAAATCAATTTGATGACATTGTATGTTCTCATATCTACAAGGAGCGGAATACCATATCTGATCAGCTATCCAAGGAAGGGGCGCAGCAGATACCGGTTACATGGCTGATTCATGAACAAAATGGGGCAGATTACTACCAGTACTACCACCATCCATTCGCAGAATATCATATTCAGGCAGCTCCATAGTTTTCACAGTACTTTTTGATGCTTATATATAGACAGAGGGATACTTCTCGACCATTATGATGAACTCTATATTTTTGTAAATTTTGTATGACTTATAACATGACCAGTGTGACACATGCAACATCAACTGACAGTACTTCATATATTTTGATATATTATGACTGAACCAGACCCACATATGGTTCTTTCTGGACTGATATGCATATACAATGCATCTACTAAATGTAATTTTCATCTTTACTTTAATGGAAATTACGATTTTTCCTTGGGGAAAAAAACACTCTAGTAACAGAAACAGATAATAGAAAGCATATAATCATTACAAGAACAAGTCTTACATATTTACGGCATTTTGTCAAAAATTTCTCATTGTATGTGATTATAGATGTATCATATCTTTTCAATGACGTTAAAAGATCAAAATTTACTAACTCATGAACAAAGTTGAATATATGTCACTTCATTTTTCCTGAAGATAAACAGCTTCATATTAAATCATTTGATACATGATCATATACTTTAAATGTCACAAGGGCATACCCGATAATGTTTTCCATTCACATACTGAGTTGCGTCCCGTGACAACCTGTACCTAACAAAGCCTTTTTGATCAAGCCTCTCCATGATTGGGTCCACGTACTAGAAAGAAAAATTGGACAAGAACACTATAAGTTTAGAATTCAAGGTTATAGTTTATATCGTCTTTCAAATAAATATATAACAAAATAACAAAAAACAGATTTTTTTGGCTAGTAGATCAGTAATAGGTACACCAATCCAGGAAGACCTGACAAATTTAAATAGTAATTAGTAATTACCATATTCAATTGATCAGAATAAACCACAATTTCATAGTAGTGTGCAAGATGCTCCAAAAATGCCTCTACTCCAGGTCTTTTAAAAGTTTTCCATCCTCGATCTCTCTACAGGGCCAAGAAAGGGTAAGAATATATTGCACTCTCATTTCAACACAGTTCACTACTTTTGCATCACTGATACCACTAATAATACTAGCAATCACAAATCCAACAATCACCTTACTAGAAGTTTTATGTTCAGCCACTGTCATTAATAATGAAAAACCAACAATGAAACATTTTAATCCAATAAGCAGTTAGAGTAAACAACACTTAAGTACAAAACAGAATACACAGTTGCATTCAAACCATTTTGCAGAAACTTTCCTGTTTTGTAACATTTCATCCTTAGTCAAACTTAAGCATTTAGGAAACTCATCCGACCATAAAACAAGCATAATAATACAATAATATTCAAGGGCGAACTTAATACATGCAAACTTTATTCACCAATAAAATGATGAAAATAATTGATGCAAAAGGATATGGATTTAGAAAGTGGAGACCACATACACATATGGCTTGATGTGAACAACTGACAGCATGGGAGAGTCCTTGCTCTTACCCTTCCCTCTCTCCACCCTTCAATTGGGTATGGATATATGCAAAATGCAATACAAAACTGCTTTAAAAATAAATTCCTGTTTGTGAAAGGTGAAGAGAGAATCAATCAAGAGCAGAAGAATAACTGTTAGTTTTTGTAGCATCGGACAGGTGTTCTAGTCTTGACTTTGGTCAGAGAGGCTAAGAAACACTAGATCTCCAAAAGCCAGAAAAAGTTTCAGATGAAAACACCTAGATATGGATCAATTAAGTTAATTGATCAATAATTAATATTTCCTAAGTCTAACTTAGGAAAAGCCATTAATTAACAGTAATTAATTGAGAAAGGTGAGAATTCTTCTGAAACTCAGATGGATCGAGTTGGAGATGATCTTAGTCGTTGATGGGGATCTAATCATGGCCACCGGTTCACCAGCGAGAGGTTATAAGAACAAACTTGAAGGATAGATGGAGGACACGCGGTGAGGTTGAGTTCTTTTGGAAAATCGAGGTAACCAGCAGTAGAGATCGAGCAAGGAAGAGAAGTTCGAGCTAGAAGGGACGCAGAGAGAATGAGGAAGCAGCAAAAGTGAATTCCGAAGGAATTTCCAGTTCCGAACAGGCACCAGTAACAAGAGGTCGAGTTATTCCACAGGAGGCTATGCAAACAGCTTTAGTGAAGCAGTTCAATGTGGCTGAGAAGGAGGTCGATTCAGTTACTGGAGGCTAGGATGATTTTCCAGAGGGTCGAAGAATCACTTCCAGAGGCAGCAACGGGCAAGATGACTTGATCAAAGGCAGATTCAAGTTGTGTGTGTGAGGTTCTACCCAAGCACTGCACAAGTGCCTGCACAAAGGTTCTTGGAGGGCCAGTTTTCTGAAGCAAGTTGTCCCGGGATTGCTTGTGGAGAGAGAGAAAATCTTGTCTAATAATTTTGGCTAGATTAATTGCTGAGGATAGCCAGTTTGGCATCCAGATTGTACTCAGAAATTTCACTGTTGCATAATAATAATAAAACCCTCATCTGTTGCACCTGTTTTCCACATTTGTTTTTCTGGGAAAGTATTTTGTAATTGCTCTGATACCACTGGAGCATAAAAACTATTATGTAACTGTAATATTGTATGTAGATTTGTAATTTGTATGGTAAGTAAGTAATTGTATTAATAAGATATGAATGGTGTGTTTACATTCCCTCGGACGATATGCCTAAATAGGCATTGACTGGTCACGAGGGCTGAGTGGACATGTCTTTTGGCAATGTCACTTCATAATTAATTTTATTAATGTTAATTTACTAATTAGACTAATTAATTATTAATTTATCATATTATGAATTATTTATTCATAACAGCTTGCTCCTGGTTCTCCTTCTTGTCCTTCTTCCTCTTGGGACATTGGGTACTGTAGTGACGAAACTCACCACACCTAAAGTATTTGATCTTCGACAACAAGCAATTACAAAATACGTTCCACCACATCGTCGGAAGAAGAGAACCCAATCTCCAAGAAGGAGCATTAGGCCTACTACTCCGCCAACCAACATGTGGAAGAGGCTGTGTCCTAAAACCAATGTTTTAAAAAACGGAATCGGTCAGCTACCAGGCCGAGGTAATGACTCGGTAATGACTCGGAATCGGTAATGACTCGGTCGACCAGGTTTCAATGACTTGGATTTTGTAAAAAATACATTAAATATTAATTTTTTTGTACAAAAACATAAATTTAAAGATTTTTATTCATGTTTCCAAACAAATAGCATTACAATATAGACAAAAGACAACATATGATCAAAGTAGGCTCATGAATATATCCATTATATCAAAATTGCACCCAGTGCACTGTCCAAGGACCAATACATGATGATGAATCATGATATAGAGATCAAAACAAAAAACATAACTAAGGAGGCTCTAAATGGCCTCTACAACAAAACATGAATAGTCACTAGTAACTACTGCTAGTCATCTGACTGTGACAAGCCAATGTCCTCTTCCCCAAACTCTGAACCAGAGGGGGAAGACACTCGCTCCGCCTCCTCCTCTGAATCAACATCCTCAACTGGAACTATACCCTTGCCCTTACCACCTTGAGAATTAGATAGACGAGCTATGCGTCTCCGTCGTGGCCGACTAGAGGAAGTGCCTGCACCTGCAACTGGATGGCCTGGGACTGGGTCTGCTACTAGTGGATCTACATTGAGCATAGTCGCCTCCATCTCTAAATCGAAGTCAAGTGAACTCTCCCTGTCAAACTCTGGTGGACAAGACTCCACTACCCAATCTGATGTTGAATCAATATCCTCCAACACAATGGGATCTGAATCAGGTCTTTTGTTCAGCAATTGGTTCCGTCTTAGTCGGAGGTTGTACTGGACAAACACTAGATCATTTAACCGTTTTTGCTCCAAACGGTTTCTCTTGTGTGTGTGAATCCTCTCAAAGACGGACCAATTGCGCTCACACCCAGAAGCACTGCAAGTTTGACTCAAAATGCGGATTGCAAACCTCTACAATTCAGGACAGTGGCTACCAAATGCCTCCCACCATTGTGCTGCAAAAAATGAGTTTCAGTTAGCTCAACAATTTATATCCAACTTTGAAATTGAAATTATAATTTTATAAACAGTTATACAAAATAATAAATTATAAAATATAAATTTGAAAATTAAAATTCTTTGTTTACCTGGCTCATCTGATTCCCTTGCAATCCTTGCAAGGTTCTTGCCAAAGGTACCAGTGGCATGGCTGAACATAGTGATCTGCTTGTGTATCTTCAACTGCTCACTCTCTGTGGGGATCATGCGATCAATGCAGTGAATCAATCCATCTCTAACCTCCCCAGTCAAAGCTCCTGTTTCCTGAGCTTTATAATGATACCTTGGGTTCAGAAAATACCCAGCTGCATGTATCGGGCGATGGAGTTGATTGTTCCATCTCTGATCAATGATTTCCCAAATGGGCCCATACTTAGACACTTTGTCCTTGCATGTTGCCCTTATCTGCTCCTTTGCTTGATCCATAGCCTCATAAATGAAGCCCATAGCCAATCTTTCCCCATCCACCAAGCGCGACACCTTAACCAATGGCTCAGCAAGTTTCACAATGGTTGCTGCCTTTTTCCAAAATATTTCTTCAACGACTTTCCTTTTCATGTCTTTGCCATCCTGTTTGCGAGAGAACTGACTTTCATTCCATTCATCACTAGAAAACATCTTTCCTTTTCATGTCTTTGCCATCCTGTTGCAAATCTAGTGATGGCAGGCCTACTAAGTTCCTTGCCCCTTGTGTATTTCCTCATCAGACTCAGAATCCATGAGTGATTGTAAATATATTTTGTAATGCATTTGGCATGCTCTACAGTGTTCTTGATCCGTGTATTTCCTCATCAGACTCAGAATCCATGAGTGATTGTAAATATATTTTGTAATGCATTTGGCATGCTCTACAGTGTTCTTGATCCAGTCTATTTTGCCAATATCCTCAAGCATGAGGTCTATGCAATGTGCAGCACATGGGGTCCAAAAGATGGTTGGGTGTTTTTCCTCTAACAATTTACCGGCAAGAACATAGTTAGAGGCATTGTCTGTGATGATTTGAACAACATTTTCCACCCCCACCTCTTCAACAACCTCATCCAAAAGTTGTAACAACAACTGTGCATCTTTCACCCTATCAGATGCATCAACTGATTTTAGAAACATGGTTCCCCGTGGGCAAAAGACAAGAAAGTTTATGATGGTACGGTTCCTCTGATCAGTCCATCCATCTGACATGATGGTACATCCTGTACGTGCCCATGAGTTTTTGAACTCTTTCAAATAATCATCAATGTTTGAAATCTGTCTTTGCAAAAAAGATCCTCTTAACTCATGCATAGTAGGAGGTTTGAAGCCCTTTCCAGCAGCATATATGGCATCAAAAATAGGTTCATAATATGGTGAACGAGTAGCATTGAAGGGAATATCGGCATCATACCACCATCTAGCAATGTACTCACAAGCAACATCTCTCAATTCTTTTTTCCAATGAGCATCTAAAGTGGGCTACACAGTTGGAGGACTAGGACCATATGCAGTTGCACTATCAGAGGGAGATGAGGGCACAAAAAAACTTTTAATAGTACCCTTATTTCTCATTGCACCCTTACCCTTGTCAAAAATAGACTCCCTAGAGGGAGGAACATAGCGAAAGGGGTTTTTTGATGCATCAGTGGAAGGGATAGATGAGGAATCCTCATAATTAAAAGATTCAAAACTTGAGTTGGCAGCCATCATATGTTGTAGATTCCTCTTCCTCCCAATTTCAACCTCTATTTCTTTTTGCCTATTTTTGTCTTGCTCAAACTTGTCAAATTGTGCTTTCAACTGCTTCCTAATTTCCCCAATGTTTTCTGCTTCACATGCAGTAATTTGGCCTTTAATACCAGCCAAATGTAGTTTCAGTCTATGAATTCCCCCTGCACCATCCTTAATTTTTTTCTTGCAAAATTTGCAAAACATTTGATCCCCAACCATTTCAGCATATGCCCAAGCAGAGTCTTTTGCTCTAGGGGCCATTTTGGACTGAGTTTTTGACTTGGAAATAAAATGTTTAAATCTGAACATGAAAACAAAAAAAAAAAACTATTCATTCTATGTTCATTTCTTTCACCAAATGGCAAATGCCAAAAACTATGCAAATGCAAATAGCAAATGCTAGATTTGCTAAATAAATAAAACAAACAAAGGCAGATTTAGAAGAGAAAAAATAAATACCTCTAGCCTCTAGCTTCCTCTAGCTCAATGCTGCTCCAAAGCTTGCCCAATAAGCTCCTCACTGCTACTCCAAAACTTGCCCAATAAGCTCCTCACTGCTGCTCCAAAACCAACTCCACAATCTTCAGAAAACTCTCACAAATGCTCAAGCAAATTGAATGAGAAAGATGTGAGCTCAATAGAGGGGTTGGGTTAGTTAAATAGCATTGGGAGGGCTTAGACAACCTAAAAAAACCCTAACAGCGAATTAAAATCAAGTTTTAAGTCCACAAAACCGTGTTTTTTGGGCCCACCGGCCGGCTGTCATGACTAGGCCTGGTTGACTCGGGCTCGGCCTGGTTGACCGGCTTGTTACCAAGCCGACCGAGTCATTACAAAAACCGGCCGGCTCGGTAACAAGCCGGCCAACCTGGCTGGTTTTCTGCCTGGTCGGACCGGCCAGCCTAATGGCTCGGTCGACCAGGCCTGGTCGGACTTGAGCCGGCGGTTTTTTAAAACAGAGCCTAAAACCCTAAAACTCAAAGGACTCATAACAAACAAGAATGTCAATATAATTGTAGATTCTGGTAGTATTCACAATTGTATAAACATTGACCTTGCTAAAAAACTTGGTCTTTGTATAAGCCCAATCAAGGACCTGACCATGTCTGTCGCTACTGGAAGGAAAATCAAGGAAATAGGAGAATGTCAAAAAGTTTCAGTCCAAACACAAGAACTGGAGCTACCAACAGATATGTTTGCCCTACCACTCAAAGCAATTGATATAGTTTTGGGTGCAGAAAGGTTAACACAACTATGGAGCTATACAACAAACCTTGAAGAACAATTCATGGAGCTCAACTGGCAAGGACGATGTTATAAATTAAAAGGTGTTAACACTTCTAGTCCCAAGGAAGGTACAAGTAATCATGAAGAAGGCACCATTCAACGAAAAGATGCAACTCCATCGCAACAATGTTCAACTAGAGAAGACCCTCTTGGTTATGCTTTGAGGACAAAGCATCCCTAAAGGGGGTGACAATGTTATGAATAAATAATTCATAATATGATAAATTAATAATTAATTAGTCTACTTAGTAAATTAACATTAATAAAATTAATTATGAAGTGACAATGTCAAAAGACATGTCCAATCAGCCCTCGTGACCAGTCAATGCCTATTTAGGCACACTGCCCGAGGGAATGTAAACACACCATTCATATCTTATTAATACAATTACTTACTTACCTTACGAATTACAAATTTACATACAATATTACAGTTACATAATAGTTTTTATGCTCCACAAGCAGTTGGTTAGCAGAGATTGATAGTTTGTCTTCTAGGTTGGAGTATGAATTCGCATTGTATGCAGCTATACCTCGAGGTGAAAGGTGGGGTGACATTGAGCTTTAGTCACCAGAGTTGCAGATATTTAAGTAGGTTCTATAAGAGGAGGAGCAGCAGTTGCAGTTTACTCCTCATATGGATCATTACCCTTGCTACAGGGCCCACTATATTCAGTAGCAGATGAATCAGTGTCAAGGATGCAGTCAGATCTTGAGCGACAGTTGAAGAACTAGTTGCAGTTAATTATTGAGGGTCGCAGAACCAGTCAAGGCGCAGATAGACACTGTGGGCAGTGCAAAGACTAGTAGAACTCAGTGACTCAGGAGACAGTTGCAGTTCAATGACACAGTTGATTCAGAGTTTTGGTTCTCAGTTGCAGCAGCATCAGATCAATTGCATCGCAGAATAGAGTTGGTAGTTTGTAAATTTATGTAGATGTTCTATGCTTGATGCAACTTTACTTTTTCTCCAATATCAGATAGCAATCACATAAACAATAAAGTAAAATGATGATAGAACATACCACTAGATCGATAGAAGACAAGCCAGAAATATATAAGTGTGTTGATGCGTTACGACGGTCAACGGGATGCTAACCACAAAGTCTCAATATGGTCAGCCAACCAACAATGTCACACAACCCCATGGAAAATTTTAGGGGCTAATACTCGCAGGTGGCCTATTTTCCCATGATTTTTCCAGAAAAAAATATTCGCCAATTTCCATTTTTTATAAAAATGATTCGCCCAAATTTTACAGTATAAAATATTTTACCCTAAAAATCACCAAAATTATATATAGAGAGTATATATAAAATCATTATAAATTTGAATAATTTTACAAATACATCAATAAACATTTTATAGTTATTATCAATGTGGAAAAAGTCAAAGTCAGGATTAAATCGGCAAGCGTAAAAAAGTTGAAAAACTCGGCAAAGTCGGGGGTTTTTTGAAAAAGTCGGCAAAATTAAAAAAATACAAAATTATTCAAATTTTTTCAATTTTTTTAGCATCTAAAGTATCCACAACATCAAATAAATGCATTTCCACATAAACATGTAAAGAAAGCTAATATATAATATTTATATGAAGTCTAGTGCTACATCACATATCAAAATAGTGAATCGAGTCCTGAATCTTGAGTCTCAGTCTCAAGAGTCAAAATATCAACAAAAAATATAATAAATGTATATCATGAGTCATCTCCATGTCATAAAGTAATTACTAATTAGTCACTAAGATGAAGATCCCCTGCCCCTTTTACGGGAATAGGGAATGGCTTTGCCTTTTCCTCTAGAGGAAGAAGGCCCTGCCCCTCGGGATACAGATGGACCCAATCGTCCTCTAGAAGCACAAAAAAGAGGTGGCCTCTGTCCTCTGTCCCTAACGTTGCCACTGCTGCTGCCCATCCTAGATGGTGTCACCTCCTCCTCCACATCCTCCTCCTGCTCTGCCTCCTGACCCTGCTCCTCCTCCTCTACCACTGGCTCCTCCTGCTGTACAACTGCTTCCTCCTCTGGCGCTAGTGCCTCTGGATCCACATCTAACCAATCAGGGGTCGATTCCATGGTCGGCCTCTCAATCTTGACCCTCCATGCAGCAGTGGTATCAATATTGTCCAATGAAATGGCATCCATATCAGGAGTTTTCTGAATTTGTCTCATCCACAATCGAAGATTGTAGTAGACATACACCATGTCATCGAGGCGTTGGGTTTCCAATCTGTAAAAGGGTCATAGATTATAAATTAGTACTTAGAAAATTTATATAGTAAAAATAATCAAATTATTTCAAAATTTAATTTGAAATTTTTTTACTTGTTGCACTTTTTGCTATGTATTTTGTCAAAGACACTCCAATTGCGCTCACACCCAGAGGAACTGCATGTCTAGCTGAGCACTCGAATGGCAAGCTTTTGGAGATGGGGTACTCTACCACCATAGCTTGTCCACCAAGCATCTACAAGTTAAAATAAAAATGAGAAGCAAAAATTATGAAGAGACAATGAATTATTAAATTTGAAAGTTGAAACTTGAAACTTGAAACAAACTGAAGCTTACCTGGTATTTTTGTTGTCCTACTCTTAATAGCCATGGTAAAACCAAATGTGCCACCTACCATCATATATATTTCCATTTCTTTGGAAATATCTTCACTTTCTTGCTCAGATACCACCATCCTCTCGACACGTGAAGAATCCATCCATCACCTCGGCATCAAATTTGAAACCACAGGAGTAAGCAAATGCGGGGTTGAAGTAGATACCTGCAGCATGAATGGGGCAATGGAGGGTATTGTTCCATCGGTCATCAATCACTCTCCATATGACCTGTTGTTTCTCTAACCCCTCATCTCCCTTATCTTCATAATAAGCACGAATGGCTTCTTTGGCCCTATCCATGGCCTCATACAAGTAGCCCATTGTGGGCTTCTCTCCATCAACCAACCGAAGAACACTTACCAAAGGTTCTGAAATGGCACACACCTCCTCTACTCCTGCCCGAAAGTTTTGATCATATGAAACAAGTCTGCATATGCCCTCTCCCTCTGGTTTGCGGCTAATAGATAACTCACGCCAATCCTGTGAAAGAAACATGCTCTTCACGTCCCACATAGAATTCAACAGAGACTGAAGAGATATGAAAGTAGTGGCAAAGCGTGTTATCGCAGGACGCACCAACTCTTTGTTGTTGGTGAATCTTCTCATCAAGCTAAGCACAGATGCATGATTGTAAATAAATTTTGTTATGCTCTTGGATGATTCAACAATATGCCTCACAATAGGAATCTTACCTATATCCTCCAACATCAAGTCAATACAATGAGCAGCACAAGGTGTCCAAAACAGGGTAGGATACCTCTCCATAAGCAACCTGTCAGCTGCAACATAATTTGCAACGTTGTCCGTTATGACTTGGACAACATTCTGTGGGCCTATATCCTGAATGAAGATGTCCAACAACTCACATAATAAACGTGCATCTTTAATGTGTGCAGATGCATCAACAGATTTCATAAACATTGTCCCCTTGGGACAACTAACCAAGAAGTTAAGAAGGGTCCTACCCTTCTGGTCAGTCCAACCATCTGACATGACTGTGCATCCAGTGTGTTCCCAAGATGCCCTAAACTCCTCCAGTCTAGCAGTGCAATCATTCTTTTCCTCTTGAAGAAGAGGCCCTCTCAACTATGCAAAGGTAGGGGCTTTGTACCCCGGGCCAACGACAGCAACAGCATCAAACATAGGTTGGTAGAATGGGTTTGTCTTGGCAATGTTGAAAGGAACATCACTCCATAGAAGACATCTACTCACCAACCTGTCAGCTTCTGCCTTTTCCTTTTTTTTAATTGCTGATTTGATGCCAGGTTGTGCACCGGCTGTGGTTCTAGGGACAAAAAAGGATGAAAAAGCTGAGGGGTTGGGAGTGGAAGGTGATGCTAAAGCAGAAGAAGCACTCTTACTTACCCCCAGTCTTGAGCTCCCTACAACTTGCCTTTTCATTACTGCCCTGGTGTCTTTGCCATCTTCTTTATCCATCAACGATTTAATGGCCTGTCGGATAATTTCTAGAGATGGATTTGGGCAAAGTTCTATATTTTTCCCTAGAATTTGCCCTATATGGAATTTTAATCTATTGACACCCCCTGACATATGCTTTCCACACAACTTGCAAGTCAAATACGTTCCAGTGACACCTCCAGTTTCGGGTACAGGATCAGGTTCACCATACTGCCAGAAAGGATCCAAACTCCTTGGCATTTTGTTTGAAACTTTTTGATGTTTGAACCTGGGCACAAAACAAAATTTAAAAATTGCCCGTCACAACAAAAACCACTGTTACCAAAGTTAATAAAATCTGGGATCAATAAATTTTAATATTTTGTCGTTGCAGTTATTGTTGGATACTCTTAAATTTTAATTCAAAAAATCATAGAATGTTGAAGCCTGAAAGGAGTTACAGCGTTACATAGATGGAAGTTGGAACTTGGAACACTTGGTAAATTACTAAATTCAAGTAGAGAAACACCTTGATGAAATTAATAAATTATAGGTATAAAAGTTGTAAACTAAAGTCTACTGTCTAACACAAAAATTGCAGCTTAACATGTGTCATGGACATGAACACAGGTGACAAAATGTCCTCGGACCTCAACAAATTTATAGGCATAAATATTAAATATTTATTATTAAAAACCAACACAGAATCTTATTGCCTCTGACTTATCAAATTAGGCAGTTTATTGGTTCAATAAGATAACCTAAGGCAGTTTATTATTAAAAACCAACACAGAGACAATTAAAAATAACCGTAGCATATTTGAGAGTCAGCGGCAGTGTATTTGGCATTTGCATTAAGGTATCTGCCATTTGGAAATAAGTTAAAACTTAAAACTCAGCTGGCCGCAGCAGCAAACCCTGGTAGCCGGCACCTCAAGTTCGAGCGGTGGTCTGTGGAGAATGGCAAATGACAAACGGTAAACCTTCTAATCTGCAAGCTCGCTGCTCAAGCGGTGCTCCATGACTCCGTGGAGAATTAAACAGCAATATTCAACGCCCAATATTCAACACCCAACGACTCGGAAACTCTGAACCCTCTCCTCGACTCTCATAGTGCTAAACATAGCAAACTGACAAAAATGAACCGATAAAAATCGATTTTCGGGCTTTTTATTTACCGCGTAGATTGACTCACGACTTTTTCGTTTGACTCAGCAAAAAGTCGGGAGTATTACGATAAAATCCCAACTTTTTTTATTTTGAAAAAATCATGAAAAAGTCGGCCGATTTTATCAGCTCCTGCAAAAACTACCGATTTTTTCAAAAAATCGCGACTTTTTCCACACTGGTTAATATATTAGGGACTAGTGAGATTCGCCAAAGTTTTTAAATTTCAAGATAATTTTCCATACTTAAAATTGTCCCTACACAACCCTCTTGGACAACCAAATGGTCAACCCAAAAGTCAACCCAAAAATTCAACGTTGTCAGTCAACAGTCAACGCAAACAACAACAGCAGCAAGGTCAACGTAGCAAGTCAAAGTCAACATTCAGCCTCAGGAATAGTGCCAAAAAAATGCGGATTTGGAAAATCGAAATTTTGGGAAAGTTTCAGGTCCGTTTGACCTTGCGTTGACCATAGTCAACGCTGGTCAAAGTTGCTGCAGAAACCCTAACCGAAAATAGAAATCCGAAAACAGTTTTCTTCCTTGCTACACTTTCCCACGTGTGAAGAGAAGAGACTCCAAGTGATCGAACCAATCAGACGAGGAGAGAGAAATGTGAGGATGAGATGAGTGAAATGTCCTCCAACGTTGACCTTATTTATATCCATCAGTGAGGGTGTGTGACACAACTGCTGGGGCACAAAACCTTAAGGCTGACATGCACATCTTGAATCAATTCAAAATAAATTTTCTGCTCATCGGATCAAGATGATCTTTAGATCGATCTTGCATTTCTCCGAAATAGGAATCCAATAAAAATATTGGTATCTAAACCTGACCATCACAACATGGAGTTTGGACCTATTTGTCCAAAATTAACACTCCCTCTCAACTAGGGAGAACTCCATCCACCTGTGCAATCCAAACACCGTGCGTCATCCCGCCGTAACTTACTTTGCTGGCTTCTTTATTTTAGAACAAAAGTGGGTCAGTCACAAAGACATCATTCCCGGCTGATAGATTCAGCCCAGAGGTCTTAAACCTCTTATTGGACTCACAAAGAGTCTCATACCAACCCGAAGTTGGTTTACCTGACCCGAAGTCAATTGGAAGTCTGAAACCTCACTATACTTGATCCCAGATCAAGTGGTTGAACCGTGCCATCCTAGATATAGAGTACGGCAATCTCTGATGTGTCCATCAGTCTTTGCTACTAGTCTCTAGCTTTTCCCACCTCACTGGCCAAATGAGATTTACTTCCCATGAGCCCTGAACTCAATGGGTAGGATGCATACGGGGCACAAATAATGAGAGGTGAACCAACTCAATCATCACAATGGTGGGGCAAATGCACACCAACAAGGTTCGGCAAGCCTAGCCCTGTGGTTGCTTATAGCTCCGAGAAGCTATTCCCAAAGCCCCCCAGAGCTCCCAGAGCTCATCATCCAACAGGACCCTCAGCATGGGGTCGTTCCACGATACCAAGACTCTCACGGAAGGTTCGGAACTTGACCTTCCCCAAGGGTTTTGTGAGAATATTTGCGACCTCCTCATCAGTTCCTATATGATCGAGCCTTATGACGCCTCGTTGTACCATATCCCGGATAAAGTGGTACCTGATATCAATATGCTTGGATCGATCGTCGAACACGGGATTCTCGAACAACCGAATCCCACTCTAGTTATCACAGAGTATCACGGTAGTATCTAGCACATGCCCGAATAGCACACTGAAGAGCTTTCGCAACCAAACTGCTTCACAACAGGCCATACTTGTTGCAATGTATTCAGCCTCCGCAGTGCTCAAAGCCACCGACTTCTACTCCCTGCTCATCCATGATATTGAAGCAGAACCATGTGTGAAGCAGCATCCCGATGTGCTCTTACGATCCACCACACTACTAGCCCAATCGGCATCAGTATATCCAAGGAGTGTCATGCTCCCGGCAGTGTATCTCAACCCATGGTTTATCGTGCCCCGAAGATATCTCAATAGTTTCTTGGCACCAACCCAATGAGTGTGATGAGGCTCAACCATATGTTGACTCAAAGTGTTCACTGCAAAAACATACGTCCGGACGAGTGTTCACTAAGATCATCAGGGCCCCTACTAGTTGACAATACTTAGTAGGATTTGCTAACACGAGCCCAGCAGCGCTGCCACTCAACTTCTTAAAGTTGAGGTCCATCAGTGTCAACACGGACTTACAGTCCACCATACCAAATCTTTCCAAAAGCTTCACAATGTATTTTCCTTGAGAAAGGAAAATCTCGTCAGGTCTCTGCCAGAACTCCAAGCCTAGGAAGTAATGCATCAATCCTAGGGCCTTCATCTCAAACTTAGCAGCGAGCTCCCTCTTGCACTGATGAATGAGAGGGTCAACACCTGTCAAGAAGAGGTTGTCAACATACAGCACCAATATGAGAGGCTTTTCTCTATCAACCTTGAAGTAAAGGTTTAGATCAACATTACTACGAGTGAAGCCCAGCTTCATCAGGTAGCTATCTATCCTCTCGTACAAAGCTCTGGGTGCTTGCTTCAATCCATAGAGGGTTTTCTTCAACCTGCAGACATGGGTGTCTCGATCCTGGACTTCGAACCCTAGAGGTTGCTCCACATACACCTCTTCCTTTATCGCACCATGCAGATATGCGGTCTTCACATCCATCTGATGAAGACTCCATCCTTGCGTAGCAGCAAGGGCTATGTTAGATCGGATGGTGGTATATCGAGCCATAGGTGCAAATATGTCATCATAGTCTATGCCTTCCTTTTGAGAGGAGCCATGGGCAACGAATCTTGCCTTGAACTTTTCAGCACTTCCATCAGATCCATGCTTGATCTTGTAGAGTCATTTCGAGGTGACAACTGCTTTTTCCTCTGGTCTTGGAACCACATCCCAAACATCATTCTTCATTATGGACTCATACTCTTCGTGCATAGCATCCTTCCAGACTTGATGCTTTACAACTTCCTCAAAAGATCTAGGCTCAGATTGTACAATGGCACTCATGGCTGCTAGATACCCTTGGTATCTACTCGGCTTCTTGCCTTCACGGAGTGTCCCCCTTGGGGCCATATGTCCCTCAGCATCCTCGAGAGTGTCCCTGAGCCATGATGGTCTCTTCCCTATCGAGGGAGGTGGATCAATCGGGTCCATCGGTCCTTCAGCATCGGGCATCGTCTCATCCTTCGGTTCTTCTTGATTTCCAGGCCTTGCTTCATGATCTTCCTCAAATCTCGAAAGATTGACTACTTTCCTCAGGGAAGCATCTTCGTCAAAGGTGACATCATGGCATATTTCCAATTCCCTTTGACCGAGCACATAGACTCTATAGGCCTTCAAAGTTTCGTTGTAGCCCACAAATATTCCCTTATTCCCAGAAGCATCCAGCTTGCTCCTCTTCTCCTTCGGTACATGAAAATAAATAGGACATCCAAAAACTCTAAAATGTGAGACGTCAGGTTTCTTACCAGTGAAAACCTCTTCAAGAGTTTTGGAGTCCAAAGTGGAATGCGGGCATCGGTTTTGTATGTACACAACAGTGTTCGCAGCTTCTCCCCACAGAAACTTCAGTAGACCCTGGTCACATAGCATGGCATGGGCAGCTTCCACAATTGCCCTATTCTTTCTTTCAGCAACACCATTTTTCTCGGGAGTATAGACAGTTGTGGTCTCCCTCTTGATGCCAGCTTCTCCGCAAAAGTTCTTGAACTCGTTCGTCACATATTCAGTGCCATTATTGGTCCTCAATATCTTGATCTTCTTCCCTGTCATATTTTCCACCAAGGCTTTGAAGGTATGGAACCACATGAAAGCCTCATCCTTCTTTTTCAAGAAATATATCTAGGTTTTGCGAGAGAAGTCATCTATGAATGTCATATAATAAGAACATCCTCCCAAGGATGTCACAGGCAGCATCCCACACAGATCAGAATGTATCAATTGCAAGACATCATATGTCTTTGTGACACTTGAGGGGAAAGGTCCTGTAGTATGCTTTCCTTCGACACAACCCTGACATACACCTTCATGATTATTTGAGAACTCGGGCATCCCCGTCGCCACCTTCCCTTCTTCGGGAAGGGCCTTGTAGTGAAGGTGTCCAAACCTCCAGTGCCACAGTTCAGTCTGTCGGATAGTATCACACGTCATCACTCTCAGTGGACTTCCTCCAACCTGGTAGAGTGTATCAACTCTAAACCCAATCGTTATAGCTTCCTTGAACCTCTTCTTCCACATGCGCACCTTCCCATCAATGAATGCCACATTGAAACCTTTGTCTTCCATGGCCAATATAGACACAAGGTTCTTCTTCAAATTAGGTACATAGAGTACATCCTGCAACCGGAGGACTTGACCTTGAGACAAGTGGAGGGTCACAGTCCCTATTCCTTTCACGGGATATGTGGCATTATCTCCAAGGATAATTTCCAGATTAGTATCCTTCTCAACCATATCAGAGAGAGCTTCCTTGAACCCAATGATGTGCCTTGAGGCACCACTATCTATCAACCAAACATCCATAGTGTCAGGTGGAGATGCAGCAGAGAGGGCAGATACAAGAATGAATTCATTTCTTTTATCAACAACATTTGATTCCTCATACCTGGAATTTCTCGACCTTTTGAAAGGTTGACCATTTACGCCGGAGGGAGCCTTCCTCTTCCCCTTGAACATGTTGTTCCTTTGATTGCCATTTCTCTGGTTGTTGTTGTTGTCATCACCATCGCGAGAATCCTTCTTGAAAGGGCATTCTCTAGCATAGTGACCTGTCTTGTGACAAGTGTAACACTTGCCCTTCTTTCCTTGGGCCCCTGCTCTTCCTTTGTTCCTTGGACTACCAAAGTTCTTCTTTCTAGAATGAGCATTGTAGGCAACATTTCCTTCATTTTCATACTCCTTCATCCTTGTCTCTTCTTGTACGCATCTCAATAGTACTTCGTCAAAGTCATGTATCAAATTGTTATTGAGAATGGTAGTGTTGAACACATGCCATTCGGATGAGAGCCATCCAAGTGCGGTGAGTACCATCCTTCGATCAACTATTTTCTCCCCAATAGCCAGCAGATTGTTCCCAATCTCGGTTAGCTTCAGAAAATATGATTGAACAGACTCATCCCTGCCTTTTTTCAGAGTCTTCAATTGATTCTTGAAGAATAGGACTTGATTCGCATTGTTGGCCTTGAACATGTGGACCAACTTATCATACATCTCATTGGATGTGCCCAACTCAGAGATGTAGGCAACCAAACTCTTATGAATTGAGTCCCTAATCATCAGCTTTGCTTTGATCTCCCCCTTCTTATACTTTGTTTTGGTAGCAGCAGTTGCAGTGGATGGAGGCTCTTGGATTTTACCCTACACATAGTCCATGACATCTTGGTCTTCCAAATTAAGATCCAATGTCATCTTCCAAGCATGGAAGTCATCCTTCCCAATCAATTTGTCATCAACGTTAAAGCCATTGTAGTTTGAGGAACCCATCCTCTTCTTCGGTGATTGCTACAAATTAGGGCTTTATCTTCACCTCAACTCTGATTCCATGTAAATTTATGCAGATGTTCTATGCTTGATGCAACTTACTTTTTCTCCAATATCAGATAGCAATCACATAAACAATAAAGTAAAATGTTGATAGAACATACCAGTAGATCAACAGAAGACTAGCTAGAAATATATAAGTGTGTTGGTGTGTTACAACAGTCAATAGGATGCTTCAACCAGCAAAGACCCAATATGGTCAGCCAACTAGCAATGTCACACAACCCTCTAGGACAGCCAAACAGTCAACTCAAAAGTCAACGTTGTCAGTCAACGGTCAATGCAAACAGCAGTAACAGCAAGGTCAATGCAACAAGTCAAAGTCAACATCCAGCCTCAAGAATAGTGCCAAAAAATGAAGATTTGGAAAATCGAAATTTTGGGAAAGTTTCAGGTCCATTTGACCTTGCGTTGACCAAAGTCAACTCTGGTCAAAGTTGCTACAGACACCCTAGCCAAAAACAGAAATCCGAAAACAGTTTCTTCCTTGCTGCACTTTCCCACATGTGAAGAGAAGAGACACCAAGTGATCGAACCAATCAGATGAGGAGAGAGAAATCCGTGAGGATGAAATCAGTGAAATGTCCTCTAACGTTGACCTTATTTATATCCATCAATGAGAGTGTGTGACACAACTGCTGGAGCACAAAACCTTAAGGCCGACCTGCACATATCTTGAATAAATTCAAAATAAATGTTCTACTCATCGGATCAAGATGATCTTTAGATCGAACTTACACCTCTCCGAAAGAGGAATCCAATAAAAATACTGGTATCTTCATCTGAGCATCACAACATGGAGTTTGGACCTAGTTGTCCAAAATTAACAAAGTTGTACAGGTGGTATATGCAGTGTCAGCAGCAGCACAGATGCAGCATGGTTCAACTACAGTGTGGCAGAGAAATCAGACTTGCGCAATAGTTGGTGGGCAGTGGCAGGTTGTCACAATTGTCAGACATCAACAACGTGTATGGGAGGATGTTATGAGATAGAGAGAACACCTTCCTCACTAAGAGGGACTGTTAGTTTTTATAGCATCATATAGGTGTTCTAGATTTTACTTTGGTCAGAGACGCTAAAAAACACTAGATCTCCAAAACCCAGAAAAAGTTTCAAGAGAAAACACCTAGTGATGGCTCAATTAAGTTAATTGATCAATAATTAAATATTTCCTAAGTCTAACTTAGGAAAAGTGATTAATTCACAATAATTAAATGAGAAAGGTGAGAATTCTCTAGAAACTCACATGAATTGAGTTGGAGATTATCTTAGTCGTTGATGGGGATCTAATTGTGGTCATTAGTTCACCAGCAAGAGGTTATAAGAGCAACACGATGGGTAGATGGAGGACACACAGTGAGGTCAAGTTATTTTAGCAAATTGAGCTACCAAGTTGTAGAGATCGAGCAAGGGAGAGAAGTTCGAGCCAGAAGGGATGCAGAGACAGTGACAAAGCAACAAAAGTGAATTTCGGAGAGGCAACAGCAACAGGTAGAGTTATTCCACAGGAGGCTGCACAGGCAACTTCAGAGAGGCGATTTGATTTCGCTGAGCAGGAGGTCGATTCTGTTACCGAAGGTCGGGATAATTTTCCAGAGGGTCGAAGAATCACTTCTAGAGGTAGCAACAAGCAGGACAACTTGATCAGAGGCAGATTCAGGTTGTGTGTGTGAGGGTCTGCGCAAGGGTTCTTGGAGGGACAATTTTCTGAAGTAAGTTGTGACGGGATTGCTTGTGGAGAGAGAGAAATTATCTCTAATAATTTTGGCCAGATTGATTGCTGAGGATAGCCAACTTGGCATCCAGATTGTACTCAGAAATTTTATTGTTGCATAATAATAATAAAACCCTCATTGTACTCAGAAATTTCACATGTTGCATCGATTTTCTCACATTGGGTTTTTCTGGGGAGATTTGTCCAAAAACAACTATGTCAATTTTATTGTGTGTGCTCTCTTTCTCAATTCTAGTTTTTATTTTCCGCAACGTATTTTATTTGTGAAAAGTTGCAATGTGATTTATTCGTTGTTTGTCGTAGCAAATAAACTACATAATTAATCACGTAGAAGAATAAAATTCTGGTTGCTGCAATTTAAGGAAATTTCACAATAACCATGAAAAATTTCAACTCTATTGCAGCAACTAGAAATTATTCTTCTAACTGTAAATAAATAAACGGTTTATTTTCCCACACAAACAACGAATAATTCACACTGCAAGTCTCACCAAATTAAAATATGTGGTAGACAAACTAGAATCTAAGAAAATGTTGGCACACACACACACACACACAAATTTGGCACACTTATTTTTGGACTAAAGTCCCCGTAAAAACCAGTACAGCAGTTGAGGGTTTTATATTATTAAGCAGAAGTGAAATAACAACTGGATGCCCAAACTGGCAATCCACTACAAGAAAACTTGCCACAAAAAATTAGTGAGACAATTTTTGTCTCATCCATCACCGATCGAGCTCCAAAACGAGCACAAAATGGGGGCTCCACGAAACCCCTGTGTCAGCCTCTGTGTCAAATCTGCGCAGTCACTTCTACACTTTGCCTGGATATAGTCGTCTACCCAATCCAGCCTCTAGGAGTGACTCGCTGGCCCCTTTTGGAAATTCCCGGCCTTCAACAACTGAATCGACCCTCTATCTGGCTAAATCGAACTTTGCCTCTAAAGCTTCTATGCAACCTCACTAAGGAAACTCGGCCCTCCTATAGCTGACTCCCCAAATTAATCTAGAAGACTTCCTCCAGATTCACTATCCTTGCCCCTTTGTGTCTCTACTTCCCTTCTCTGGCTCGAACTCTTTCAGCAAACTTTGGAAATATTTAAAAATAGGCTAATAGTCTAATTAAGACACTTCTAGGTGGTATTTCCAAAAACGATTTTAGGGTTATGGAGAACTCATGTGTTTTAGCCTCTCCACAAAGTTTCGAGACTAGAACACCTCCGATGCTACAAAAATTAACACTCCCTCTTAGCAAGGAAATTGTTTTAGTGTTGAACTACTCCAACACCCTGTCCCTACATCATCCTCCATACGCTGCTGATGTTTGGCCACTATGACTTCCTACCACTGCCCACCAACCACTTCACAGCTTTGATGTTGCATCTGTGTTGCTACTGACATTGCTATATTATTTCCAACTCTGCAACTGCACTGCAACTCCCTCTCATTTGTTGTTGCTGCAACTACAACTACTGCAACTGAGAAGCATCCTAAATACTAAATCACCTATATCTTTGTGTTGCATCTGTCTCCTAAGTCCTGACTGCTACTAGCACTTGCACTGTCCACCGAAGAATCTACACTGCTATTGAGCCTCCTGCTCTGTTTTCAATGCTGCATTGCATTCCTCGGCACCTGACACCCACTAGTCTGCAACTGTTACTCTGGAATTGACTACATCAACTAAGATTGATCCATCGTGCTACTTAATACTGTGGTCCCCCGTAGCTAGGTAATGATCCATCAGGAGGACAAGTCAATGGACCCTGCCCAACCTCTGTATCTTTGGGACTATAGCTCCAAATTTCCCCACCTTTCTCCTGGAGGTATAGTTGCAAACATAGAAAAATTTTCCTCCATCCTAGAGGATAGCTTATCTATCTCTGCGAACGTTGTCGCCTAGTCTTGCTTCTCCTGCTTGTCCTTCTTCTTTAGAGGACAATGAGTACTATAGAGGCGAAGCTCGCCACACCTAAAGCAATTGACCTTAGATGGGTCTTTCTTCTTTTTCTTCTCCCCCTGTCCCTGACTGGGACCCTTTGATGCTAGGGCCACATTCTCCTCTTCCTTCTCACCCTTTGTGCCCTTTTTGTTGCTTTTGCTGATAGCACTCTTTAATAGAGCTCACCTCAACTCCTCCTCCTGTAGGTCTGACCATGTCTTGTCCCATCTAGGCAAGTTGTCTCTACCCAAGATACTTTCGACAAAGACTTTCCATTCCTCTAAGACATTGTTCAGTGCCAATCATACAGGCTCTATCGGTTGAGGTGCCTCCCCAACTGCTGCAAGTTTATTTTGGACCTCCTGAATCCTGGTGAGGAAGGGATCTATGCCTTCAACTTTCTACATCCTAATGCTTCTCATCTTCTTCTATAGCAACATCTTTCGCTGCTCGGAATAACTCTGATATAGTTGGTCGAGAGCATCCCACATTTGCTTGCCGGTATTCTTGCCAGATACATGCGAGACTATATGGTCCCGGACTCCATCCATGATCAATCGTTTTGCCTTCGCCATCTCTTTCTTGTATTCCTCCAGTTGATCTGCATCTTAAGGACTGCCTACATAGGCTTTCACATCCTAGCCTTCTAGATGACAAAGTTGGAGGCTCCCTCCAACCTATCCTATCTCTAAGCCCAGTTGTGACCATCTCTCAATCTGGACGAAAAACTCCCTCTTTCTTATTGCTCTTCTACTAAGTCTGTTATACGCACTCCTTTCTGGACTGAGAAACTCTACTCATAGCTTCTGCCAATCTGCAACTGGAAAAACAAACTTCTAGAACTCGTAACCCACTGAGAGAAATTATCCTCAATGTGTGCCTTTCTCTTCCACCTGACGCAGATTTTGCTCTAGCAAACTGCTGCAAAACCCTTTGTGCCCAAAGATGCTCAATGAAATTTCTACAATCACACTGCGAATTCCTACAATCACACTGCTAATTCCTGTAATTGTGAATTCCTGCAATCACACTGCGAATTCCTATAATTGCGAATTCCTGCAATTACGCGTGAATTCATGTAATTGTGAATTCCTGTAATCCCAAATTCCTGCAATTACGCGTGAATTCTTATAATCGCAAATTCCTACAATTATGCACAAATTCTGCAGTGCAACCCTCTCACTACTAAGGTTGATCGACTTTTCTACTGGCTGCAAACTGAAAGTCGAATCCCTGCCTCTGCAGTTTGCACTCTGCACAGATCTAGGAAAAAATCGCTCAAATCTCCCTTTGAACTGCGAAATTTTCTCCTTCTCACTACTGACCTTCTAATCTGATCAATAATGCTCTAATACCATGTGAAAATTTCAACTCTATTGCAGTAGCTGGAAATTATTCTTCTAACTATAAATTAATTAACAGTTTATTTTCCCACGCAAACAACGAATAATTCACAACAGCAATTTTCACCAGTTTAAATTATGTGGAAGATAAACTGGAATCTGAGAAAATATTGGAGCAACAGCTGAGGGTTTTATATCATTAAGCAGCAGTGAAATAATCTGAGTACAACTGGATGCCCAAACTAGCAATCCACTACAGGAAAACTAGCAACAAAAAATTAGTGAGACAATTTTTGTCTCACCTAGCACTAATCCAATGATGAAACTGGCACAAAATGGGCTCCACGAAACCCCTACGTCAACCTCTGCGTCAAATCTGCATAGGCACTTGTACGCTCTTCCTAGAAACAGTGTTCCATGGGGACGCACCCCCCATGGTGGGGGACGCGCTTCCTCGCTCCCCCACGCTCCCCGGATGGAAAACTCTTGGGGAAACTTTTCCCCACGTCCCCTTTTTTGGGGAAACTCAGGGAAACTCCAAGGGGACTTTTTTCTAGTGATGAAAAGTGTTCCCCCACATTCCCCAATTTTTTTTGCTAATAAAAATTAAAAACATAAAAAATTACAAAAATTATAAATTTTAATATAATTAAAAAAACCGAAAATAAAAAATAAAGGATAAATTAAAATTTTAAAACATGATCATTCACATTTCTCATTCATTTCTCATTAACCCTATGATTTTACTTGTCGCCCAACATTTCCTTTTGTTGTCGCTCGACATTTTACCTTGCCGCCCAAGATTTTTCTACCGTCGTTGCTCGACATATTCCATTTGCAATTTGCTATGATTTGCATTTACCATCAATCGAGGCCCTGAGACATCTGGAGCTACGATTTTCATTTTGTGACTTGGAGCCAGTGGATTGGCGTTGCAATTGTATTAATTACTACTTTTTGAGAAATTCACTAGTATTTTCACTACTTTCTATGTTTACTTTTAGTTTGGTATTCTATGGCTATTTTAGACTTCAGCATAATGTGATTGCCATATGATGAATTTACTTTCAATGTGCATTGTGTAATTTCAATTGTCAAATGATTAATTTAATTTAGACGTACCTTACATAATATTAATGCTCATTGTCAAATGATGAATTTAGATAAAACACTGCATAATGTCAAATGATGAATTTAGATGGAACATTGCATAATGTCAAATGACCGATTCAATTTAGTAATTTACTTTTAGATTTACAATTTTACATTGATGATTGCAGAAATGTCAAATGATAATTCTGAGTCATAATAATAGTCTAATACGAAATGATGGTCATACTTAGATGTACATTTCATAATTATTAAGATTTACTCTTTACTAATTTACTAATTTAGTTATTGACATATTGTTGGGATTTTATTTTTATTTTGGTATTAAATTTTTAATAATTTTATAATTTTAATGACTCCGACGTCCCCCCGTTTCCTCGAAATTTCCCTAACTTTTAGGGTTGCTTATATACGTCCCCCTTGTGTGTATCCCTGCTCCCGCGTTTCCCCGTCCCAGAAACTCAGTGGAACATTGCCTAGAAATGCAACTAATCAAGTCGTCTCCCAATCCAGCCTCTGAGAATGGCTCGTTGGTCCCTTCCAGAAATTCTACCAGCCTCTAGCAACTGAATCGACCCTTTGTCTGGAAAAATAGAACTCTGCCTCTTAAGCTTCTGCGCAGCCTCACTAAGGAAACTCAACCCTCCTGTACCTGACTCTCCAGATCTGGAAGACTTCCTCCAGACTCATTGTCCCTGCACCTCTTTGTCTCCGCTTCCCTTATCTGGCTCAAACTCTTACGGCAACTGCTGCTGCTCTCTTGAAAATCAAACTCCCAAGGAAATCGATCTCCAGTGTGTTTTCCATCTACCCTCGACCTCCTATTATAATCTCCAGTTGGGACTCCAACGGCAAAGATTAAAACATAACTGATGGTTGAGATTATTTCTGGATCGATCTGTGTGAGTTTCTAGATGATTCACACTTTTCTCAATTAATATTGATTAATTAACTCCTTTTCATAAGTTTAGACTTAGAAAATATTTAAATATAGGCTAATAATCTAATTGAGACACTTTTAGGTGGATTTTCCAAAAACGATTTTTGGTTTTATGAAGAACTACTGTGTTTTAGCCTCTCCTCAAAGTTTCGAGACTAGAACAGCTCTGATGCTACAAAAACTAAAAATAACCCCCCCCCCCCATTGCAAGGAAATCAAAAAGCTACAATGATAGATGGAGAATAATGCCTCAACTATGTAATGAGATTATAATAGAAGTAAAATGTTAATCTCCTTATATAGACTTTGTAATCTTTTGTAACCTCTTTAATAGCCACTAAAGCATATTTATTCGAGCTGGTTGGACTGAGCCAGAACCAAATAGTCCAAACCAGTTCACCCCCTAAAGACTCCGCAGGAAGGGACATCAATATTATCCCCACTTAGTGGCACATTCGTTCATCCCAAGCAAAGTACAATATTTGATAACTTTGGCCTATGTTAAAGATTTGGGAAGATGAATATCACCATATCCTGAATGAACTGTCAAAATGATGACCAACAGTGTCAACTTTCTGGCCATGACGAAGTGTGACAACTCTTACCTGAGAGTCCATCTTCACTACTATAGTCTCCAAAACACCTACACATGAACCTCTTCAAAATTGCCAAAGCATACAAGAGTGAAACAGACAATCCTATTTTATAATTGTAACCTAAAAAATACATTCACATGAATCTTTTCAAAATCAGAAAAGCAAATACAAATTTAAACATGCATATGCACAAACAATTAGAGCAAGGATTTGATTTTCACAACATTGTCAAGATAACATAGTACTCAATGTCCGACAAATGACACAAAAGTAGGTCAATGGGACTGAAGAGTACAACCAGTATGAATACAACGTGGGAGTGCTAGTGCAACACCTAGAAAATGCCAAAAAATAACACACAGAACAAAACCTACAAAGGTACATTGATATAAAACACTAAATGAGTTTGTCCAAGACTAGAAATGTGGACAACCCAACACAAGAACCTGTCGAGAGAGAGAGAGAGAGTGAGAAAGGGAGATCGAATGACAGGATCAATGATGTCAAGGTCCCCTGAGTATGATGTCAAGGAATAGTCTACAGAAATGACAAACAATGGAAAAATCATGTTGAGGTTGAAATTGGTTCAATGCAGATGTTATTAGGGAAAAAGTGTCAAGAATCAATAAGGATACTCAAGGACAAAACCCAAGAGATCTAACCACAAACTATCTGGCTCAACTACTCAAGAAGTGCTCCAAATACCACATGCATTAAGATAATTTTCCCATTAACCTTCCACCACACACATGTAGGAGTAGACAACAAGAAATATTGCCATCAAAATTGTCAAGCTATGTTGCAGGAAATGGTCCTCTTGCTGGTGTACCCGTAACCAAAACGCTGTCGAAACACAACCAAAATGCGACTGAGACGTCGAGTGGAATTTCTTGATTTGGAAACACCAAAATGCAACTGAGACGTCGAGTGGAATTTCTTGATTTGGAAACACCAAAATGTTGCCAAAACATTTCGGCAACATTTCAGCCTAAGTTGCAGGAAACACTGCCCAGGGGGTCGTTTCCCCAAGGAACTAAAACGGAAACGTTGAAGCGTGGCATAGTATGGCCGAAAACGCATTTCCAGGTCATACTGTCTCGTTTTGTGTGGAGGAAACGTAGCAAAGTTCGGTCAAAAACGCATTTCCAGGTCGTACAACAGCGTTTCCTAGGTTTAATACTTTTTAATTCGGTTTTTTCCCGTGTTTTTTTAATTATTATTTTATTCACCAAATAAAGTTTCTTTAGGATGCTTCTAAATGGTTCTCTCAAGTTATAAAAAGACTCTTGCCTCATTCCCTCATCACATGAATTAAGCAAGTCATTTCACTTGGAGACAGGAGATTTTAGCAAGGAGAAAAGAGGAAGAGAGCAGTGCTTCAGCTAGGGAATTTTCACCAGTGAGCAAAGGAGATTTCAACAACAAGAGAAAGAAATTTCAAAAGAAAATTTGGAGTGGTAAGTTTCCGACTACGACATTCTTGGTTTTTGGCTCAGCTACAGCAATATTTCTCGTCTTTTGTGGCATTTTGGGGTAGTTTCATCTACATAAAATTTATTTGGGTAAGAAGCCTTCATTTTCTTAGTTTTTTCCCATTGTTTCTTCTATTTTTCGAGAGTTTATGCTACCAAAAATATGAAAAACGTTTTTTCTTTACAAATCTAAGATTTGTTTTTTTTTATTTTTTTTGCAGCAATGGCTTCAAACCAAGGTGCAACTTCAAGCCCCAAGTCCAACCCAAGGGATGAATATTATCTTGTTTGGAAGCATATTCAGAAGCTTCAAAGATGTGGAGGTGGTGGCTCATGGGAATGGCGATGTAATCTTTGCAGTAATTCGTACAAGGGCTCGTACCCAAGAGTGAAGGCACATCTTTTGCATGGAGGAGGACAAGGGATTTCAGTTTGCACAAAAACAACAGACCCATTGATGAGGAGGGCATATCAAAGAGAGCAAGATGAGGCGGATGGAATTAAAAGAAGGCATGAAGAGCTTAGTCAGGTTACTCCTCAAGCTCCACCAGCCATTGAGCCAAGGATTGTAGTTGAAGCAAGGAAGAGGAGAGCCACTCAACAACAAGAACAATCACAACTCAAAAATACCAGAGGAGCATCCGCTACAGTTCAAGATAGTAGAATTGCTAAATTGGTGAATGTGCAAGCAAGAGGAGAAGTTGATTCCAGAGTGGCTAGGTGCATCTATGCATGTGGTATCCCATTCAATGTTGTTCGCTCTCCTCACTGGAAAGATATGATAAGGGAAATTAACAAAGCTCCTCAAGGGTATAAGGGGCCCAACTATTAGAAAGTTAGAACTCATCTTCTCAAAAATGAGAATGAGCTTGTGGATGATATCTTGTCACCAATTCGTTCTTCCTGAAGTAGCTTTGGGGTTAACATAGTCTCATATGGATGGACAGATACAAGGTGCAGACCATTGATAAATCTCATTTCCACTTCACCAAAAGGAGCAAGATTTTTAAAGATGAAAGACTTCTCAGGAGAGGTAAAAGATGCACAGTTCATTGTTGATGTTATTATAAAATCTATTGAACAAATAGGTCCTAATAGGGTGGTGCAAGTTATCATGGATAATGCACCAGTTTGCAAAGCTACAGGTTTAATTATTGAAAGGAGGTATGACCACATCCTTTGAAAACCCTGCATTGTCCATAATCTCAATCTGATCTTAGAGGAGATCGACAATAAAGTTCCATGGATAAAGGAAATCACAAGGGAAGCAAGGGAGATTGTTAAATTCATCACCAACCACCACCAATCTCAAGCAATATTTCGAGAGTACTCCAAATTGGAGTTGTTAAAAGTTGTTGAGACAAGATATGCTTCAAACTTCATAATGTTGTGTCGCCTTGTTGAGGTTAAGCAAGCATTATTTTCTGTGGTGGTGAGTCAAGTTTGGGCTGAGTGGAGACAGGCAGATTCAGAGCGGGGATATATGGTGTGTAGATTGTGCCTTAATGAGGATTGGTGGAGCAAGATAGATTTCTTGCTAAAGTTCACAACCCCTGCATTTGAGCTTCTTCAGAATGTTGACACTGACAAACCTTTCTTAGGAGAAGTATATGATGGGCATGGATTACATGGTTGAGAAAACTATGGAAATCATTTCACAAGAGTCTCCACAGTTTTTGTTTGTAGATGATCATTTTGTTGATTTATTCAAGAAAATCATTGTTGATTTACACACTTTAGCACATGCCTTGAACCCCAAATTTTATGATGAGGGGCTTATTGCTCAAAGCAATGGGAAGAGGGAGGCACCCCATAAGGATAGAGAGGTGGCTAATGGGGTGAAAAAATCCCTTATGAGAATTTTTCCAGTACATTTACACAGGGAGGTGAAGGAAGAATTTGCAAATTTCGCAGCAGGATTAGATGATTATTCAGATATATCATCTTTGGAGGAGAGAAGCACCATGAATCCAGCTAGGTGGTGGATTTGTCATGGAGCAAATGGTGTACATTTGCAAAACCTTGCCATTTGTGTCCTTTCACAAGTGACAAGCTCTTCATCAGCAGAAAGGAATTGGAGCACCTATGGTTTTGTTCATTTTGTGAAGCGCAACAGGTTGGGCTCATAGAAGGAAAAGGATCTTGTTTGTGTGCACTCCAACCTTCACCTTGCATCTCATAGGGGCCTAGAATATAGCAGTGGTCCTTCTAAAGAATGGGATGTGGATCCAGAAAGTCCTGATTTGAAGCTCTCTCTTGCTGCCATGAATATTGAGGACCAAGAGCATAGAAGTGGAATTGGCCAATCATCTTCTGCAGCTCCACCATCCACTGTTGAGCATGCTTCTGCTTTTATTTTTCCACCATCCACTGTTGAGCATGCTTCTGCTTCTATTTTTGATGAGGAATATGATGGTGAGTATTAGTCTTGTCTTTATAGTACTTGCAGCCTCATAATCTTTATTGTACTTGCAGCCTCATGTATATAATAAAGGCTGATTTTGAGATTTGGATATATAATAAAGGTTGATTTTGGATATTCCGATATTGTTATTTTCATTATGTGTCTGTGATCATTCATGAGTAAATGTGATGTAAATTTACAGACTTATAGTTTATGCATTGACAATTGACAATTTAATCATAATGTTTAAACTTTAAATGTAATAAATTATAATTTATCATGTATGCTTTATGATTGCACAGACAATTTCTTAAATGTCCTATATATATATATATATATATATATATATATATATATATATTGTGTTTCCCCGTTTCCAAATTTGGAAGGGGGGGGGGGGGGGTCACGTTTCGTACCCGTGCCTGTTTCCGAAACTCGTACATGTTTCCCCGTTTCATGCAACTTAGATTTCAGCCCAAACCTGACATGTTTCAATGACTTTTTTGCTTTTGTGGGCTCACTCAAGCACCTAAGAAGGGTGTGGGGTCCTTCTCTAGCCAAGAAAAAAATTATCTACCACTAATTTTATATCTAATCACTCCACAAACTAATTTATCTCTTATCAATCTACTCTCTAGTTCTGCTAATAAAGCACCTATTCTATTTTTGTTAACGAAGATGAGGATTATAAAATTTGGAGTTGTAATTATCATTAGATTATGTTTTACTTCATTTTCAACACATATAGACATGTATCAACGCTGATTTTGGATGTAAAGCCTTGTGTATAAAGGTTGATTTTCGAATATTGGATGTACAGCGTCATCTATAAAATGAAATTTTGGATGAATCATGTAATCATCTGAGAGTTAATAAAGACTGGGTTTTCTTTCTAAAATGTCATTTATGTGTCTCAAATGATAATGCTTTATTCACTTCTTTGTAAAAACAATCATGTCTGTGTGTGTGTGTGTGTGTGTAGATATATATATATATATATATATATATATATATATATATATATATATGAAGTTTCAGCTGACATTTCCATTTTATGGGGAAACTTCATATATATATATATATATATATATATATATATATATATATATGAAGTTTCAGCTGACATTTCCATTTTATGGGGGTTGCATTTCCAACTGTACCCGTTTCAGAAACTTCCAAATGTTTCAGCGTTTCTTGGAACATAGCTATCAAGAAAAGACTGTCACTGTTGTCAATCAGTAATCAAAACAAGCAATGAGAACTGTATGCTCATACAATCGATGAAACTTGTCAAAATATGTCCTCAAACAAGACCTTGAATGTCACAATGATCGATCATCAATCTAGCCACAAAAAGTCCTAATAGTAGGCATTGATCCAAAATTCTGCTATCTACACTTCTTAATTGTCTATATGTAAGAAGCTATGTTGCACAGGTTCGCGAACCCAGGGGTGGGGTTCTCAAACCTATCCCGAGTTCTCATCCCCAAGAACCTAATTCATGTACGGGTTCTTCTTAAACGAACCCACAAGAACTAGGTTCTTCTACCAAGAACCGAGTTCTTCGTTAAAAAAATTTGGGTGTGTTTGACGTTTAGGGTACTTGGAACCCCGATAATGGGTACTTAGAACCCCAAAATCAGGTTCTTTAGGGTTCTTTGTTGAATGAATTTTGAAATAAAAATTTAAATTAAAAAAAATCGTGGAAATTCAAAAGGTGAATACATAACCTGTAAAACCCAAAATCGCTTCACTCTTCTATGACGACATTCCGTTTGAGACAACAACCATTTGGTTTGACTATTGAGACGACGAGCATTCCCTGGTGTGTTTGGGGCATTCGCTGGTGTGTGCAGGTGACTGGAGGTTCCCACAGAGATGCAATCTTTGCTTGAAGATTCACAGGTAGCTCTTGAAGATTTACCATGCGGCATGAATTAATTCTAATTTCTGTGTGTTCAAACTTCACTGTTTGCATAACAAAATTAGTAAATTAAAATTTAATTCTAAATAGTAAATCAACCCATGATGTCAAAGATGGGAAAGCTTCCTTATGACGAGTATTAGAATCTTGAAGCAACCACAATAAACAATCTACTGCCATATACTGTGATTCCAAACTCTTGTTTTTTTATTGTAATCTCCACATTCTCTCATGGCCAACCGACATCACTGGCTTTTCTAGTCACTCTTTTAACTGTGTTTTTTTTTTTTACATTTTTTGCCAAGAATGTGACTTTTGGCCTTCTCTTTGGGCGAAATTGGCTTGGGGCCAGATTTACAAGTATCTGAAAACTCCAATTTGCACTTGATATCAAACTAGAAATTTTGAAATTTCAATGTGAATATTGAATTTTCAATGATGTGCATGTTTAAAGTTGGAAAATATACAAATTTATATATATTATATACCCCCAACGAACCCATGCACCTTGTTTCAAAAGATGACGCACCCGTCCCAGTCCCAGTCCCCGTTCCCATCCCCACGTTTCCTAGCAACATAGGTAAGAAGAATTATGGGAATAAGAATGGAAATAGTTAGTTGAAAAGCAATAATATCTGGAATCACACTAATTAAGATGAGTATGCTTATGTGGATGGTGAAGTATCTGGTTTCCACTTATAAGGAGGTGTGGTACCTAGGGTTCCAATGAATCCATGGTAGGAAAAGATGGTCCAAGTTTTAGCTCCAACGAATAAATGTGAAGATGATTAAAGTGTGTTGATCTAAAGCTGTTGAAGATGAGTTTGTGACTTTTCTGCTGTGTTTCTGACAAGGACCGAGGTCCTCTTCGTCCTGTGTAAGATGGTGTCGATTGAAGAATTGTAAGATTGAAAGTATTATATGATCCTGGAAAAATATCCACTAAGGGTGTTGCATAATGGACTGTGAGTCCAAGGTCGCTTGAGGAAAATTTGAAGAAGCTGTGAAACTCTGTTGTTGATGTATCCCTCTAATTGGCATGGATGATCCTGCTGCCTTGCAACTTGGATCTTTGGCCAAATCAATACTTTCTTTAGTCCTTTAAATCAGGTTGCCTCCTTACAATACATTTTGTCTAGGTCTCATAACCATCTTTTATGTATAGAACAGAGATCTTTTCAAGCTAACATCAGATTGACTTATGAATGAATATGAGGATTCAGCTTCTTCAGAGGTATAGAGAAGACTTGCTTTCTGAAATTTCTAGGTCACAATCCGGGCTCCTCAAAAGTTACTCAGCCAAAACTAATACAACACTCAGTTTACTAAGACCAATCACCAATGAAGAATGCGTCATGCACACTTCTGATGTCTAAAAAAAATGCTAACTTGCTTTGATCACTAAGGCTCTCGGTCTCCTGAACAGGCCTTTGGATGTTCCTGAAGTATCCTTATTTGTTATGCAAGAATTATTGATGCAGAGTTGATTTATCCTAGTAGTGCAAGCAGATTACGGTAGTCTTCTCGCTACCTTGATATAGTCCAGGTCCTCAGCCTTAGAAAATTAACTCCTAAGACATTATAATAATATGTCCCAAAATGCTTGTATTATGAGACAATATGAGAAGACTCCCAAACCTTCGGTTATAAATATTGGATAAACTAAGATCATTGGGTAACGGCTCAATTAAGATCTGTAATGGAGGCTTCTCCTCATAAGAAGTCTCAGTCCATATACCACAGCTTCACATCACAGAGGTCTCAAACTGCAACATAGTGGACTTGGATCTTCACCACAGATAGAATCTGGATCAAGCTACAAGATCATGCCATAAGAACTTGGATTAGTACCACAGAGAAACTCAGGCTTCATCACAGGAGTATGCTTTAGATGGTCGTTGCCTTTCCACAGAGTAAAGCCACAAAGGTTCGTTCTTTTTCAACAGACATGAACCACAGAGTTTCGTTCTTCTTTCTAGGGCTTGTTGATAGATTAAGCTTTGAAACACAGAAGACCTTCTCCTCCAGGGATGCACTTACACCATGGAGAGTGAAGGCTACAATAGAATGTGATCTTTAACTTCCTTGGTTAACCAAAGCTCTAATACCATGTTGGAAATCAAAGTGCAAAGCATGCAAACACTAATTTTTTATCCTGATAATTACTTGTGAGGATTATTATAATTATTATTATTCTTTTGATTTTTATGTATTCTCCATCAAGCAATTATCCTTAGAAATCCAACCATACAAGTATAAGGAAAAATAGAGATCAAAGTGCACAAGGGACAAGAGACAATTTACCCTGCGAAAACCCACAATGGGGGAAAAGCCCAGCAATCCTTTCCTTATAGAATCAAGACAACAAGAGAGACATCCAGAGTCAAACAAACTGACCAGCATAATAGCTAGATGACCATTCTCCAAGTTCCAAGCCAACCCTCCAAGATTTCTAAGATAAGATGCCTCAAATTGTCCACAAATAAGCCTGCAAAGAGGTCTACTTCAGCTCTCCAAGAGGGCCAAATCTCGCTACTGCCTCAACCTCAGATTATGCCATAGAGCTTCACATTATATCTCAAAATATGAGCCTCAAACATCACATGGTTCCACACAGTAATGTCCCTCAGACCTTTGCACAGTTCCACATAGATATAGCCTCAAACTTCACATCATTCTACAGAGTAAGACCTTCGCACAATTCCACAGAGAGAGAGCCTTAGACTTTGCATCATTCCATAGACATATATTGCTCTTGCACAGTCCTCTTGTTGGGAGACGAATGGGCTATATACATAGCCTCCACAAAGGGCGAATGGGTGCCTATATAGGTAGGTCGACATGACTTCTTGGAGGGCCCGCTTGGTCACTTGGAGACACAAAAAATATACTTTAAAAAAATAATTTTCTTTCTTTTTGAAAATATATAATATCTTTTTCTTGATCACAAAGCACATGCTTCCAATAAAAAAAAGAATTGACCCAAGCATGTAAATATGCTTAACAAATGACACATATACATTATGAAGACCGACCATAGTTACAAAATTCAACAGACAGATGGACGAGTTGGTTGAAAATTTCGAGAGGAACTTTCCCTTAGTGTCATGCCTTTATTAGATAGTCATGAAATATGCATAGTCCGTAGATAGTGGAGCATCTTGCCGTATGACAGGGATGAGGGAAGTGTTCCTTAAGTGTTTCAAAGACGGATTCAGACATGCAGATGAGAATTGGTATGAGTACCATACTTGAAGTGAAAGGGGTTGAAACAATGTTATTCCAATTGGAATCAAGAGGATCTCTAGAGGTGGAAAAGGTGTTATGTCCCATAGCTAAATACAAACTTGCTCTTAGTCTCAGCTCTAGACGACGCAGGGTATGATGCCGAGCTCCAGAAGGGACAAGTATTCATACATTAAGAAGGAGCTACCTAAGACGCAACAATCAAGCTAGTTTTCAAGAAGGGTAGGTTGTACAGCTTGCACAGCCAACCTATAAGCATATCCAAGGGGATCTTGGATCAAGGATCGATGTTAGGGACAAAGATTGAGCAGAAGTCTCTGAAGACTAAGTTGATACTAGCGACTCAGTGTTATAATCTGGAAGATGGGTAGGAGGCCTCTTCCAGATTTATCAAGACCAGTTGGTATGAGCTAACATTGATGGATGCTTAAGAGCATGATCCTAGGATCATGGTTGGAAGAAACAGATCCTCATATCAGATTTTGAAGCAGGTAAAATGGGTCCTCCAGTTCAAAGGGAGCAGCAATGGATGACGTGGTGGGAATAGAGACAAATCCAGATGGAGCAATTCTTCCATAAGTACCTCCCTCGCTAAGAGGGAGTGTTCAAGTTTGCAGCTCAAGAAGGCACTTCTACACAGGCCTTGTGTCTAAGAGTGTAAAAGTTGTCCACGTCTTCTTAGAACACTTGCTCTAGGTTGAGCAAGTTGCTGATGCAACTTAGCCTAAGTCTAATCTAGGAAAAAGCACATATTAATATGTTGTCTTGTTGAGTTGATAAAGCTTAGGAAAGTTAAAGTAACTTACTTTAGTGAATAAGTTTTAATCTTATCCATCGATCTCAAGCAAAGCGAGATCTAATCTCGACTACCAATCGCTTTGAGATTAGGGTTAGGATTAGGGTTTTGGCTCAATGTAAAATTATAAAAGCAAGGTTGAAGAGAGGAGATAGATACAATAGCAACACAAGAATGTGAGCAATATATCAGTGTGACCTCTTGAGAGAAAAATACAAGAAATATCACAAACGGAGTTGTAGTGGTGCCAGATGATATATTCAGATCTAGAAGATAGAAACAAATATATATTGCATTCTCAACTGACCCTCCCGTCTGGATAGATTAATGTTTCATTGAGATCAAGAATTAGGGTGAAAACATGCTGTTCTTGAGGTGCATAACCATAAAAGACATTAACATAAACCAAAGAACCATACTAATTACTATGTGACAAGTGTGACCTCGTGAGAGAAAAATACAAGAAATATCACCAACAGAGTTGTGCTAGTGCCAGATGATATTTTCAGATCTGGAAGATAGAAACAAATATATATTGCATTCTCAACTGACCTTCCAGTCTGAATAGATTAGTGTTTCATTAAGATCAAGAACTAGAGTGAAAACATGCTGTTCTTGAGGTGCCAAGTCTGGAAGAAGCTTGTCAGATGAAGGTGCTGCAAAACCCTGGAACAAATTATAAAGTTAACATCAATAAAAAAAATGGTCATTTTATGAATTATTTTTCATTTTGATGACTGAAAGATAGAATTTTGTCACCTTTTTCAAAACTAAACACAGATATCTTTAACTACAAGAAATCATCTGACTCTTCTGATTAAAAAATGAACTGAGAAATTTGACGATGTCTAAGTGATGATATTGTAAAATTGCAATAGAAACCAGAATTGAGTTGATGTACGCACATTTTCAACTAAAGAATATTGGAAAGTAAACTATTCTCATATTAATAGAAGATTACCTTGACATAGTCTTCGATTGTCTTCCTTGCATCCAAGTAAAGTTCAGTAGCTCTTGCTGGAACTGCAAAAGCAACGCTGAGATAAGTTCAAAATGTAAGTTTTATATGTTGAGGCTTTCTGCTCTAATTTGCAAGCAAACATTGCTCTCTCTTCGTCCCTTCAAAGAAAAAAGAATTCTGACCCTGCTCTTCTAAATTATGTTTAAACCTGGAATCTAATCTTCATACTAGTTGCCATCATGACAACAATAATTTGATACAATAAGATCTAGATATAAAATAGACAAAAGAAATGAAAACAAAAGGCTGACGCAAGCTCACGAGCCCTTTTGTGATGCTCCTCCTTAGTATAAAGTAGTTAAAAGGCAGAAGCAATCTAGCAAGCTTTCTTTGGTTCTGGGAGTTTGGTTCCCAGGTTTTGTAATGGAAATATTATGATGACTCTTGTGATGTACAAGTTGAATACTAGTGCTATACAGGTGATTCTGTCCAAACCATAGTAGCATCACCCAAAGACTTGTGGTTCAATATTGAATTATAACATTGTCAATGGAAATACCAAGAAGGATGTTGAGCTCAAGTTACAAAACCTAGAAAAGACATCACGAAGCCACAATGATTTGCTTGACTTAACTGTCTAACAAAGACTCCGAACAATATCTTGGCGAAAAGCTAAAAACTTGTATACTGATATAGAGAAAAACAAGGGTAAGCAAATACAATTAAAATGGGGATTAGATAGATCCATTGACAAAGGGATAGTAAATAGGAGGATCATCTAAACACTTCAGCCTTAGAGGATACAATGAATTGATTCAGTAATCAATGATTAATGCATATATTTGTTATAAATATTTCGTTTCTTTCAAAAAAAAGAGGGCAGCCATCTTACCTAATTTAAAGAAGGTTCTCGTTCAGGAGATAAGCTTTTTTACAAGATAAGCAAAAGTCCCAGTTGCCAGGAGGATAGTCTAACACTTTGGAACTCAATGGCTCATGGAGTCCAGTTCAACAACTTCCAATCAGGACAGAAGGCTGCTGCTTATATTTTGTTCAAAATTGAGCATCAAAAGCCATACAGAAGACAGGTTCAGAGTTAGTCAACCTCTGTCTTGACTGGGCCAGAAAGTGACTTGACTGAGCCAGATGGTGACTCAACTAAGTCAGGCTGAGTCACACTGTGACTTGGCTATTGACCAAGTTACAAGTTTATTGTCCAGACTGAGTCAAATGCAGCCAAAACTGTGAATCGGTCAAGTCCAATTCTGACTTGACTTGACTGAGCTCGTGTCAAGCATTCCGAAATTAAAACAAATTATATATTTAAAAAGAAACCAAAAAAAGACAAAGCAATGTTGATCACCTAGATTGAAGATTCTGCATGCAACATTGGAGCATTGTTCTTTCTAACTGACTCTCAGAATTTATGCATACTTGAAAGGAATATTGAAAATGACCTAATGAAATAATCTGGGTGATTCCAGAAAGAATCTGTGTAGTAATGATGATCAGTCCCACTTAACATATTGAGAATCTTCAGTCATGGGGCAGTCTCTCTTTCCTTGCACTCAACATGTAATGTGCATAATCACAACTATCACGTCTACATCTTGCGGATTAATCTGCGCTGTCAATATTGTCCTTCAGTCTATCCAAACTGACAAAGCTTTAGCTCAAGATTAATTTTGTCATAGTGCATCTGGCTAAAATTTGAGCCTTCCAATTACATGCATCAACTAAATTATCCTCCCTCTAACACTCAAGCTGTTGTAAAGAAATAAAAGAGAAAGCAAAATCTGCTGTTGTCCTAAACATTGCCAGAACAATCAATGGGACTAGCAGATACAGCACATATTCATAACGAATGGGATTGTGTCAAGCACCTTCAACCTAAGTTTATGCCAAAAAATCCACTTAAGAAAGCAGTAATCACAAAAGAAACATGTATACTAAGAAAAACAAGTCTAAAACGAAATACTCATCAACCAGTTAGAGGTCATCATTTTCGGCCAGTAAACTCTTCTAGAATGTGTTGAAGTGAACTTAAGACATGGATTGTAACATACCTGTTACCTGTCAAATTAGCAGGGTTACCGAGGTCCTTGCAACCTATTATGATTGGTACACACGGGATGAAGGGCCACTGTCTCGTCGACCAAAATCCCCACTCTTGAAGCCCAACTCTATCCTAAAAGGCTATGGGAAAATTCCTTTGTGATAACTTCACCCAATCAAAAATGATCAGTGCCTTTCTATGGGGTCTTGGATGAAATAGAGGAGTTAATTTTTGTTGTCATACTGGTTCATTGTGTAAAATCTCTAGTAAATATATCTAAACCAACAAAGTATATCGCTCAGAACTTAAAAGTAAAGATATGCGACAAGTAAATAGCTCACATGACTGTACAAATAATATACTAACCAAATATATAAGTGTTCCTTTGTTTAGACCTTTGGTTAAGGAGGTTTATTTGTTAAATTGTTTGTTGTTGAATGACTGCATACTGTAAAATCTATAGAAAAGCACAGAAAACAGCAGCAATGCCCCTTGAAATCAACCACCCAATAGAGCCTTCACACTCCAGATCAAAGATCTAAGGGTGGGGAGTCTAGTAGATAAAAGATGGACCACTTTGGATCAATCCTACGCCTTAAACCAGCAACAAAATGTAATTTCTAACAAGCTAGAAAATACTTTGTTGAGGTTATGGGGTCAAAGTTGTGTTGCAAGGACCATCCCCCCCCCCTCGTTTCAGCACCCGGATTCGCAAACTGTGCGAAACCGTGGGCGAACTGCGGGCGGAACTGCGGTTCCAAAAATTGAACTACGGTTCCGCTGAAAAACGACATTTCCTGGAAATTTGGAACCGTGACAGTGCCATACGTGGTTCTGCAGGCCCAACCCGTGGTTCTGGCATGGTTCTGCCGCAGTTCTCACGATTCCCCTGCGGATCCCGAGCAATTCCAAGACGCACTTGCACGGTTCTGCCAACACTCCCAAGGTTTTCCCTTGATGCTCCTTAGATACTTCCTAGATGCTCCCTCATGATAATGTTAAATTATTCATCTGTTTACTTAAATTTTGAACATTACCAGGAAATCACTCAAGACGTTTGAGGGCGGTTCTAGAATCATCAGACTTCATATGAAGAAAATAGAATTTCATATCCTATTCAAAATTCAGCAAACTTAACAGTTTTCAAGAATTCAGCATCAGTGGGATTAGATTATATCATGTATGAGGGTATGTGATTGGCATTTAATCAAGAGCACCAACCGTTATATGTACCCTAGTGTTGGAGGTGTTGATTGTTGAACTCCTTTGTCATGGTCTTAGCAAAAAATTACCTTTCAATCAAGTCAAACTCATTGATCAAGCACGTTAAGCTTTTTCTACCATATTTTGAGTCTTGGATTAGGTAGTTTGATCAAAATTGGGCAATGTTGACTAAGAGCCCTAGACAAATCGAGGTAGACGCAAAGGCTAGACAAGAGGAGATGAATCTAGATTCTAGATGGTTGATGCTCGAATAATTAATCATTGATGTACAATGGATGCCATATCTACCTTGATTTATGTACAAATATGCATGTTTTCATATCTTCTACAACTAATTTGCTATTTTGGATGTTTTTTTTAATATGAAGACAAAATATAAAAAAAATGTGTATATATAATAGACGCTTCCGAGACACTTCGCTTCCTAGATTTTTGGAAAATGACGCTTCTAACGCTTCGCTTCCCAAAAACATCCCCAATTCGTGCAGCAACCGTCAAACCCCTCTAGAGGCAAACCCAAAAAATATTCTAGTAAATAGATTAAAGCTATAATTGGATAGTAATAATGTATTTAGCCTCTAAATGAAAGATATTAACAAGTAAAATCAATTTAGAGACTTATCAAAAGGCTTTAATGATAGAACTTACTTGGAATATATCTTGTACATAAAAAACTGCGGATTCTATTGTAATATAGCAATGTTCTAACATAGATCTGCAAGATAACACTCAATATACTTGTGATGATAATGTGGAATAAAGCTCAAACAGCAAGTATATTGATCATTGGTTTAGATCTATCTTTCACATTCTATATCCCAAGGTTAAACTAGCTAATTGATGATGAAACTTAAAACACACTAGTAAATAAATCTAAATTAAAACAGAAAATAAAGTTTATTTTAATTTTAAAATAAAGATGGTTGTTGAGAAATGACTTACCTCTTACCATAGGATATTGCCTCAAGATTGTTTGGCTCTGAACCACAATCACATGCAAGTTGACAATGTACTTTGGACAATTATGTGGGCTTGGAATCCAGAAGAGTGTATCACCCCCACCTATGTCTAAAACTTCTCATAACTTTCTAGATCCAATTAGGAGCAGCTTCTAGCGATACATCTCCAATCTTCCAATCGACTACGCGATGCAATACTCTTCCAATGGTTGAAGCTATCACTTAAAAGATTGGTCCAACCCTTGGTTCCAAGTTGCTCCACCTACTAAAAGAGTGATGAGGTAGACAAATGCCTAGTCTACCCTCTTTGCATGGCCATGTAGACCCTTAATGAACCATCCCTCCAACACTTGTGTGATCTTTATTAATTATAAAAAAAATTATTGGGGGCCACGTTACAACATTTATCAAGAGAACATAAAATAGGAAAAACCAACCCACATAATAATCACAAGGTGTTTGCGAAAATGTAGTTCTAAATTATGGCATTAGAATGATCTCACAATCAATAACATCAACTAGAGGAGAAGTTAGCCTTTTATAATTTCTCTTTAACAGTTAGTTTTCAGAACCCAACACCTGGCACTTAATTCCTAGCAAATTACTGAATAAACACACAACTAGGTTCCTAACAAAATATTTAGTTGAAGCATGATTACACAACCAATCTCAAACACATATGACACACATATTCCTGCCCAATCAACACTTCTTCATTAATAAATTAATCTGAACCTACTTGGGTTCTCGTCCTTGGATAATGGCCCAACTAAGGAACCACATATACAACAATAAACCTGGAGTTATCCACTTCATCAAACCCTAAATTTGTTCCTCAATCTTCCTCGATCAATCTGGATCTATCTCCCTCGCTGCTCTTTGCACCTTCCTCAAAGCAGGCACACTAGAGGATCACACTCCTCCTTAGGCTAGTGTAATTGTATGGTGTGCCTTCTCCTTCTCCCTAGCCTTGATTTTATAACTTTACATTGAACTAAATCCCTAACCCTAACCCTAATCTCAAAGCAATTGATGACCGAGATTAGATCTCGCCTCACTTGAAATCAACGACTAAGATTAAAACTTACTAAAGTAAATTACTTTACTTTTCCTAAGTTTGTGTTAGCTAAATAAGCCAACATATTAATATGTGTTTTTTCCTAAGTTAGACTTAGGCTAATTTTACATCAGCAACTTGCTCAACCTAGAGCAAGTGTTCCAAGGAGAATGTGGGTGACTTTTGCATGCCTAGACACAAGGCCTGTGCAGAAGTACCTACCCAAGCTACAAAAATAAACACTCCCTCTTAACAAGGGAAGTACTTCTACCCCCTAGAACTGTCTTCAATCTCAGACCTTATTTTCGTTGTGTTGGTTGCTCCCTTTGAGCTGAAAGCCTTCTTTGCCACCTCGTCTAGAAAGATCCTTAAAGTCTAAATCCTCTCGACGTTGTTCCTAGAAGCCTCTTGCTCCTCACAACCTTCTTGACAGACTTGAGAAAATTGTTGACTACACCTCCCTACTTGAACCTGAAGGCTGACTCCCTCTAAGTTTCTCAACCTTCGGAGCCTCCCGCTCCTTGTTCTTTGTCACTATAATGCTTCTTGTTATTGCTCCTATGCTAAGTCTTTCTAGCACTACTATGGTTTTGTCTCAATCCTTTGAGACATGAACAAAATTTGTTGCTAATCCCTCGACTCGTATAATCTCCCTCTAAGGGTCAACCTATACCAATCCTATTGGCTTCCTATATTATCCTTCATACCTACTCTGTCAATTCAACCCTACCAATACTTCTACTCACAACCTGTCACGGCAAATCCCCTACCTAGCGACTCCTTGTTTCCCATTGCATCCCACAGTTGCTCGATCATGCCCAACATGGCACCCTACATGGCTCGCGATTTTTTCAACCAAAAGATTAAATCGGCGATTTTTTCAACGATTTTTTGAAAAAATCGTCATCGCCAAAAATCGCTCCGTACAGTAAAAATCGTGGTGGTTGGAAACAGCGACTTTTTATATGTGATTTTCATGTTTTTGTTTCTCATTTTTGCAGTGAAAGGTTTGCTAAGGAGTGCTAAGGAGGAAGATAAGTGATCTACAAGGGCAAGAGTGGACAAAAGTGAAGGATTTTAGCAAGCCAAGCCAACAAAAATCGAATTTGGACCAGGTTTCTCCGGCAAAATGTTTTTTCCAGGTATGGGCATCAAATTTGACTCTTTTTTTTTTGTTTTTTTCTTGTTCTTCCATGGGTTTCTATCACCCATGTATTTTTCATCATTTGTGATTGCATTTGGTTGTCTTTTTTTATTCTTTTTTTATTGAGAGGAAAGGGTTTATTTTGGTCAAAAATGCAAAAAATTGGTTGTTAATTTTTTTTTTTATATATATTTCTTCTTGTGCTCGTAGTTTCTTTCCATTATTTTTGCTTGTGTTTCAACATGTATTTTTTTCCATTATTTTTGCATTGAGTTGAGGGTCTCTTTTTGTGAAAAAATCAAAATGTTGTATGTAAAATTGTAATTTTTTTATTTTATTTTTTAACTTGCAATTTTTCTTGGGCCCTAGGTTCAAATTTCAACGTTCAAAGTTCAAAGTTCATCTTACAGTAAAACTCAAGAGTCAAGAGTTCAACAAATTTGCAAACATGCCAAGGAAATTGGATCCTTTATGGGAATTTGGTGAACATGATCAGGGGTTTGACCGATCAAACTTGAGTTGCAAGTTATGTGGTCACCACATGATAGGGGAGGGATACAGGTTGAAATACCACCTTGCACAAATTCCTGGACATGAAGTAAGCCCTTGCACAAATACCAATCCAGAAATAATCAGAAGAGCCATCAACTCATTGGAAGAAATAAAAACAACTAAACTCAGCAAGGCAGCTCTGAAGAGTCAAATATCAGGGTTTAGAGTTGACCGTGAGAGTGGTAGTGGTTCTTCAGCATCAGCATCTTTTACAGCCAACCCCGTAGCTGCCTCCTCATTTTTTGTTCCTAGAACCACTCCCAGGGCACAGCCATCTATCTCCTCACTTATTAAAAAAAAGGAGAAGGAAGAAGCTGACAAGTTGTTGGGCAAACTGTTTCTTTGGAGTGATATTCCTTTCACTGTTGCCAAGAACAATCCATTTTATCAGGCTACGATTGATGCTATCGCTGTTGTTGGCCCAGGATACAAAGCCCCTTCATATGATGACTTTAGAGGGCGCATTCTTCAAAATGAGAAAGTTGACTGCACCAAGAGATTGGCGGAGTTAAGGGCATCATGGGAAGTCACAGGATGCACTGTGATGTCAGATGGTTGGACTAATCAAAGGGGTAGGACCCTTATTAACTTCTTGGTCAGTTGTCCCAAGGGGACAATGTTTATGAAATCTGTTGATGCATCTGCACATGTCAAAGATGCACGATTATTATGTGATTTATTGGATGTGTTCATTTTGGAGGTGGGCCCCCAAAATGTTGTCCAAATCATAATGGACAACGCTGCAAACTATGTTTCTGCTAGCAAGATGCTTATGGAGAGGCATCCGAGCATATTTTGGACACCTTGTGCTGCACATTGCCTTGATTTGATGTTGGAGAACATTGAAAAGATTGATTTTGTCAAAGATGTTGTAGAATCATCAAAGAGCATTACAAAATTTATATATAATCATGCATCTGTGCTTCATTTGATGAGAACATTCACCACCAAGGAGGAGTTGGTGCGCCTTGCTATTACACGATTTGCCACTAGTTTCATATCTCTTCAATCCCTCTTGAATTCTATGTGGGATTTGAAGAGAATGTTTCTTTCAGAGGAGTGACGTGCTTTGACTGTCAGCCGCAAACCAGAGGGAGAGGCCATCTGCAGGTTGGTGTCATATCAGGAAAGTTTCTGGGCGGGAGTGCAAGAGGTGTGCAGTGTAAAAGTTCTTAGATTGGTGGATGGAGAGAAGCCCGCAATGGGCTACTTGTATGAGGCCATGGATAGGGCCAAAGAAGCTGTTTGCAGCTACTATGATGATAAGGGTGATGACGAGTTTCAGAAACAACTTCTTTTATGGGAAGTGATTGATGACCGATGGAACAACACACTCCATCATCCCATTCATGCTGCAGGGATCTTCTTGAACCTCGGATTTGCTTACTGATGTAGTTTCCTATTTGATGCTAAGGTCATGGATGGCTTTTTCACTTGTGTTCAGAAGATGGTGCCAACTCCATCAGAACATGCAAAGATATCCAAAGAAATGGAGGTATACAGAATGGCAGGTGGCACCTTGAGCTTCGACATGGCTGTCTAGGATAGGACTACTAAAATGCCAGGTAAGGTTTTCATTATTTTAAAATTTTTCTTATGTTTGTAACTTAATAAGTTTATCTTATTTGTTGTAACTTGTAACTTGTAAATGCATGGTGGAGGAGCTACGGTGGCAGATTACCAAAACTCCAAAAACTTGCCATTAGAATACTCAGCCAAACATGTAACTCTTCAGGATGCGAGCACAACTGGAGTGTATTTGAAAAAATACACACCAAAAAGCGCAACAGGTAAAAAACTTAAAATATTCCAACTGATTTTTTGAATTCATTAATTTTTTTTTTTTTAATATTTAATTTATTAATTTATGACCCTTGTACAGGTTGGAGGCCCAGCGCCTCAATGACATGGTTTACGTCTACTACAATCTTAGATTGTGTGTGATACAACTTGAGAGAACACCTGATATGGAGGCCATCTCTTTAGATGTGATTGACACCACTGCTGAATGGAGGGTTGAGTTTGAGAGCCCTGTCATGGAGTCAGCCCCTGATTGGATAGAGCAGGAGGTAGTGGAGGGGGAGGAGGACGAGGAGGAGGAGGAGCAGCAGCAGCAGGAGGTGACACCACCTACCACTGCCACTGGTAGAGGTCGTGGTCTATCTCCTTTAGCTCCTAGTGCTTCAGGTTCCCATTCTGGTGCTTCAGTTTCTACTTCTAGAGCACAACAGAGTCCATTCCCAGCCCTACCAGCTTCTTCATCTAGAGGGAAAGGCAAAGCTGTTACATTTTCTCGCAAGAGGGGCAGAGGAAATCAGTATTATAGGACCATAGGTTATATGGTGCATTGACATTCCTTTGTATATGACATTATGACTCATGATATGAGATACATTATAATATCTTTTGTTGATATTTTGAGGCTGAGTTGACTCTTGAGACTCAGGACTTAGTATTCAGGACATGATTCAGTTTTATGTGTGATGTAGCACTAAACATGATATTACACATCTTATATATTAGTTTTTGTTTCATATTTATGTGTCAATGCATTTATTTTATGCTGTGGATGCTTTAGATATTAAAAAAATTGAAAAAAAATGAATATTTTTGTATGAGCCGATTTTTTCTCGATTTTTACCGATTTTTACGATTTTTTCCCCTCGCCGATTTAATCCCGATCGCGATTTTCAAAACATTGGATAATGGCCCAACTGAGGAATTACATATACAACAATAAACCTGGAGTTATCCACCTGATCAAGCCCTAGATATGTTCTTCAATCTTCCTTGGCTAATCTAAATTTGTCTCCCTCGCTACTCCTTGCACATTTCTCAGACCCAACACACTAGAGCATCACACTCCTCTTAATGCTAGTGTCGTTGTATGGCAAGTCTTCTCCCTCTCTCTAACGTTGCTTTTATAACTTTACATTAGCTGAATCCCTAACCATAACCTTAATCTCAAAGTGATTGACGGTTGAGATTAGATCTCACCTCACTTGAGATCAATGGTTCAGATTAAAACTTACTCACAAAAGTAATTTACTTTATTTTTCCTAAGTTTCTATCAGCTCAATTAGCTAACATATTAATATGTGTTTTTTCCTAAGTTAGACTTAAGCTAAGTTACATCAACAACTTGCTCAACTTAGAGAAAATATTCTAGGGAGAATGTGGGTTACTTTTCAATGCCTAGACATAAGGTTTCTGCAGAAGTACCTACCCGAGCTACCAAAATTAACATTAACAACTAGCTAACAACTACTTCACTCTCACCTTAAGAAAATAATTTACTTGTCATCCACATGTAAGAGAATATGTAAGGTTTTTAATAAAAATATTTTTTCCCTTTTAAACCATGGTGAATTGTAAACACATTAGGGTAATTTGGGTGAGACCTAGGATCAAATCTTTCGGGGGTCGTGATAACACCAAGATTTTATCCAATAGCTCGCAAGCCAAAAATACCAATAAAAATATTACATTTCAATGCTTTTTCCACTTAGGGGGTTCAACTTGTGATCCATAAAATGCCATGGATGTTCCATTGGATAGTTCGTCGCATCAAATCTAATAATAATATATTTAAAATATGAAATTCCACACTATGACAGTTTTAATAGATTTCTGGATCTGTAGATTTACTATTAACAGTGCATTCACGCGAATGAAAACTTTACAGAAAAATAGAGAACGACAAAATAAAAGCTCACACGCACATAAGACACAAGATTTGCTCCGGGAAAACCTTTCGAGAGAAAAAAACATACAGAAGGTGAGGCCGCTCTACTCTCTTTCTTTGTCTAGAAATATGGTTCTAAGTACAAAGAAGTATGGCATGTGGCCCGTGGGCTGCTACAGTGCAAAAATCCTCTTTGTGTGCTCTACGTCCTATCCCTCTTGGCTATTTTTGCTCAACAATGGAACAAATGCACTCAAAAGAATGGAATCCCTTTTCCTCATAATGGCCTAGTTATAACACAGTATAATACCTTACCAATGGTTAGGTTTGACTAGCTCAACTCTTAACCAGAGTTATAATATAGACTTTTCTAAAGTCTTTTACTTCATAATCATGTGGCTAGCCCCTTTTCCATGAATAATGGTGGCTGAAGAGGCATCTTGTCCAACTATGGTGATGAAAATACGAAGGTCAACTTTTGAGTGGCATAACTTTCACATACAAACTGCAATTGACGTGATTCTTACACTGTTGGAAAGGTCTCTACATGTAGAATAGCATAAAAAGGTGTGGCGCTAAAGTAGCAAAGTTTTACCCCCAAAAAACATCGTTTGATGCCTCAAAACACTCCTGGAAGGTTTCATACTCTATTTTTCCAAATTGGGTCCTGCTGGTAAAAATGGTCTCGTAAGTTGATTCCTCCATTTTTTCCACTCTGAAAGCATCAAGACGGATGACAAACAATATAATGATCCAATTTAGATCACGCCTCACCATTTTGGGAGGCTTTTAGTTCCCAAAAGATTCTACTGAAGGAGGTGAGGAAATTTTCCCTCCACCTTCTCTCTAGTGTACCATTTAGCTTTCCCTGGAAGTTGTCCTTTCAGCCCAATCTTCCAAATGTCATGTTGCCCTCTGTCTTGTAGTTTTGGACTTCTTCTGCAAAACTGTATCTTCTATCAACTATGCCTGAGCATCTGGTGCCAAATCCTCTACAGAAGGTAGGACTTGTTCCTCTTCCTGATCTAGAATGGAAGACTCATAGAGTTTCAAATTCTCTACATTCACAACTAAGTAAATGCACATGTATGGTGGTAAGTTAAGTCGATAGGTGTTATCACCCACCTTTTCCAGTTTCTCTAAGGGAAACTACCTTAGAGACTTGATTTTCTTACAAGGCCCTTGCAACCTCTCCTGTTCAACTATAGCAATACCTTGTCTCCCACCTTGAATGATTTCTCTGTTCTATGTTGATCATGCCTGGCCTTATATTTCTCCTGTGACTTTTGCAGTGTCTCTTATACCTATAGATGGATCTACCTGATCTTCTCTATAAAATTTTCATTCCTCAAGGCGTTTTCGGTAAGATATTCCCTCACTCCTCCTTGTTGCCCCATATGCAATGTCCGAAGGTGAAGGCAGCAAATATCCAAAACAGGTTTCAAATGGAGACTTTCTTGTAGAAGTATGGACTTCTCTATTGTAAAAATGTCGTATATATACCAGATTTTCATCCCAGGTCTTTGGATGCTTCTGGTTGTATCTCCTCAAAAGGTGCACCAAAGTCTTGTTGACTACTTATGTCTACCCATATGTCTGTGGATGGAATGTATCCATGTCTGAAATGATGCTCCTTGGTATCTCAAAGTGCATTCAGACCTGTACAAAGAACAAGTTTATTGCTTCTTGCCCACTGATGATCTTTTTACAAGGCATCAGAACCCATATCTTGTTGAACCTGTCAACTGCCACGAATAGGAAGTCATGTCCCTTCCCGGTTGTTGGTAAACCTCCCACAAAGTCCATGGAAATGATTTCCCAGGGATGAGTGGGTACAGGTAAGGGATGATATAGACCTTGTTTCTTGTTGTTAGGCTTGTTGGTACAACAAAGCATGCATCCTTTGATGAACCTAGCTACCTTCTCTTGCATCTTGGGCCATACACATACCTTTGCAAGTTGGCCACAGCCTTCCCTACACCAAAGTGCCCTGCAACCTTAGAGGGGTGAGCCTCTCTGATCAACTGCAATTGCTCACCTTTAGGAGCACATCTTATCCAGCCTATAGAGTAACCCAACCTAGAGATGGTAGTCAACGGTGTTATCGCCATCGTGCACATGACTTTGACTCTGCAACTGCTAAAACACCTCCTTGAAGTCCTCATCCTCTGAATATGCTTCTTTATATGCATCATGACTGAATGACTCCATGTGCATAAGAGTTCCCAAAGATGTGATCTTTGGTGTGGGTGGCCTTGAAAGCATGTCGAACAACTTGTTTTTGTTGCCCTTCTTGTAATCACCAAATGAAACCGTTACAGAAACCTCATCCACTTGTAATGCCTGGTCTGGGGTAGGTTACTCTGGGTTGGTCATCTGTGTGGACTAGTATCTCCTTTCCCATTAGATATTGCTTTCACTTCATCGCTGCTTGCACCAGGGCATAGAGCTCCTTGTCGTAGGAATGGTAGTTAAGAACTGCCCCATGAAATACTTCAGAATGGTAGCATATAGGCCTTCCTCGCATCAAAATCGCTCCCATAGCATATCCACTCGCATTTGTCTCCACTTCTAAGGGTTGCTACAAGTTTGGTAATGCCAAAACTAGTGCTTGAGTGATTTTATTTTTTAGCTCCTCGAAATCCCTTTGCTGACTCTTTCCCCACCGAAAACTCTTGCCACTTGCTATTATGGCGTGAAGCAGTGCTACTACCGCTGAAAATGAGGCTATGAATTTGCTCAGGTACTGTGTTATCCCAATGAAACTCGTGACCTCAAAAACATTAGTAGGCATTGGCCATTTGATGATGGCCTCCATCTTGGCAAGATCTATATTCAGCTCTCCTCCACCTATCACATACCCAAGATACACCAAAGATTGTCGTGCAAACTTACACTTCTTGAGATTTGCTAGCAGTTGGTGCTTTAATTTCTCAGTGCCTGCATCAAATGAGAGATGTGCTCCTATCAGGTAGCATTGTATACCAATCTATCATCCAAATAGACAATAACAAATGAATCTCTAAATGGACGCAGTACATCATTCATTAATCTCATAAACGTAGTTGGTGCATTGCATAAGGCCAAATGGCATGACTAACCACTCATACAAACCTTGCCTAGTTTTGATGGTGGTCTTCCAGATATCTTCTTCTTTGACTCGTACCTGGTGATATCCAAACTTTAAGTCCAATTTCGTGAAGTATTTTGCTCGTTGCAGCTAATGTAGCAAATCATCTATTCTAGGGAGGGGGTAACTATTCTTGTGTGATTTTATTCAATGTCCTGTAATCTATACACATTTGCCAAGACTCATCTTTCTTTGGCACAATGAGGATTGGCGACCCACACGGTGATGTGCTCGGTCGAATGGCACCCTATTCCAGTATTTGTTGCAACTATTTCTTCACCTAACTTGCTTCTATAACAAACTACCTATACATCCCAATATTTGATAATGGGGAGTTTGGCAATCGCTGGATCTAATGCTCCACTTCCCTCTTAGGTGGTAACACTTTAGGCTCTTCGAACACGTCCTTGTATGACTATAGCAACTCTTCCAGTTTGTTTCTCAGTACACCCCTCCAATGATGCCTTGCCTCTTACTAACTCTTCTACGGACTGATTTTCTCTTAAAAACAATAAAACATACTTCTTGCTAGAGTTGATCAATTTCTTGGCTTGGCTGGCACTTACCAACGAAATTTTCGACTTGCCTTTGTGCACGTTGTTGATGAACAATTTCCATCCTTAACGAGCTGATATTTGTTGGCTTTCCACATGAATATTGCATCTTGCATGTACATGTAGGGATTCCCAAACACAACTCCACATACATCAAGGGGAACCAGATCTAGTTCTACTTCATCAATAAAATCAGCACTGATAGCAAATATAATTTTGCACTATTTTGTTACCCTCAGCTCTACATCCTTATTTACCCATCCTAGTGGATATTGGTGTGGATGATCACGAACTTCAATCCCCAACTTCTTGACCAGCTCTACTGCAATGAGATTCGCCTACAATCATGAGTCAAACAGAGCATTGATCTTTGTCTTCTTGACCTGAATCTTTATATGGAAGAGTTTGGTCATGTCTTCCTCTTCTTGTTGTTGAAAGCTACTCAGATTCACTCCGTTCAGCAGTGACATACAGACAATCTTCTCATCCACATCTAAGTTGCTTTCAACTTGGTTGCTTGAATCAGTGACCATGAGATTCTTCTTCTTATTATCTTTCTTTTTGTTCTTCGGGTTTAGCTCTGAATGCAACTTCCAACACTTCTCCTTTATATGGCCATCACTGTTGCAATAGTTGCAGTGGTTGTTGAGATCTTTGCTCTGGTGTGTTGTGGTTGTCATCTTTTTATCTTTTCCCCCTTTTTACTTCTCCTTCCCCTCGTTAGAAGCATCTTGTTGTTCCATCTGCTTCGATCCACTTGATTGTGCTTTCTTCAGGGCTATGTTTCTCCAGGTATTGTGTCTGTACACAATCCTCTTCCAGATTTGGGCTTGAACAGCATAACTTGCTCCCACAAATGGTGGTGTAGACCCCCCAAATACTTAAAGAGTACATATGGGTTCTTTGTGGAGATACCCAGCCTTATGACCATCTTCTAAACTTTGTGGTATACCACTACACGCGTTGGCCCAACTTTTGCCTAAAGTAGTGCCACTAGATCCATTGCTCCTCTACATACCCAATAGGGTAAATTGTGACTTAATGAGGGTTTTGAAGTCCTCCCACTTAGTCCTCAATTTGATGGACGTTGAAATAAGCTTCCAATTGTTGCAACCAGTGATTCAGCGTCAGAGCGTTGATCTCCCTGTGGTACGGCTTGTTGAGAATTTGGTAGGGCGTAGATTAATTCAATTCTCTGCTTGATAATTACTTGTGAACTTATTTCTCTTACTTAGATCTTCTCTTCATTAGCTTATTAGGTCTTTCATCAAATCCATTATCAAAATACAAAAGACACAAGATTTTGGCTCTTCAAGCCAGGTCCAAAACCTCTCCCTCTGGGAGAGGAAAACCCGCAAGTACCGTGACCATGACACAAATCCTTGACTTATGTATGCCTCCAAGACCTTGTCACTCCTTCCTTGTAGCTTCTTTCTTTTCTTCATTGTCCTGCACTGTTTTGCACCAGCCTTAGAGAGCTCGGTCCCTAGCACTTAAATAATGTGATTCCTTTTGTTCATCCTTTGATCATTGGCCTCCAAGACACACTTCCTTCTGGACTCCTTCCAGCACCTTTCTTCCTTTTGACACCCCGAATTGTGTAAGCACTAAAGTAACCCTTAGTCTTTGTTTGTGATGACAAGGGTATAGATGCAGAGAGAGATCTCTTATCACTTTAATTCTTGACACAGTCTTGCACACATATTGAGTCTCAGTCTCTTATTCCTTCAAATGTCTCCTAGTCTCGGTTATCTTCTAGCATTGATATACACTTGAATATACCCTTAACTGAGCTGAGATAATATTGAGTTTTGCTTCGATCTTCACTAAGATTGCCGAGGAGATATATCTGAGATCTATAAGATCCTTTACGCACTAGTTGAGACTTCTTTCTTCGCTATATGACCCTTACCCTTACGCACCGAGATCCGCACTGTATTGCTTCAGAGATGACCGAATTGTATGTGTTAAATGAGGCCGCAAATTCTTCTTTATATAGGGACTTCATCCCTCTTCTAGGTTGACATGTCTTCCCGTGGGTAAGCTGACTTAAACAGTTGATTGAGGGTTGACTTGTCAAGGAGTATTTCCAACACATTTTAGTTGACTTCGTGGAGCAAGGTGACAAGGTCTTGGAGCATATAATTTGTCCTTTACACACGTGTAACATGACTTCACATACATGACTCTATTTTATACATTTATGACAAGATGACAAATTCCTAAAAGTCATCAAGAAGAAGTCTTTGACCTATAATAAAAACTACTTGCTCATGAAACCCATGAGTCAAGCTTTACAAAATACACTTTATTATCTTTGCCTTCTTCATCGCATAAATTCATAATTACATAATCATTATGAAAACCGATCCTAGTTACACTTTCCAACACTCCCTCTTAACTAGGGAGGTATTCATAATGGTACATGGTCACTTTCAATCTAAAGAATCTCTCATAAGAAGAATCCGATTGGTAACCCATCTATATAGCATCATATTAACCATCAGCATTGTCATAGTGCAAGGCCTTGACTAACAACTCCATCTCTCCACGAGATCTTAGCTACAATGTTGGCGAGACCAATGATGAGTAGACACCCTCATCATTGTCTCTCTTGGATCATATCCCACTGTTACGAATACAATTTATATAAAAATAACATGAATATAAGTAAATAAATAGTAATCATGGTTATAGTTAATTAACGATTAGTTAATGAAGAGGCATGTCTTAGTGGACATGCCCATTCATGAAAGGGCACCTGCCTAAGCATATAAGTAGACCCTCATTGTAACATTTCTCATCACTTATACATTTTTATATAATAAATTATTATTTACAAAATACCTCTTGTGTATTTTAAAATTAAAGCCAGCAAGCCTATCAGCTTTGTTGCTTCAGTGGTATCAAAGCCATGTTGCACAATATAATCTTATGAGACTTTGAACATTGTTTACTGCACAATATGCCATTACATGTAGATCCTGAAGGAATTGAGCAGATTAGAAATTTTCAAGACAAGCTTCAGCAATTAGAAAAATCATATGCAGAAGTTACAGCATGTTTTAAGAAGAGTTATGCAGAAAACCATAATAAGGAAGATGATAACGATGGTGAAACGAAACAGGGTGAAGTAGTAGATGATTATAATGTCGAGGATGAAGAAGCTAAAAATGAGGTTGCTAATGCTAAAAGTGTTGGAATTGGAGGGGATACCATGGTATGGGAATCAAAAGAATTGGAACCCTCCACGTCAAATGACAAGATTGGAAGTGAGAGGATCATGGACAAAAAGTTAGAAAACCTACAAGATGGCAAAAAATCAATGGATTTGCAGGGTTCTTCACAATCTCTACCTAAGCACAAGAGCCCACAAATTTCTAAGTCAAATAACAAAATTGTCAATGATCATAATATTGCCATGAAACCAAAAACAAAAGTCCTTCAAACAGTTAATACAAAAAAACGGGTTGCAATTGCTGAGCATTCCATTCATCCTGATGAGGAGCAAATGGCACAGGTTAAGTCTGTATTTCTTGAGGGATTGGCCCCATTTTGGGATGGAGAGGAATCTGAAATCAACCAACAAAATGTAAATGCTCGAATAGGACTAGACATAAGCAAAGGTCAAGAATTTGGGACCGTTTATGTACAAGGTTCTCGTTTTCATGGATGCAGCCCAACTTTTCACACGTGGGTTTGGAAGATAACCAGACACAAAATTTGTTACAGAGGAAGTTGTTGAGATAACCCATGATAATGAGAGAGAAGATGTTCCAGAAGAACCAGTGGACCCACAACATTTAGAAATTACTTAGACGAACAATGACGACGAAGACAATGATGATGATGATTTTGATAGTGATGTTGACGTTGATAATGGAATGAGGCGGACAGTAATAGCTATTGATCTGACCACAGAACAATTAGCGGAATGGCAATATGAACAAGAATTATTAATCTCTTATCAGGCGTCGCAGATAAAGATACGTGTTGTTGTTGAAATCCAGAGAGAATCATTCGAAGAGGGAGATGCCCTATCTGAGCGACCCGAAATGAGCGACTTCAAAGACTATGGCGTATCATAAGCATTTATGAGCACCATATAAATAATAGTACTATCACTTCTTCCCGCGCAATTTGCAAATTCGATTTTGAGTTGGATGAAGACGCATCTCAAGTCCAGCCTCGAAATCCTGATGGTAACAAGCATCATAACCACATTGAAGGTTCGATGACCCGATTATCCACAACCGGTCACAACTGGTCACACACGGCCACACTCCGTTCGTCTATCCACACTGCCCGATCACTCACTGCCACACTTCGTTTGTCTATCCACACTGCCCGATCACTCACTGCCACACTTTGTTCATCTATCCACACGACAACACTTCGTTCCCTCACTACCCGACAAACCCACACTCTGTTCGTCTAGACTCTAACCCTACATTGTCACTCCATTGTTGTCCGCACCCCCGACATATAGCACACCCCCACGCCGCCACCGCTTTCGTGCCATCAACCATCGCATCTAATCAATCTATCGGTACATTGCGTAAAACCTGTCAGACGAGTCTCAAAAGTCACGAGTTTTTGTCCACCGTCACGATGTTTAAAAAAAAAAATCAACTCGTGGTGATATATATATATATATATATAGGTTAGTACTTCACTCATGCAAAATGGGATTAGTTACATCATGTGGATCGTGGATCAGATAAATTAGTGGAGGTATATATATATTAATTAATGTGATTATATAAATTAATTAAATTAAGTTAATTAATTTTATTATTAAAAAAATATCCAAGGGAATGTTATTGAGGAACTTAAGTGCGGAGATGATACCTGAATTATACATATAGAGATGACAAACATAAGGTGACAGAATTGTCAGCAATATAGCTTTGAGGACAAAGCTTTTTGAAGAAAGAGGCAATGTTATGAATACAATTTATATAAAAATAACATGAATATAAGTAAATAAATAGTAATCATAGTTATAGTTAATGAAGAAGCATGTCTTAATGGACATGCCCATTCATGAAAGGGCACCTGCCTAATTATATAAGCAGACCCTCATTGTAAAAATCAACTCGTGCTGATATATATATATATATATATAGGTTAGTACTTCACTCATGCAAAATGGGATTAGTTACATCATGTGGATCGTGGATCAGATAAATTAGTGGAGGTATATATATATTAATTAATGTGATTATATAAATTAATTAAATTAAGTTAATTAATTTTATTATTAAAAAAATATCCAAGGGAATGTTATTGAGGAACTTAAGTGCGGAGATGATACCTGAATTATACATATAGAGATGACAAACATAAGGTGACAGAATTGTCAGCAATATAGCTTTGAGGACAAAGCTTTTTGAAGAAAGAGGCAATGTTATGAATACAATTTATATAAAAATAACATGAATATAAGTAAATAAATAGTAATCATAGTTATAGTTAATGAAGAAGCATGTCTTAATGGACATGCCCATTCATGAAAGGGCACCTGCCTAATTATATAAGCAGACCCTCATTGTAACATTTCTCATCACTTATACATTTTTATATAATAAATTATTATTTACAAAATACCTCTTGTGTATTTTACAAGCAAAGCCAACAAGCGTATCAGTTTTGTTGCTTCACCCACCCGAGTTCACTCAGGATATGTCCATCAGGACTATTCTTACTGTTGGATTCCCAATCCTCAAAGAATATTGGTCCTTCCACGACTACTCTTATCGGAACGTCTTATCACATTCTCAAAGAGTATCGAATGTCAGATGATTACCCAATCCTCCATTCTATCTCCTAGAATGATGTGTCTATCTCTCCCTCTCAACTAGGGAGGACATATTCCTAAGCTTTCTTCTTGGCTTAGGAGTCACTGAGTTTTCTTCCGAAGTAAGAAACTCATTATCATGCTCCTTCTATCAGAAAGTGATCCATCAATCTTCTCATCTAGTCTAGCTTCATGTTATATTGCTTTCCTTCAAACCATACTTCTTCCAAGGATCTTTCATCCTGCCATATGCTTGTCAACCTGTGGAAGACATATACTTCCCTTTGGCAGCCCTGCATAAGCTTATAAGATATTAATTAGTTGTAAATATGAACTTTTAAATCAAAAGTTACCTTAGTGATGATCTTTCACCGTGACATCTTCTTGTAGGCATCAGCATCCTTTGTTTACAAATTGACACATCTCCTAAAGATATGTATTGTCAAGGGTCTCCATCTTGTAGAAATTTTAGACCCCACTCCGGTTTTCAGTTTCACCTTATCACTCTCATATAGTTAAATGCCCATTCCCATAATCATACATTCAAAATTCTGGAAATGAAACTATTTTCTGAAAACACAAATTCAGGAAATTCACAATGCTAGAAATGCAGAAATAAAACACAGGAAATTATAACAGCCACACACAGAAAATTAACACGTTGATTTTTTGTCAATGTGACCTTAGAAAAACCCCCTACAACTCTTCGGGAAAAACCAGTTTGAGAGCTCTTCTTTATTTCTGAAAAATGCTTTTATAGTGAAACAGAAATACACAGAAAATTCCAGCAACCACAAAAATACAACTTATCTCGTTTTCCGTGCTTAACCTCCGCCTCAGAAAATGTGCCAATAGTCAAAACAGAGATAGCCTTAAATGTTGTACGGACTCCTTGATTTTCGTGCCCAAAAAACACAGCAATAAATTTTGTTGTACGGCCTCCTCGAAATGCATGCAAACAACAATAAATGTTGTTTTACAGCCACCTCGATTTGTGTGCACATGGAAAACAATAAATGTTGTACGGAACTGCCTTGATTTCTATGCACAGGAACAACAATACGTTGTACAAAGTGTCTCGAAATTTGTGCCACAAAAACAGCAATAAATGTACCTCAAAATTTGTGCCATAATTGCTGTACAACTGCCTAGGAATGTGTGGCAAAGGTAATGTATGATTTTGCCTTGAAAAACGTGCCCAGAATCTGCCTTGAGCTACGTGTAAACCTGTTGTACGGATTTGTTGAGTGTTGCCTCGGTATGTGTGCCAAGGTTCTGCTCTCTTCTTCCTCACTGCTCAAAAATTCTCCTTGCTCTCTCCTGCTCCTTCTCTCAACTGCTCATGAAAAGAATGAATGACCTTTTCTCTTCTTTTCTCCTTTAACCTAACCCTAAGTAACTTTTGGAGAGTCCCTAAATCCAATGGCTGAGATAGCTTTAGATCAAGGGCTGAGAATAAGTGTGCATTTAATTCTCACTTTCTAATTTGTAATTCACCCCAATTAAATAAAGACCCACTTAGCCTTTTATTTCCATAGTCACTTTTTCACTTTCTAATTTCACATTGACTTTAATAAAGTCACTTTAAAATTAGACTTGTAACTTTATCACTTTTAAATTAGATTTGACTTACCACTTATAAAGTCACTTTAGGAGAAAAGTACAAAATACATTTGGACACTTTTCCCTAGGCCAAAGATCAAAGCCTTAGGGAACCACTTGTCCTCTGGTACTTAAATTTTAACACTCCCTCTTACCGAGGAAAGTGTTCCTCAATATAAACCTCCTCCTGTATGAAGCCATTGAGTAATGTGGTCTTCACAATCATCTGGTGTATCTTCCAACCCATCTCTGCTGCTATCGACATAATGGAGCGAATGGAAGTATATCGAGCCACGGAAGAGAAGATCTCCTCATAGTCAACTCCCTCTACCTGTGAGAACCCTCTCGCCACAAACCGAGCCTTGAACTTCTCGATGTTGCCATCTGCAACATGCTTTATCTTGTAAAGCCATCTGGAAGTAACCACTGATTTACCTTCAGGCCTCGGCACCACCTCCCAAACATCGTTCTTCATGATAGAAGAATACTCCTCCTACATGGCCTCTCTCCAGACCTGCTGGCTAGCTGCCTCCTCATAGCTAGAAGGCTCATAATCAACGATGCTAGTAATCAATGCCATATAGATACAGAACCGCTCAGGTGGTTTGCTCTCTCTAACATGTCTCTTTGGCATGCAACAGATGTGGCCTCGCGCAAGGTGTCCTGAAGCCACTTGGGCTTCCTCTTCCCTGAGCACACTTCTCCCACCGCAGTGAAAGAATCCTCATCCTCATCAAAAGCCTGAACTCCTGAAGGCCTACCAACTGACCTCATGCCTGAACCTGTGCTTGTAGATGTTGAAGTACCCTGTGAACTCTCCATCAGTGGACTACCTCGTGAATTGCTCTGCATGCTGCCCGAAGCACCACCCATCTGACTCTGAGAGCCACTACTCACTGATGGACCTGACACTGTAATCGATGTACCTCCTGATCCCTGTCCATTAGATCCCTGTGACTGACTTAGCTGCTCTTGAGGGTCGGGTGAATCCAAATACTCTAACTCCCGTGACCTCCTGAAAGCCCTATCCTCCTTGAACTTCACATCCCGCCTGACAACAACATTCCTCCTCGCAGGAATATAAATCCGAAAAGCTTTCAAGGTCTCACTGTAACCCACAAAGATGCCCTTATCTGCAATGGGCTCTAGCTTGGTCCTCTTCTCCTTGGGAACATAGGAGTATGTAATGCACCCAAAGATACGAAAGTGACCAACATCAGGCTTCTTCCCAGAAAAAGCCTCCTCCGGAGTCACATGCCCCAAGGCACGATGTGGACTCCTGTTCTGCAAGTACACAACAGTGTTGCAGGCCTCTACCCACAAAAACAAAGGTAACCCCTCATCATGAAGCATGTCTTTGGCAACACCAACGATGGATCTGTTCTTCCTCTCCGCAACCCCGTTCTACTAGGGGTTGTAAGGAACTATGAACTCCCTCCTGATGCCTGCTCTGCACAATAATCAACAAACTCACCAAGGGTATACTCCCCTCCATTGTCCGACCTGAAGACCTTGATCTTCTGACCTGTCTAAGTCTCCACAAGAGCTCTAAACTCTTGAAACCGCTTGAAGACCTCACTCTTGGTCTTCAAGATATAAATCCAGGTCTTCCTGGAGTAATAATCAATGAATAAAACATAATACTCATATCCATTCAAGGATACATGAGACATCTGACTGCTCACATAGGTATCAATCAAGTCAAGAATCCTTGTCGATCTGTTGTCACTGCTGAGAAAAGGGGATTTGGAAAACTTCCACATAGCACATCCTCTGTATGTATCAAGGTGATCAAAACTCAAATTTGGCACACCTGTGGTGATCTCTCGCAATGTCCTCAAGGCCCCATGATACATGTGCCCCATCCTGCGGTGCCAAATCTCGCACAACTCTGAACTACTAGATCTGTTGTCAGTACTGCTACTCAATGCCATTAGGGGCTGGAATGAAAACTTGTACACCTTGGCATGGCGCACACCAATCACTCTCGCTGAATCAGCTGGAGTGCCCCTAGGATATATAAGCACCTGCCCTCTCCTGAACAACACCTCCTACCCTCTATCCTCCAATGCTGAAACGGATATAAAGTTCATCTTCATCCCTGGCACATATAGAACATTAGACACTTTCAAGGGAGGTTTGGGTTCCCTATCAAATGTCAATGTTCCCACACCCACTGCTCTAACAATGTTGTCATCTCCGAGTACTACCTCTATATTAGTGCCACTCTCTGAAAGCTCTGAGAAGTACTCCCGAACTCTTGTCATGTGACGAGAAGCCCCACTGTCAACATACCAAATACCTGAAGATGCTCCGCTAGTGGAGGGAAGTGCACACTCCCTCTCAACCTATGTGGCACGTGATCCTACACTAGTGGACTCACAAGCTATGAACCCAAACTCTCGGTCAAAGCTCTCCGAGAAGTCCTCTATCTCTTCAAAAGCTACCATTGTCTTGTCCTTTCCCTTCTTCTTCTTCTTTGGAAACACAACTGGATGATGTCCCAACTCTGACAATTCCAACATTTGACTTTGAAATAGTCCTTCTCCTTGTTCACCTGCTTACCTTTACCTTTCTCTTTGCCCCCACCACCACTTGCGGAAACTTGCTTCTTTCCTTTCCCCTTCTTGCCCCTTGCTAACAATGCTACATTGTCATCCTCCTCCACCTGTTTGGCTGCCCCAAAATGGTTCTTTCTGATCTCATTCTGAATGCAATCATCCCACAACCTCTCCCAGCTAGGAAGGTTCTCTCATGCAACAATCCCATCCACAAAACACTTCCAAGACTTGGGAAGACCATTCAATGCAATCCGCACCAACTCAGTGGGTGCAATGGTCTCTCCAACAGCTGCCAACTCATCTCTCACATAAGTGATCTTTGTGAGGTATGTCGTAGCACTATCAGTCTTAGCCATTTTAATGGCCTTCAGCTTCTCCCTTAGGACCATTTTTTTGTTTTCATTGGTACTCTGGTAAAGATTGGTTAAGGTTGTTCACATCTCATGTGCATATGTCTTTCCTCTCACATGAGGAATGACATGGTCTTTAACACCATCCAGAATCAGTCTTTTTCTCTTTGCATTCTTCTTGTTAAACTCTGCCAACTGAACAGGGTCAGCAGGTACTGCTACTGGGTGTTGTGTGGTGTGAACCATTATGCCCCAAACTTCTGCCTTCTCAAAGATGCTATGGATTCTCTCTCTCCATTCACAATAGTTGCATTGCCCATCCAACCTATCCTCAACCCTCAAGCCCAAAGACATGCTTGCCATCCTAACAAACTGAAAATTTCAAATATGTGGTAAAGGTTCAGTTTTCTGTGTGAAAAATCAGGATACTGTAATTTTTCACTTACTATCCCAAACTGCACTTTTCAGCCACTCAAGCTCTGATACCATATAGGAATTTTAGACCCCACTCCGGTTTTCAGTTTCACCTTATCACTCCGATATAGTTAAATGTTCATTCCCATAATCATACATTCAAAATTCTGGAAATGAAATTATTACCTGAAAACACAAATTCAGGAATTTCACAGTGCTGGAAATGCAGAAATAAAACATAGGAAATTAGAGCAGCCACACACAGAAAAAATAACACGCTGATTTTTTGTCAATGTGACCCTGGAAAAACCTCCTACAACTCTTGGGGAAATCCAATTTGAGAGCTTTTCTTTATTTCTGAAAAATGCTTTTACAATGAAACAAAAATGCTTTTACAGTGAAACAGAAATACACAAAAAATTCTAGCAACCACAAAAATACAACTTATCTCATTTTTTGTGCTTAACCTCTGCCTCGAAAAATATGCCAACAGTCAAAACAAAAACAGCCTTAAATGATGTACGAACTCCTTGATATTCGTGCCCAGAAAACACAGCAATAAATGTTGTTGCACGCCCTCCTCGAAATGCATACAAATAGCAATAAATGCTATTGTACGGCATCATCGATTTGCGTGCACGGGGACAACAATAATTGTTGTACGGAACTACTTCGATTTCTTTGCACAGGAACAACATTACATTGTACAGACTACCTTGAAATCTGTGCCACAAAAATAGCAATAAATGTACCTCAAAATATGTGCCAGAACTATTGTACGACTGCCTAGGAATGCGTGCCAAAGCTGTTGTATGATTCTACCTTGAAAAACGTGCCCAGAATATGCCTTGAGCTACGTGTAAACCTGTTGTACAGATTTGTTGAGTGTTACCTCGGTATGTGTGCCAAGATTCTGCTCTCTTCTTCCTCACTGCTTAGAAATTCTCCTTGCTCTCTCTTGCTCCTTCTCTCAATCTACTCATGAAAATAATGAATGACCTTTTCTCTTCTTTTCTCCTTTAACCTAACCCTAAGTGACTTTTGGGGAATCCCTAAATCCAATGGCTGAGATAGCTTTAAATCAAGGGCTGAGAATAAGTGTGCATTTAATTCTCACTTTCTAATTTTTAATTCACCCCACTCAAATAAAGACCCACTTAGCCTTTTATTTCCATAGTCATTTTTTCACTTTTTAATTTCACATTGACTTTAATAAAGTCACTTTAAAATTAGACTTGTAACTTTATCACTTTTAAATTAGATTTGACTTTACCACTTATAAAGTCACTTTAGGAGAAAAGTACAAAATACATTTGGACACTTTTACCTAGGCCAAAGATCAAAGCCTTAGGGAACCACTTGTCCTCTGGTACCCAAATTTTAACACATCTTTTCCAGACTTCTATCGAAGTCTACATATCTTCCCAGGAGATTTTCTAGTCAAGTCTTCTTGGCTTCCTTGGATGTTGACTGCTTCTGTCCATGGTTGTACATCCCATGATCTCTTCCTTTTTCTTTCTCCACACAATTTTATTTCATTCCCAGGAACTTCCATAGTGCAGTTCCTTGATAATGTACAATCACCTCATATTCCATATGAGGGCATATTATGTTGATTTCATCTAGTGTAGATCATGCCTTATGGCAACTTGTGCATCGGAAGAGTTTATGCTTTCCATTTTGATCACACTTCCGAAGATAGAAGTATACTATCTGCAATCACACAACTTCATAGCATCCAGTGTCAGCATATATATATGTACCTCATTCTTTTCCTTTTGAGTCATCATGCGGCAGGTTTCCTTAGAATAAAGAGTTTCATTCCCTTGACCTGCTTCATCAATATGTCATCATATCCTAATCCTAGAATTATACAATTTGGAATCTCTTAAGGAAACCTATTGCTTTCTTTCTAATCAGTGAGTCCAAAAAGGATTCCATTAGAGAATGTCAGCATTTGTTTCCTTATTGATTATTGAATGATGACCTCTGATCTTGATGATTGCCTTTTATAATGTTTGTTTTTCAATGAGGTTCCCAAGCTAAGTCACCGCGTTCGTGTTCATGTTCGAGTTCGGCTACTTTGAAATTCGAATAAAGTTCGGCACTTAAAAGTTTGCCAATAAAATTCGACATATAGAAATTTGAATATATATATATATATATATATTCCCATGGAAAAAAAACTTTATTTTATTGAAAAAATAACAGAACGGCACCTTAGCAGGGTTTTTACAATGCTCCACGAGCTGTATGATCTTTTGATATGTAGTCCAGTAGGACCTACCTTAAGCTTTAAAAACTGAAAATAACATAAGTAGCATTAGTTTGTATATCGTTGTTTCTTTTCGATCTTTAATTTTAACAACCTCCTCTACTTTTCCTATATATCGTTGAAAGACAGCTCCATAAAATTTTTTTGCTGATGTCTTTATGCTTGACATGCAGTAAGAACATTGATCCTCCACCGTAGAAACAAACAAACCTGTTTATTTTCCATCCGGATTCATTTAAGCATTGTTGCTTTTGGGACGCGAGCTTAATGTGCAAAACAGGAAAATTAAACCTTGTCAATTTCTTCCATATTGGTAGAGGTATCCACAATTTTTAGAGTGCCCAAGACGAGAGAAAGGGCCGCTTTAGATAAACCATCAACTTCTGAATTAGATTCACGGTACACATGTCTAAAAGAGAGGCGATGGTAGCTTTGGGCTAAAACTCGAATGCTGCAGAGGATGGCTTGAAGATGGGGGGAATGGATGTGTGTTATATGAAGAGCTCAGTCAATAACCATTTTTTAGTCTCCAAAACATTGTAAAGAAGAAATATCTTTTGATTTTGCCACATGTAGAATAGCCCATAACGCCGCTAGTTCCACCTTGTTGTTTGATCCATGTCCAGAAGCATAAAGAATGTGAATTTGGAAACATGGGGGATATGAAGGACAACCCCAGCTCCTGTTAATGGTGGAGAACATTGACTAGCTCCATCAAAAAAATCCCATGCATAATTCTGATCGATTTCAGGATCCACCACTGAACGGATTTTGGGAGATTTTGGGATGGATTTGTACTCTGAAGCCCACTGCACAATAAGTGTTGATGTCAATTCTTCTAGCATAAATTTCTCGTTGAAAGTCGCCAAATTTCGTGCCCACCAAATGCCATAAGAGAATAAAGCAAGAAAAGATGAGTAGGAGTTTACCCCGGGCTCATTCCACCATTGCTTTATCCAAGCTTCAAATGATGCATCCGCGAGCAGCTGAGTAGAACTAAACAAAGATGTGGCACGGAGCCAAACGGAGTCTGCATAAGAACAAAGGAAAAAAATATGATTGATAGATTTCGCTGCAAGACCACATAGGCTGCATCAACTCGGTCCCTCCCAACCCCGGCATTGTAGATTATCCCAAGACAGTAGGCGGTTTTTAAGGAGGAGCCAGAGGATTAGCCAGAGAATTATATATATACATATATATATATATATATATATATATATATATATATATATATATATAATTCAATTAAAGTTTAACCCAACTCATATATTTAGCTCATTGCATATTTAGCTACACTTCTTCACAAATAAATAAATCATGTAGCTCACCCCATAAAAGCAAAAAATCACCATAAACTTTCACATCCAGGTGTGCAAGGACAATTAAAAAATCAAGCCAACATGAAAACTTCAAAACACCTCAATCTATAAATCAGATATTTCTTTACTTCATGTATTTTCCTACCACTTTTTCTTTTTCGGATTTTAAAGTGATCATTACAAATTCATAAAAGCCTTTCAATTTTTTTTAAAGGTAGTGTTCATTGTTTTTTCTTCAAATTTTAAAGCAATCATTACAAATTCACGAAAGTCTTTTAATTTTTTTTAAAGGTAGTGTTCAATGTTCATTGTAATAAAATGAATACTGACACGTTGTTTTTGGCAATTAACTTCTTTTTAATGCACACCTTTAGTTGACAGAAAACCGAGTTCTATGTGAATGTTGAAAAAATGGGGATAATTTATACACGCAATAAGTAATCACTTCCATGTATGGTTTGCAAAGTCATCATTGGCCTATCATTACACATTGATAAAACGATTTTAAATCCTTTTAGAATTGTAGCGACGAGTTTGGAGACTTCACTGGCATGTGGAATTAAAATGACCCACCGCGAGAATCTCAACATCCAGGTTGTCGTTGAGGGATTGAGTGTGCAGGCATCGAGACTCGATGGTGGACAGTGGAGTGATAGGGTAACCAACGACCACTTTAATTTTTTTAATCATAAACGCTAAAAAAAATTACGAACCACAAAACCCCAAACACACATTTCGTCAATTTTTTGACAATTTTTTTTTTTATTTTGTTCGTGTTCGTGTGCGGGATCTAGTTTGGGTTTGACATAGGTTCGAGTTCGACATGAAATTCAACGTACACGAACGATTTTGTTAGGATTGCATTGAGGTTCGGCGCATTTCGAATCTGAAGTATTTTGTTCGCCGAACCCGGTGACTTAATTCCCAGGAGCTTTTTATAGCATAGACATCTTCCTACAACGAGTGCTCCTCCTTCAATTCTTCCATCATGATGCCCATCCTAATGAGATGCATCCTACTTAAAATACAATGCTTCCTATCATACTAACATATATTACTTAAAGATCAATATGATCTCAATCATGATATAGATCTTTCACTTCTTCTTTCTTTGGCTTCTTTGCATCAGGTTCTTCTACTTCTCTAGCAACATGGGCTTCCTCCTTTTTCCTCTTGTCCATGTTGGATTTGGGACAATTCATTTTATAGTGCCCAAATTCGTTACATCCATAGCATCATATCTTATTCATGTTTCTTCCTTTGTTTTGATGACCAGATTTACCAAATTTTCCTTTCCTTCTTGACATGGCAGCATAAGTTTGATTTCCCTCAGATGTTCCAATATCAACTTTGGCTTTTAGTCTAGTTTCAACTATCTTACATAGAGACCACATATCTTGGAATGGTGTTGCTTCTTTCTTCCCATAGATACTAGAAGTGAAGTTTCCCCATCCCTCCAGTAGAGCATTCAGCGCCATTGTAGTCATTTCTTTGTCAAACATTATTTCTCCCATTTCCTGCAGTTGATCTCGCATTTCGGAAATCTTCATAAAATATGAAGTTATTCCTTCTTATCTTGACATCTTCATTTATATAGTTCTTGTCTTAGAGATATTACTTCTCTTGTAGCACTTACAAAGAATAGCTCCATCAATTTCTCATATATTTCTTTTGATGATTCCAATTTGGATACATAGGGAATAAGGGAGTCTTTTATGGATTATATAAGAATCCTTTAGGCTCTTATGTCTCCCTTCATGTATTTAGCATAAGCTTGAGTGTCTTCCTTTAAGGGTTTAGTCACTGACCCGTTAATGTAATCCATAACTTCATTTTCAATCAAATTCAAATCTGTCCTTTTCTTCCATGCAAGAAAGTTTGTAGTCCCAAACAATTTGTTGCTTTCTTTGCAAAAGGTCATTTTGCAAATTCAGATAAGGACATTAAGATACTTACTTGTGTACATGCTTTCTTCTTCTATCAGCTTCCTTTATGATGACGATGTAAAAGGCAGTAGGAGCTTCCTCCTTGATTGGCTTCCTCGGGAGAGCTAAAATTGCCTTCAATCCTTGATGGTGACTTCAACAATGTTGATTTGATTGTGATGGTGTCCTTGATCTCCTAGAGATGGTTTTCCAATTTACAAATTGCTTCTTTAGAATTTGAGGATTGATTCTGCAATGTAGACTTTTGCCTTCTACAAACTGATCCTTGATCTTCTTGGTACTTGAGTGTCTTCTTGTCAAATAGCCCTTTCTAGCACCTTAGCTCTGAAACCTTGTTGAGAATTTGATAGGGAGTAGATAAATTAAATTCTCTACTTGATAATTACTTGTGAACTTATTTCTCTTACTTAGATCTTATCTTCATTAGCTTATTAGTTATTAGGTCTTTCATCAAGTCAATTATCAAAATACAAAAGACACAAGATTTTGGCTCTTCAAGCCAAGGCCAAAACCTCTCCCCCTTGGAGAGGAAAACCCGCATGTAATTCTTCTTATAGTCTTTTAGTTGACAAGTACTGTGACCATGACACAAATCCTTCACTTATGTATGCCTCCAAGACCTTGTCACTCCTTCCTTGTAGCTTCTTTCTTTTTTGCACTATTTTGCATTTTCTGCACCAACCTTAGAGAGCTCGGTCCCTAGCCCTTAAATGATGTGATTCCTTTTGTTCTTCCTTTGATCATTGGCCTCCAAGAGACTCTTCCTTCCGGACTCCTTCCAGCACCTTTCTTCCTTTTGACACCCTTGAAACTGAATTGTGTAAGCACTGAAAAGTAACCATCGGTCTTTGTTGTGATGACAGGGGTATAGATGCACAGAGAGATCTCTTATCACTTTAATTCTTGACACGGTCCTGCACACATATGGAGTCTCGGTCTCTTATTCCTTCAAATTTCTCTTAGTCTCGGTTATCTTCCAACACTGATATACACTTGAATATATCCTTAACTGAACTGAGATAATACTGAGTTTTACTTTGATCTTCATTGAGGTTGCCGAGGACATATATCCGAGATCTATAAGATCCTTTACACACTAGTTGAGTCTTCTTTCTTCGCTATATGACCCTTAGCCTTATGCATTGAGATCCACACTATATTACTTCAGAGATGAACGAATTGTATGTGTCAAATGAGGTCGCAGATTCTTCTTTATATAGGGACTTCATCCCTCTTCTAGGCAGACATGTCTTCCTGTAGGTAAGCCGACTTGAACAGCTGATTGAGGGCCGACTTGTCAAGGAGTATTTCCAACACATTTTAGCTAACTTCGTGGCGCAAGGTGACAAGGTCTTGGAGCATATAATTTGTCCTTCACATACACTTGATGCCTCAAAATGCTCCCGGAAGGTTTCAGACCATGTTTTGCCAAACTAGGTCCCGCCAGTAAAAATGGTCTCGTTAGCATATTTTTCCAATTTTTCCACTCTAGAACCATCGAGATGGATGACAAACAATATAATGATCCCATCCGGATCTGCTTGGCTCACAAGTCCCTTAGTAATCCAACATTCCCTTTGCATTTGACCTGAAAGTTGAAGAGTTGAGGCATAGTGGCCAAACCTACACAACGTTCCACTAACAGCTAGGAGAACAACTCAAGTTGCTCGAAAATTGGTACGATTTGGTTCCTTAAATCTCAATTTGGTTGAAGGAAAGGATATTTTGACTTCACAACAACTATATTTTCATCCACTTGCTAACATATGGTCATCTAGACCCCACACATTCACCCTTTGACTTCATAATAGCTTCCTTTGACCTTAAGCAGCTACATTTCATGTTCAAACAGCTAGTAGTAACTCGACCTTGCCACCTTTGGCTTGGATCTCCAACGTCCTAGTGCCCTTTGCCTTCATTTCACTTAACACTAGACCCATTTGCAGGAATAGTGCCTTGCATTGCTGAACCATCACCATATATGCCACATCATCAAGCTTAATCATGAGATATCTAAGGCCCTAACAAACCTTGAAAATCTACCACATATTTTTGTTCCTCTCATCCTATATACCAAATTTGGCGTAATGCATGCAAAAATATAACAAGTCCTACCCCTATTTTGTCATCTGGAAGGCCCACATACTCTCTTACTAACTTTGACCCCATGTTTCCACATCATGCCTTCATTGTTTGGATAAATTTAAATGTGGCATGTCATATACAAGGTTGCGGGGGAGTAACCCCCTCCCCCCCCCTCGAACCCACTCCTGGGGCGGTTTAGGATCGCCCTCCCTTAAAATAAATTTGCTCCCTGATTATTCAGGAGCGAACAAGGGAGCGCTCGAGAAGTAGTCACTCCCTAACCGCTTTCTTTGCTCCCCATGGGCAAAAAAAGCACGAACACATGGGGGATGTTTTGGAGGGAAGGGAGGGGCAAAAGAATAAAAGGCCACCCTCCCCTCCCTTCCCCTCCCATAATTCATCATTTGCATATGAGAGAGTAAGGAGAGGACTTTTGAAATTGAAACAACAGTAGAGGAGGAAGATTGAAAGGGTTGCTTGGGAGCTTGCAAGGGAGATTGGAGCTTGGGATTAAAGGCCAAAGAGGTAGGATCTAGACTCTAATCTAGCATTTTTTATTTTTATATATTCATTGTTAAATGAAAATGTTGTCTTCTCTCTCTTTTAATTCCACCAAAGTTAAAAGAATCAAAACTTCAAACATCATGGCTATATGGCTCTACTAAATTTACATGCCTCCATTGCAAAAATACTTACACGGGTTCATACACCCATGCCAAAAAGCATCTCTGCGGGAAGATGCCATGCGATGAAAATAAACAAATAGGAATCAAAACTTGTGGAAGTGTGTCACAACAGCAAAGAGCCAAATACATAAGGGAAGAGGAGAAAGCCTAATACAAATATAAAAGATCAAAGGGTGACTTTGAACATGACACCACTAGCCCACATTCACATAGACTAAGAACTCCATCAGCATCCTCCCACTGTAGTGGATATGGAGGCATAGGAACAAACTTCCTTTAAGGCGTAGAACCATATCAGATTTCCTTAAAGAAGGGTGTCGGAATGATGTGGATTCAAAAACTTATCAGTTCTCTATGCATGTGGGATAACATCCAATGTTCTTAGCTCACCTTATTGGCATGAAATGGTTTCCGCCATTAATGATGCCCCCATAGGATACAGGAGCCCTAGGTATGACAAGGCTAGAATCGTGGGACTTGATCATGAAAAAGCAAAAATAGTACATGCTTTAGGTAAAATGACAAGTTCTTGGAATAACCATGGGGTATCCATTGTATCTGATCGTTGGACAATTGTAAAAGGAAAACCATTGATAAGTGTTCTTGTTGTGTCTACTAGTGGTGCAGTCTTTCTTTCAGCATATGATTACTCAGAAAAGTTCAAGACTCCCATCAACATTGCAGAACCATTACTTCAAACAACTATTAGAATTGGGCCATACAATGTCATCCAAGTCATCATTGATAATGCTTCTAATTGTAAGGCTGTAGGAGCAATTATTGAGAATAGATACCACAACATATTTTGGTTTGGGTGTTTGGTTCACACAATGAACCTTTTGATGCATGATATTGTTAAAAACAAACACCCTTAATACAAATGGATTGGTGATTTGTACAAGAGAGGCAAGAGAATGATAAAATTTATAACCAATCATAGCAATACCAATGGGCTTTTCAGAAATCACTCGATTTTGGAGTTGTTGAAGATTGTGAAGACGGGATTTGCTAGCTATTACCTCAACTTTAGGTGCTTTTTGAAGGTAAGAGAGTCAATGGATAGCATGGTATCAAGTCAACACTAGTAGGTATTAAAGGACAGGGCTCCAACTGCAGTTGACAAGCAAGGCTTTGAAGAGGTGGAGAACACCGCTCTTGATGGTCTATTTTGGCACGTGTGAGGGAAGTTTCACAATTCACCAAGCCCATTTATAACATGATTCATTTCCCAGGTACAGATTAACCAGTGATTGGGGAGGTGTATCAACAGATGGATAACATGTTGGGGAAATAAAAGATATTGTTCAAGAAAAAAATCCCAACTTGTATGATAATATTCACAAATTTGTGTGTGCATGGTGGAATAAACTTAATGTTCCACTACATGCCTTGGCTTATATCCTTATGCCAAAATAGTACTCTCCATCTTGGTTGGGCAAACCTGCACCTGGGGGTGGGGTTAGGGCCAAACCCCATATAGATCCAGACGTACAAACTGGGTATATGACAGCATTAGACAAGTTGGTCCCTAACAAGGAGGACTATGCTAATTTGCGTCTTGAATTAGGCAGATACTTCACTAGCATTGGAGTGTTTGGTTCTTTGAATGCAATGGAAGATAGGGATAGATTTGATGCTATCACATGGTGGGACGCATATGGCGGCCAAGGAATTTTCCCAAAATTAGCAAAAAAAATTGTTTCACGGGTTCTAAATACTTCCTCTGAAGAGATGTGTTGGAGCACTTATAGCTTCATCCATAATGTGAGAAGAAACAGACTCAATGAAAACCAGGTAGAAAGCTTGGTTTATGTGCACTACAACTTGAGGTTGTTGAGTCATTATTGTGATCAGGCTCGAAATGATACATCATATACAACTTGAGACAACAACCCAAAGGAAGATAATTTGGAGGATGGTGCTCTACATCTAGAAGAACTAGAAGAATTGGAAACAGAACTTTTCAAAGATGATGAAGAAGCAACAACAACCATGCCACCCCCATCATCCAGTAATAGTGCTCAAGTTGGAACATCTTTGCATTTGTTTCCGCCACCTCCATCTACATCTACATCCTCACGTGGAGGTCATGTGCCTACATCCTTACATGGAGGTCATGTGCCTTCTAGTTCTAGTCGTCCGACTATGTGGGAGGAGACTCCCAGTAGACCACTGCAACCTTCTCAGAAATTAGACATTTCTCGTGGTGACAAGAGGCCCAAGCATTAGCAATAGATAATAGATTTATGTGTCTTTTCTAGTTTCTAGTAGTTTTGATAATTGTTGACTCTTTCATATTTATTATGATATTTTTTGTAAATAGTGTATGACAATTTAAGTTTGAAGTTGACAATTATAAATCATTGGTAATGAATTATGAATATGATGCTTCCTGAAACTTGAAAATTGAAACATTTCATTTCATGTTGGATATTCTTTGTAATCGTTTGGTTACTTGGTAATGGCAATGGTTACAAGTACAAAAGCCTTACAACTTTGGTGATTAATGATGATAAATGTGATATATTGAATTTTGAAAGCTTGAAACTTTAAGATTGATGAATCATGAGACTCAATACGTTGTATGTTACTAACTTGTGGACATGGTTGATGAAGAATATAACTTCTAGATGATTGATGTTATATGGTTCAATCCATGTTTTTATGCTTTTTATATCTATTTCATCATTCTGCATGCTTTTGTTGACATATATGCATCAAAATATATAAAAATATACATGATATAAAATTCGCTCCTGAACCAAGAGCTTTTGAAAATGTCGCTCCCTGCTCTCGCTCCCAAGTAACCTTGGTCATATTCTCATCACTCTGAGCATTATACGACCAAGTTGACTCGTTGACTTTTGAGACCACATGCATCGATAAATGTGATTTGCCTCGAGAAATGTGAACATATTGAATTTGTGAGACTAACATGTTGAGCATTGTCTGAGGAATATTGCACCAAGGTCAAGGCCACATACAAACTCAATGACACAAATAACCATGTAGTAAGACATAGGTGCGCCCTAACGCGGGCTAGACTGACCCATACACTGATGATCACCCCTAAATAACCAATGTCTCCTTTTGGGTGATGGTCAAGCCAACAAGGTTACAAATTATTTCGATGCACGAGCAGGGTTAAGAGTTCCTCCAAGGTCAACTCGAATTACAAGGAGAAGAGCCTTCCAAGGTCAACTTGAATTACATGGAGAAGAGAACCCAATTGTCTATTTTTCATAGTTTTTCACAGTTGTCATGGGTTACATGCCAAATAAATTAGGTATATATATATATATATATATATACACACACATTAAACACATTTTCTATAAATTTATAAATTCCATTATAATGTATAATATATATTATCAGTTACTAAATGTTATATTTATTAAAATATATGTAATTATAACTATAATTATTGATAGTTATACATAAATTTTTTAATATTTAAAAATTCTAAAAAATGTATATGGATGAACCTAATAAGGTTTGAGTCCATATATATATATATATATATATATATATATGGTTAGGATGAGGTTTTCCATTAAATTCATATATATTCAACAAGGTTAGGATGAGTATAATGGTATACGAATTTATAATGGCGAAACTCATCCTAACCTTGTTTTAAATTTCAAACTCAAATCGAACTTAATTGTCCTCAAACTCAAACTCGAACCCAAACCATGTGACATAGCTTGGGACATTTCTCTGAAAGCACTTTCAAAAAGATTGGTTTGATAACAATATGGATATACCTTTGGCCACTTTAAGCAACAAACATGTATATATCAATCAACTTAACTTTTAGTCTTCAAACTTATTTGGCACCTTCGTTGTATGAGCATTTTCCCTTCAAAGATAGAGAATCACCATGTCTGATTTGCCACGCATTTGTTTCTCATAATGAACTTCTTAGTTTATTAAAAGTGGTAACAGACTCAATTACTAGCATATAGATATGGATATGCCAATTTTATCTATCTATCTATATATACATCTCGATGTGATTTTGCTTGTTTGCACCCTCACTTGCACTAGAAATAAGCAAACTTGAATATTTTGTCCCTAAATTTTCATGCTTACATCATTAATTAAATATTGATTATTTTATGTGTATTTTATTTCATGTCAGCTTTGAGTCGAGGGGCTCACTGAGTCTGATCCAACCCCAAGTCCTACAACTTTGATCTCACATAAGAATAACACAAATTATGACTAACAAAGTGCTAATAATTGCCTATTTTTACATAATTGGGTAACTTGAATCCTAAACATCGTTGTAGACCAATAAAATCCTCTATGACCAACCTATCTAAACTTCAAACTTGTCAATTGTTATAAGAGGAACTTGACACACCAATTCCTATTGATTGGCATATGCTTTGGTGACTAACTTCTTGCCCCTTTAACCTTCTTTTGACCAAGCTAATGTTGAAATATGTAACTAGGTTCAGTCTTCATAATGACATGTGTACTCATGATTTTATGTATTTGATGTAATGAGAAAAATGAATTATTGTTTATCTTGAGGCATGGGTTTCATGCTCAAGGGAATTTATTTTTAGATCGAGCTCCCATTGTGAGCTCTTAGGGCTTGTAATTGAGTCTACAAGTCATTGTCATGTATGAAAGACCCATTTGGGGCACGTTACATTGTGTAAAAGAAATTATTTGAGTCAAAGTAACCCTCCAAGACCAAGTCAAGTGCTATCAATCAAGTCGGCCTACACAAGCAACAAGTCGACCTAAGGCAGTAACATGTCGGCCTAATATCAAGTGACAGGAAGCCTATATATAGGGCATTCGGCCTCATTCTTGGAGAGACATTTCACCACCAAGAGTTCGATCAAAAGAAGAAAAAGAAGTTTGCGGTAGAAGAGGACAACAGAAGAAAAGGACCAGATTTTTTGGGTAGTTTTGGGCCACTTCTCTCAACACATGCGAAGAAAAACTATGGCTTCCATTTGCTGTAGGAAGCCGAGTTGTAGTGCCATCAAAGTATTAACGTTTGGTATCAATAAGGATTGTTTTGACGGCCAAGTTCCCTAGAAAGAAGAAGGAGGTCTAGCGAAGAGAAAAGAAGCATATCTCTCCATTTCCTCTCTCACATGTGTCCTAGGGTTTCTGAAGCAAAGGCCGAAAGATTGCAAGAGTTCCAAGTAAGCCGAAATTGCCAAAAGTCGAGTCAAAGTTGCAATCAAGTCGTTTGAAGGTTAAAGTTGAAGACAAGCAAGGAGCAGCTATTTTGACTTGGGAAAGAGGCAAGGTTGACTTGGCCTTGGAGTAGTTCTTGGTCAAGGGTCTAGGTCTTGGAATTCGCCAATTGAAGATTCTATAAGAAGAAGAATTCTTGTGGGTTTTCCTCTCAGAGTTGGAGAGGTTTTGGCCCTGGCTGATCACCTATATCTTGTGTCCTTTGTATTATTTTTCTTTATGGTTTGGTATTTGTTTGATGAAGTCTACACTAATAATAATCAAGAAGAAGAAGAAGTTGATCTAACAAAGTAAAAATATATCACAAACAGTTATCAAAGTAGCAAAATCAACTACAATTGTTGCCCCTATATTTCTCAACAGCTAACACACTTTGGTTGGGTTGTAACAAGCTAAATGGTATAATAGAAGTTCATTTGGGTAGAAAAACATGGACAAAATCAATCCATAATACATAAAAATTGATTCAACATCCAATTCTTAGCTTGAAGATCGACAAAAGTCAATCATCCAATTCAGCAAAACTAGTTTTAGCTACGTTACTAGTAATGTTGTTAACAACAAAAAGAAAATACTAAGTAATAACAAGCTTCTGAGTGATAGATATCACTTCTACAAATTCAAGGAAAGAGAGAACCACCAAATAGACTCAATGTTAACCACCAACTATCCATTCATCATAAGCCCATTTTTATGAATTTCAAGACACATGCTTTTGTACATTAATGATTGAACACACCTTGCACATACATGTATAAGGTTATGATTGAAACTTGTGAAATGCTGAGTGAGGCACTTGACACCCCAATTCCTGTCAACTCGCTTATACATTATTTGGTGACTAATTTCTTGTCTCTTTAACCTTCTTCTGACAGAGTTAGCACACACCGATTGGGTTGTAACAAACTACATGGTATCACAAGAGTTCATTAAGATGGAAAAACATGGACAAGATCAATCCATAATTATTAATACATATAAATTGATTCAACATCCAGTGCTTAGCTTGGAGTTCAACCAAAAGTGAATCATCCAATTCAGCAAAACTAATTTTAACTAATTTATTAGTGTTGTAACCAACAAAAACAAAATGACTAGTCGGCAATGACAAGCTTCTGAATGATGAATACTGCTTCTACAAATTCAAGGAAAGAGAAACACCAAATAGGCTCAAAGTTAAGCACCAATTATTTGTTCATCCTAAGCCCATTTTTATGAATTTCAGCATAAATACTTTTGTAAATTAAACACCCCTTGCACATACATGTATAAAGTTATGATTGAAACTTATCAATTGCTCAATGAGGCACTTAACACCCTAATTGAGGTTAACTGACATGTGTTCTTTGGTGACTAATTTATTGCCTCTTTTGTTGAAAATAGTAGAGAGAAATTGATTCCTTGATTTGTGCCTTAATTCAAGGAGTCAAATTCGAGTATCTTCTTTGGCATGTTCGATTTCCTAAAAATTAGGAGATTCCCTAAAAATTAGGATGAGTTGTGATGCAGTTAACTAATGTGGTCAAGTGGAAAGACAAGTTACTTGTCTTCTAGTGCGAGTTGATTGAGGAAAAGGACGAGTGGTTGTGTTTCAATTCTTAGATTTGAGACAAGATGAGTTGCATGTGATTTTTCACTTAGTTAACTCAATCAATCACAAAATCATTCCTTGATTAGGAATTTGCTAAACTTAGCCATTTGAATTGCTTTAAAAGAAGGAACAAAGGCACAATTTGTATCATAATTTGTGCGAGCTTGTGAGAGAAAGGTGCCAAGGGACCTTATGTGAATTATTGGAGAGAAAGGAAATTTCCCAAGGAAATGCGCATAGAAATAGGGGGTTCCCTATTTAATAGAAGGTGAATTTGCGCAGGGAATTCAGGCTTCTAGTGCGCACAAACTTAGGAGGAGAGGACCACAATTCTTGCAGACTGTTTCAAGCCTGGTCTAAGGCTAAGATGTCATTGTATTCTCTATTGAAGCAAGTGTATTTGTAAGAGATCTATTGCTCTAAATTTGTTCAATAAAATTCTCAAGCAAGCAAGGGTTTTCCTAATTGGGTTCCCTAGAAAAATTGTTGTGTTCTCTTGTGTGAATTCTGCATTTATTTATGTTCTATTCCGCTACAAATTTCGTAGAGAAATTGTGTTTATATGAAAAGAAAGTGTCTTTCAAATTGTTCATATTAGCAGATCAGAATTTCATGGAATTTCTACATGGTATCAAAGTAATGAACAAGAATCGACCAGCACAAAGCTTTCAAGTTTGAAAAATGAGACACGCAGGTGTAGGATTGAGAGAGTAGGATAGAGTTGATGGCACCTCAAATTTTGGTGTTTGGAAAGTCCAAATAATGATCTTGTAGGACGTGAGTTTGAGCTTAAGGATTATGTAGAGAAAGGTGTTGAAGAACCTTCAAATCCAGACGAGTTAAGGCTTTTCCGAAGACAGATGGCCAAGACCAAGAGGATGCCCCTAGATGGACTTCAAGATCATATAGCCCCCCATGTTGCAGGTAAAGATAAAACTAAGGAGATGTGAAATGCCTTAGTCAAGCTCTATCTAGACCCTTCTAAGAATCAGAAGATGATTCTCATGGAGACGCTGAAAAAAATCAAGATGCAGAAGGGTGAGAATGTAACATCCTATCTCACCAAAATTCAGGGAGTTTGTGATGAGCTAGTAATTGTGGGAGAGACGCTGGTGGATGGAGAGCTAGTACAAGTTGCTATAAACGAGTTTACCAAGGAGTGGGCTACTTTTGTTCAAGGGATTATTGGGTGAGATAAGTTGTTGGATTGGGAACACTTGTAGAGTGACTTCACTCAAGAGGATCTAAGGATCAGTCTAGTTGAGGCTTTTAGCAGCAGTGGCAAGGGTTCCAAGGTTGAGAAGGAAGAGGAGAATCTTGCTCTTGTAGGTAAAGCCAAAGGCAAGAAAGGCAAAGGGAAGGGTGAGAACAGTCAAAAGAATGACAAAAAGAAAAATATTTAAGTAAGATCAAGTGCATCCATTGCCATGAGTTTGGGCACTTTGCTTAAAAGTGTCCTAATCGAAAGAAGAAGTGGTCGAATAAGGAGCATGTAGTTGCATCAGCTGAGGTAGATGGGTTTGCCTCTCAGTTTGAGAAGGTTTTCTCATTGATAGCTTGCATTGCAAGCTTAGTAGGAAGCAACATGTGGGATATTGATATAGGAGCCTCTTTCCATATGAGTGGGAAGTTGGAACAAGGAGTATTTCAGCGAGCTGGATGAGAAGGATTTATAGGTAAATATTGAGCTTGGAGATAATGGCAAGTATGCTACCAAGGGAGTTCGTATTGTCAGCCTTGAGAGGGAGTCAAGTAATTCCATTCATCTCAAAGATGTTCTCTATGTTCCAGGGTTGAAGAAGAACCCGATTTCAATAGCTATCCTTGAGGATAAGGGATATGATGTCATCTTCAACAGAAGTAAGGCTTACCTCAAGAATCTAGCTTCAGGGACAGTGAAGCAAATAGGTGTGAGGGTGAAGAATCTCTACAAGTTCCGGGTAGAGACAATGCAGTCTTAAGCAGCAAAGCAGGATGTGCAAATGTTGGTGAAATTTGGCACAGGTGCATGGGACGCTTGCATCATGGGGCGCCAAAGATTCTTCAGCAGATTGCCACGGGATTACCAACGAGTGACATTGACAAGAGTGGAGTGTGCGAGGGGTGCATGCTTGGAAAGTATGCCAAGTCTTCTTTCCATGGTCAAGACAGCAAAGCCAAATGGATTTTGGAGTTGGTGCATTAAGATGTGTGCGAGCCCTTTTCTTCTCCATCACTGATGAGACACAGGTATTATGTTACTTTCATTGATGATTTTTCTCAGAAAACTTGGATTTATTTTATGGAAAAGAAAGATAAGGTCTTAGAGAATTTCACGGAATTCAAGGCCTTGGTAGAGAAGCAAACCCAGAATAAAATCAAGGCAATGAGAAGTGATAATGGTGGAGAATATGTCTCCAATGCCTTCAAGGAGTTTTGTGCAAAAGAAAGCATTAGGAGAGATTTGATAGTACCTCATCCCCCTCAGCAAAATGGGGTGGCTGAGAAGAAGAACAGGAGTATTGTTGGAGCGACCAAGGCTATGTTGCATGATCAGGGGTTGCTTATGTTCTTGTGGGCAGAAGCATTCAACACTGCAGTATTTTTGCGGAACAGGAGTCCACACTGGGTGCTTGGATGAGTTACACCAGAGGAGGCTTTCACAAGCAAGAAGCTTGATTTTTCACACTTTCAGATATTTGGCACAAATGTCTCCTGTCATGTGTCCAACGATAGTAGGAAGAAGCTGGAACCCACAGCCTAAAATGGAATTTTCGTGGGATATAGTGGGCAACTCACACATACGAGGTGTATCTTCTACGACTCAGGAAGACAATTCTTAGGAGAGATGTGAGATTCAAGGAGGATCAAACTCTAAGAGTTTCCTTAAAGCGTGAGCAGATGGCGGTACCTATGGAGGAGCTACTCACTCCCAAACAGGAGTCACAACCAACACATCAGAGTTAGCCACATCCACGGTCTAGTGGCAAGAGGGTAGCGCAGCATGATTTGCAGCAGGATGAGGAGACATCAAGTCGAAAGCAGATAGATCAGCCAAAGCCACCCACCACAGAGAGGAAGAAGGCCAAGTGGGCCGAGAGGTTGATTCAGGAGGCTCAAGAGCAGGTCGAGGCTTCTAGCACCATGTTTAGGCAAAGTAAATAGCTACAGAGGTACACAAGTTACATGGCACTGATGACAGAGGAGGTGGCCACTAAGCCATCTTCTTATAAGGAGATAGCTTCTCAGCAGGTTTGGTAGGATGCCATGGTGGAGTATTCCTCTATCATGAAGAATGATGTCTGGGAGATTGTTCCACAACTTGAGGGGAAATCAATAGTTGGATCAAGATGGGTGTACAAGGTGAAGCATGGAGCAAATGGGAGTGTGGAGAAGTACAAGGGCATCTCACAAATTGAGGGCATAGACTATGAGGAGACTTTTGCCCCAGTAGCACGGTATTAATCCATCAAGACTATTCTGCACTTGCAGCACAAATGGGGTGGAGGATTAGGTCGACGCTCCTAGCACCATGTTTAGGCAAAGTAAACAGCTACAGAGGTACACAGGTTACATGGCACTGATGACAGAGGAGGTGGCCACTAAGCCCTCTTCTTATAAGGAGATGGCTTCTCAGCAGGTTTGGTGGGATGCAATGGTGGAGGAGTATTCCACTATCATGAAGAATGATCTCTGAGAGATCATTCCACGACCTGAAGGGAAATCAATAGTTGGATCGAGATGGGTGTACAAGGTGAAGCATGGAACAGATGGGTGTGTGGAGAAGTACAAGGCCAGGTTCATGGCCAAGGGCTTCTCACAAATTGAGGGCATAGACTAGGAGGATACTTTTGCCCCAGTAGCACGGTATTCATCCATCGAGACTATTTTGGCACTTACAGCACAAATGGGATGGAAGATCCACCAGATGGACATGAAGATAGCCCTCCTCAATGGAGTGGTTGAGGAGGAGATCTGTATGGAACAGCCAGAGGGGTTTGAGAAGTTCAGCAGAGACACACATGTGTGCAGGCTAAAGAGAGCTCTCTATGGGCTCAAGCAAGCTTCGAGAGCATGGTACACTTGGATTGACATCATGGTTGGAGGGCTTCCACTCATTCTAGTTCTCTATGTCGACGACCTTATACTGACTGGAGATGAGAACTTGATCTAGGATTGCAAGGAGAACCTTGCAAGGGAGTTCAAGATGAAGCATACAGGGCTTATGCACTATCCTTGGCTTGGAGGTTTGGCAAGGTGATGGTGAGATCTTTGTGAGACAAGGCAAGTACACTATAGAGATTTTCCGAAGATTTTATATCCAAGATTGCAAGCCCATGGCCACATCTCTAGTCACAAAATGGAGGAAGGTGGATGCTTGTAGAGCAAAGTGAGTGGAACCTACAGTATACAAGCAACCAATTGGGTCGTTGATGTACTTGGTCAATACACAACCTGATATTTGTTTTGCAGTCAACCAGTTGATTTAATTCATGGTGGAACCGACCAAAGTGCATTAGGTTGTTGCGAAGCATGTGTTGAGATATCTCAAAGGCACAACAAATTATAAATTGTGGTAAAGACAGGTTGCAGTGAGGCTTGAGGGCTTCACAGATGCTGATTGGGCAGGGAGCTCCATAGACAAGAAGAGTACTTCAGGTGGCATCTTCAGCATTGGGTAAGTAGTTGTTTCTTGGTACAGCAGGAAGCATTGATCAGTTGCACTCAATTCAGCAAAGGTCGAGTACATGGTTGCTAGTTTCGCAGCATGTGAGGGTATTTGGATGAGGAAGTTGCTTGTGGGACTTTTGAGACAAAGGATGGAGCCTACCATGATACATTGTGATAATCAGAGTTGCATCAAACTCTCTAAGAACCCAGTGTTTCATGATCACTCAAAGCATATCGAGATCAGGTACCATCATCTTAGAGATTGTGTGCAGAAAGGGATAGTGACGCTACCATACATTCCAACAAGGGAGCAAACAGCAGACATCTTGTTAAAATTGGCAACTAGGGCCAAATTCCACTTTAGACAGCTCATTTGATGGAGATGATTATTGCATTAAATTCCTCTTTTCGAGAGGACCAAAATTGACCTAAAGATCATCAAATTTGGATAAGGAAAAATGTGTTTTTGAGGTCAATCCCACACTAACGCAAATCGTCAAGGTCGTCCACATCATCATGTAGGCTCATGAAGCCCAATGGACATGTCCTTTGACCCTCAACGACTTGTATAAATAAGGGAGACCTCAAACCTCATTTGGAATCATCACATCTCATCATTTCACTCTCCCCATCTTATTGGGTCGTACAAATCAGTGTTTTAAAAATCGGACTCGGGTTCTGAAACGGCCGAGGGTTGGCTCCGGTTTCGACTCCGACTCGGTATCAACTCGGTATCTTTAATGTATTTCTTTGTAAAAAATACATTAAATATTAATTTTTTTATAAAAAACATAATTTTAAAGATTTTCATTCATGTTGCCAAACACAAAGCATTACAATATAGACAAAAGACAACATATGATCAAAGTAGGCTCATGAATATATCCATTATATCAAAATTTCACCCAGTGCATTATTCAATACATGATGATGATATAGCGATCAAAACAAAAAACATAAACAAGGAGGCTTTAAATGGCCTCTACAACAAAACATGAATATTCACTACTGCTAGACATTTGACAAGCCAACATCCTCTGCCTCAAACTCTGGACCAGGAGGGGAAACCGCTCGCTCCTCCTCCTCTGAATCAACATCCTCAACTAGAATTGTAGCACGTTGAGCCTGAGATAGACGAGTTATGCGCCTCCGTCGTGGCTGACTAGAGGAAGTGTCTGCGACTGCAACTGGAGGACTTGGAGTCGGGACTAGGCCTGCTACTAGTGAATCTGCATTGAGAAAAGGCTCTACCTTTGTATCAAAGTCCATCCCCACACCAATATCCTCATCAGAGTCAAACTCTGGTGGACAAGACTCCACTACCCAATCTGATGTTGGATCAATATCCTCCAACACAATGGGATCTGAATCGGGTCTTTTGTTCAGCAATTGGTTGCGTCTTAGTCGGAGGTTGTACTGGATGTTATCACTCCACCAGATTCCCAAGGCTGAGGAAGGAATCCCAACAGAGGTAACCAAAAACCAAGCTTTTAACTTGATAGCTAGCCCTATCAAACCAGAGAGGGCTCTCTCCAAAAGGGTCACAGCCAGGAGGGTTGAAGCAATTAGGGTTTTAGGCTAGGTAAGATATGCAAGGGTTGTTTTGATTTGGTTTGGTTGGGTACATCAGTGGATAATGGAATTAGGTCAAGGAAAATCTAGGTCAGGGCAATAGATTTAGGGTTGAAGGGATGAACAGAGCAAGGTAAGTATAATGCCAATCACTTGAAGGAATTGGTTGTGGAATGGTTTTGAAAATGTAAGAAGGCTGAGAAAAGCATAAGGGATGTATTTCTCTCAGACAAAATATAATGAACAAAATATGATCAGTTACCCAAAACAGAGCATGGCAAACATGTATTCTGAATTTCTAACTTGTAAAAGATCATAACATAGAAATGAAAGTGAATATGAACAATACATTCAAACACGTGATACTGAAGAAGAAACTATGAAAGACATTTAATACCACAAGTATCCCATAAATGTAGTTGCAACTCCTCTTTATTAGCTTGGCCAAAACTGAGTACAAGTTCCCTTGATCAACTAGCAAAATCAAACTGATTCCAACCTTCCAACCTTTGAAAATGAGTCAAAAATGACATGATATAGGCCTCAAACAACCTCTCCCAACCTCAGGGATCGAATCCATGAGAGGAGGAGAGGAGGAGCTGATCCACTAAAGTCTGAACTGAAACCTAGTGTAGGTGGTCAAAGTGACTCATCCCTAACTTTTTTGAACTGATTCATTACACCTCATTTGCTTGATTTACCTAATGTATCTACCCTAGTAAATAGTAAAAACATGATAATTACATTCATCTTCATCATTTACATAGGTAAATTGAACATTTCCCAAGATAAAATTCAAATTTGTGGAAAAACTTAGAAAAAATCAATCAATTGTTAAACGCGCAGCGCCATTTTACCCCAACTTGCAGGCTATTTTTGACTGGGTTGCAGGTGTCCAAATTAGCTCCAAGATAGCTTGTAAGAAAGTTCTTCCTGTCTATTTTCCAAATCTACCTTTGGTTTTCTGATTGGATTTGATTTGCCTTGTCAAAAATTGATTCTCCCAAGACTAGTCAAAAAGTGCAGAATGAGGGTGCAGAAATGCATAGTGTTGTTGCAAGCAACTTTTGGAGGCCTTCCTCAACTCCAAATAGAGCTCATGATAGCTCATTGGAAAGCTCTTCCAAACTAGTTGTCATTTGACTTATCAAGCAAGTCATTTGGACATTCCAGCTAGTTGAAAACGTGATTTTCCCAAGGTCGCTCCAGAAATGCAGAAAACCTCCTGTAGCACCTGTATTTTTGACATTTCTCCAAAACCATGACACCTGTGTAAAAACTGAAGGAGGTTTTTCTTCCTTGACCTATGATGGACAAAAACCTTTCTCACTTTTGTTAAATTCATCTCTGTTTGGTCAGAAACATAGTTTGAAGTAAAACCGGCTCTGTGTGTGGCAAATGATTTGTCCCTTAGCATGACTTCATGGAAAATGATGGAGGCATGGTGTTTATGAGTTTGAAATGGCTTCATACTTGCTGAAATGGCCTCCCTTATACCTCCTCTGCTCAGATGTCTCTCATTCCATAGCAAACCCTAACTCAGTGGGAGAGGAAATTAGGGTTTGGTGTAGGCAAAACAGGGGATTTAGGACTGCCTTGTAGAGGGAGGGGAATGAAGGGGCTAGGGGCTGTATAAATTCTTAGGGAAATTTTGGGGGATAGGGATAGATGTTAGAGAGTAGGAGAAAGTGGAATTTCAAGGATTATGTGAGGGGAAGGGGTCCAAAAGGGAAAAACACAGCGTTAGTCTCGAAAGTGTCAAATTGTAGCAATAGGCTAGGGCTTGTGGAATAATGATGATTTTGAGGGATAGGAGTGATGGGAAGTGTTTAGGAAGGTATATTAAGGATAGGGGAAGGTGTAAGAGCATCAAGATACAAGTCTTGTTGATGATTTAACCATGGAAGTCATCAAACCAAGGAAAATGCCCTCAAAACCCTAGGAGAGGGAAATGAGCTTTCTAAGCACAACTGAGAGATAAATATGGTAAACATAAAGCCACTTATTTGGAAATGATAGTTTTAGAACCTGAATTTGTTGAAGACCTTTGACTATTACTACTCCTTCAAAAGATGAATTTGATGGTGAAATGACCAATTTTCATGATTTTGACCCTATTACCTAATGATGGCACAACATGGAAGAATGAGTTGAATGATGACCATGATGACTATGGGACTCTTGGGAAAAATGTTTAAAAAACAAAGCGAGGTCAATGATAATGATGGAGATGAGGTGAAAGCAGAGTAAAATAAGGTGGGATGGGTGGGATGCAAATACTAGTGCTAACACTGGACATACACTACATCATTTAACTGTTTTTGCTCCAGACGGTTTCTCTTCTTTGTGTGAATCCTCTCAAAGACAGACCAATTGTGCTCACACCTAGAAGCACTACAAGTTTGACTCAAAATGCGGATTGCAAATCTCTGAAATTCAGGACAATGACTGGCTGGCTCGGTGTACGAATCGATCACAAACCGGCCTCTGGACCGGTTTTTCCACCAAGTCGGTCCGGCCGGGGGTCTGGCTCGATTGACTCGACCGATTTTGAGCCGGTCCAGTCGATTTTTAAAACTACGATACAAATTGCAGTAGCAGCTCTTCTTCTCTCACACATGTGGCTAAAAGAGGACGAATTTCAGAAGGCCAAATTTCAGGATTTGTTGCAGGGTTTGACTAGCGTTGACCAAGGCTATTTTGACCTCCTTTGACTGTGTTTTTTTTGCCAAAATTTCTTTTTTGCAGGGCCACATTAATTGGCACAAAAGCTAAGGTTTTATGGGCTGACTACAGGCTTGACCGTGGGATAGAAGCACAGACTTTGACCAAGTTTGACCAATTGTTTTGAAACTGTCTTGAATTGACTTTGACCAGCAAAGAAGACTGAGTTTGTTGTTGTGTTGACTGGTGTTGACTTTTTGGTTAGGGTTGTTGATTGTTGTTATCTGGAAGCAGGAAAATCACAGATTGACGAGGTTGTTTTGGATAGTGGTTTTGATCATCTATTGGCAAGTCAATATTGACTTTATTGTACTCTCTCTCTCTCTATTGAACATTTGATATAATAATAAGAAGAATTGATCAAAGGGTTTTCCCCATCTTGAAGTTTTCCCTAGTATTTTCCAAAATCATTGTGTTCTCTTGTCTTGGATTGTCTTCTGCTTTTATTGCTCATGTTCTATCTACAGTTTATGTCAATGTGATGATTAATGTGATTGCTATTGGAAATTGTCGTTGGGCTAACTAAAGGACATTGAAAAAAATTGTTGCAAGCATAGAACATGCCATTCTTAACTAAAATTAACATGGTATCAGAGCCCAGGTGAAGACAAAGCCCAAATGAGAGAGAGAAAAGCAATCACTAAGAGATATGTTGGACAAGACTATTAGACAAGTCTCCATGGCATCTACATATTACTTCAAGACTGAGTACAAGCTCAATGACAATTCTGACTATCATGCATCGAAGATGACTTTGGACCTGACTTTCGAGGAGCATGAAGTATTGGACTATGTGCAGGGAAAAGTGGTGGAGCCTCCTTCAAATGCATTGTTGCTACTTAGACGAAGTATAGAAAATGTGAGATCAAAGCTAAGAAAAGTATCATTGACTCCATTCAAAAGCATTTGGTTGCCTATATATTTGATTTGGGAACATCTAATGAGATGTATGATAAGCTAGTTGGGATGTTCAAAGTGAACAATGTGAATCAAATTCTCTTTCTCAAGAACAAGTTGAAGGATATCAAGATGGATAAAGGGGAATTTATCCAATCCTACTTCATGAGAATAGCTTAAATCAAGAATGACCTACTATCTATTGGAGAAGTTATTGCTGACAAGGAGCTCACTCTCATTGCACTTGAAGGTCTTTCAAGACCATGGGATGTATTTACCACCACCATTCTCAACAATGATAGGATACCTGCTTTTGATGAGTTGTAGGCTAGATGCACTCAAGAAGAGACAAGGATGATGGAGAGAGATAAGTCCTCCGATGGAAATGAACCTACTGCCTTCTCTGCTCATGCAAAAAGGAATAATAATGTTGGTCCAAGGAGACAGGGTCAAGGATCTAAGAAAGGATTCAAAGGAAGAAAACGAAGGTGCTACAATTGCAACAAGTTCGTCCATTATGCTAGAGAATTCCCTCACAATAAAATTCTCCAAGGGATGATGACAACAACAACCACAACAATTTCAAAGGCAATGGCAATCAAAGGAACAACAAGTTCAACAACAAAGGAAAGAGGAATGCTCCCGTTACTCGAAATGGAAATGGTTAACTCCCAAAAGGACAAGAAATTCCAGGTATGATGAAAGTAATGTTGTAGAAAAACAAGATGAATTTTATCTTATTTTTGCTCTATCCACTGCCTCTCCTCTAGATACTTTGGATCATTGGTTGATTTATTGTGGAGCCTCAAGGCACTTCACTAGATGAGGAGGCCCTCTCAAATTTGGTTGAGAAGAAAACTAATCTAAAGATCATACTTGGAGATAATGCCACCTACCACTCTTCACTAGAATCAAGCTCAAACCATTCATCTACAAGAAGTATTGTATGTGCTTGATTTGAAGAACATGGTGTCTATTTCTACGATGGAAGATAAAGGCTTCAAGGTAGCATTCATTGTTGGAAAGGTACGTATTTGGCAAAGAAATCCAAAAGATGCATTTACTCTTGGATCAAATTGGAGGAAGTCCTTTGTTAGCTTTGGTGAGTGATACTTCTCTTCAATGTGAATTATGGCACCAGAGATTTTCCCACATACATTACAAAGCCTTACCTAAGATAAGGAAGACGATCACAGGTATGCCCGAGTTTAACATGAACCATGAAGAAGTGTGTCAGGGTTATGCAGCTGGGAAACATATAATGGGACCATTCCCTTCTAGTGAAAGCAAGACAACTGATATTCTTCAATTGGTCCATTCTGACCTATCTGGTGCCCTGCCTGTAACATCATTGGGAGGATACACATATTATGAAATCTTTGTAGAAGACTTCTCACGCAAAACATGGATCTATTTCTTGAAAAGGAAGGATGAAGTGTTCAAATGCTTCCATTCTTACAAGGCATTGGTGGAGAATCAAATAGGGAAAAAGATCAAGATATTGAGGACCAACAATGCTACCGAATATGAATCAAATGAATTCAATGACTTTTGCAGAGAGGCTGGCATTAAGAGGGAGACAATTGTTCCATACACTCGTGAGCCGAATGGAGTTGTTGAAAGGAAGAATCGAACAATCATGGAATCCACATGTGCCATGCTCCATGATCAAGGTTTACCGAAATTCTTGTGGGGAGAAGTTGCTAACATTGTCGTCTATGTTCAAAATAGGAGCTCTCATCAAGCATTAGATTTCAAGACACTTGAAGAAGTCTTCACTGGTAAGAAACCTGATGTTTCTCATTTTAGAATCTTTGTTTGTCCGATATATTTTCATGTGCCTAAAGAGAAAATAAATAAGTTGAAAGCTTATGGGAAGAAAGGTATATTCGTCGACTACAATGAAAATTCAAAGGCATATAGAATCTATGTGCCTAGTCAAAGAGATGCGGAAGTAAGCAGTGATGTCATCTTTGATGAAGATTTTACCCTTGGGAAAGCTAGAGATCTCCCTATCCCAAGGAAGGACGATGATGCTGTTGAAAAACAGGATGAACCTCCGACACATGAGCCTATGCCCGATGTTGAAGGCTCAATGCATCCTACTGATCCACCTCCTGGTGATCCCTCTACCTCAAGGAAACGTCCACTATGTCTCAAAGATACTCTCGGAGATGCTGAAAGACTATTGCTCCAAGAGGGACATTTCATTGATGTAAGAAGTCGAATGGGTATCAAGGTTATTTGGATGCTATGAGTACTATTGTTCAAGTTGAAACTTGCACATTTGAAGAAGTCGTAAAGCACCAGGTTTGGAAAGATGCGATGAATGACGAGTATGAGTTAATCATGAAGAATGATGTCTGGGACGTGGTGCCTAGACCTAAGGACAAGTTCGTCGTCACCGCAAAATGGCTTTACAAAATTAAACAAGGAGTTGATGGGAGTGCTGAAAAATATAAGGCCAGGTTCGTTGCTCGTGGCTTCTCTCAAAAAGGAGTGGAATATGACGAGATATTTCCACTGGTTGCTCGATATACCACTATCCCGTCTTTTATTGCTCTCGTTGCCAATCAAGGATGGAGCCTACATCAAATGGACATCAAAATTGCTTTCTTGGATGGCTCGCTTAAGGAGGAAGTCTACTTGGAGCAACCTCAAGGGTTTGAAGTACAAGATAGAAGGACACATGTTTGTAGGCTGAAGAAAGCCCTCTATGGGCTGAAGCAACCCTAGAGCTTGGTATGAAAGAATTGACAATTATCTTGTGAAGCTGGGATTTACAAGGAGCTATGTTGATCCTAACCTATACTTCAAGGTTGAAAAGGACATGCCTCTTATTTTGGTCCTTTATTGATCTCTTTCTAACAGGTTCAGACCCTCTCATTTATCAATGCAAGAGGGAGTTGACTTCCAAGTTCGAGATGAAGGACCAAAGACTGATGCATCATTTCCTAGGCCTGGAGGTCTAGCAAAAGCCAAGCGAGATTTTCTCAAGGAAAATACATTGTGAAGTTGCTAGAGAGATGTGGGAAGGTGGAATGCAAGTCTCTGTCTACTCCAATGGAACTCAACTTCAAGAAGCTATGTGGAAGTGTTGTTGGGCTTGAATTGGCAAACCCTTCTGAGTACAAACAACTTGTGGGGGCCCTAATGTTCTTGGTAAACTCCCATCCGAACATATGCTACGTTGTAAATACTTTGAGTCAATTTATGATTGAGCCTCATCACATACATTAGATTGCTAATAAGAATCTCTTGAGATATCTCCATAGCATAATCAACTATGGGGTGAGATACACTGCCAAGAATTTGAGGCTACATGGATATTCTGATGTTGATAGGGTTGGCAATGTGGTAGATAGAAATAGCACGTCAGAATGTTACTTCTCATTGGGGTCTATTTCAATTTCATGGATGAGCAAGAAGTAGAAATCAATTGCTTTAAGCATCATTGAGGCCAAATATATTGCTGCTAGTATGGCCTATTGTGAAGTTGTCTGGTTGAGGAAGCTCTTTAGTGAGCTATTTGAGCACGTGTTGGATACCACTGTGATCTATTGCGACAACCAAAGTGGTATACGCCTATCAGAGAATCTCGTGTTCCACGACCACTCCAAACATATTGATATTAGGTACCACTTTATTCGTGATATGGTACAACGGAGAGCAATAAGGCTCCAACACATCAGGATTGAGGAGTAGATTGTCGACATTCTCACGAAGCCCTTGGGGAAGGTCAAATTCTTAGCCTTCTGAGAGAGACTTGGAGTCATGGAAGGACCCTCCAATGAGGGTCCTGCTAGAGTTGGAAACTGAGCTCTGGGAGCTCCTAGGGGCCTAATGTACTTCTTGGAGCTATGAGCGAACATAGGGTGAGTGGTTCACCTTCCCCTATAGGTACGCTGTGTATAGGGTAAGTGGTTCACCTTCCCCTGTGATACCCCATGATGATATATGAGAGCATAGGGTGAGTGGTTCACCTTCCCCTATAGTTGATGATATTAGTGTGGAAAAAGTCGGCAAAAAAGTCCCGAATTTTTCCCTGAGCCGACTTTTTCATCCCTGAAAAAGTCGTGATTTTATCCTCTAAGTCATAACTTTTTGCCAATTTTTTCCAAAAAATTGTGAGTGAGGTAGTTTCTTTTATAATTTTTTTTTGTTTTTTGAAAAAATCGTGAGTGAGGTAGTTTCTTTAATAACTTTTTTTTTTTTTGAAAAAATCAAGATTTTTTCCAAAAATGAATATTTTTGTATATTTTTAGTTTTGCCGACTTTTCAAAAAACTCCCGACTTTATCGAGTTTTTCAACTTTTGGACCCTTGTCGATTTAATCCCGACTTCAACTTTTTCCACATTGGATGATATATGCATAGGATGAGTGGTTCGCCTTCTCCTATGGCATATGACCAAGATGTGTGGTTCACCTTCTCATGCGAATGCCCCAGCATACATCCTACCCATGTAGTATGGGACTCATGGGAAGTACCTCTCATCTGGCCAATGAGTTGGGAAAAGAGGATAGGGACCATAACACTACAGATGGATGTATCGTGTACTGTCGTAATCCCTATGTCTAGGACGCATGGTGTTCAACATCTTGATCAGGGATCAAATCCAATTGGGGTTCTACCCCTGGACTGACTTTCATCAGAGGAGAGTGGCAAGGTCTTATGACTCACTCTCAATCAATTCTTCTTCAGTATTACATCAGCGTTCAATGGAGTTGAGATGAGATGCAGAGATGGTACATGGTGACAGGATGGCATGATGATGGATGGATTGGCTGGTGGAATTCTCCCTAATTGAGACAAGGTGTTGAAATTGGAAACTAGGGCCAAATTCCACTTTGGATAGCTCATTTGATGGAGATGATTATTGCTTTGAATTCCTTTTTTCGATAGGACCAAAATCGACCTAAAGATCATGAAATTTGGATAAGGAAAAATGTGTTTTTGAGGTCAAGCCCACACATATGCAAATTGTCAAGATCGGCCACATCATCATGTCGGCTCATGAAGCCCAATGGACATGTCCTTTGCCCCTCAATGACTTGTATAAATAAGAGAGACCTCAAACCTCATTTGGCATCATCACAACTCATCATTTCTCTCTCCTCATTTGATTGGGTCGTACAAATTGCAGGCGCAGCTCTTCTTCTCTCACATGTGTGGCTGAAAGAGGACGAATTTCAGAAAGTCAAATATCAAGATTTGTTGCAGGTTTTTACCAACATTGACCAAGGCTATTTTGAATATTTGACCTCCTTGGACTGCGTTTTTTGCAATATTACCAGACTCGGAATCGGCAATAAATCGGCAAGGCAAAAGAGCGAAGAGTTTGAATCGGATCGGGAAAAAATCGGGAAACGATTGCAAGTTGGAAGTTTTTACAGGCAAAAGATTGTATGCCCTCATTCTGTTGAATTTTTCCAAGGCTTTGGTTTCCTGCTGTCATTTACAATTTTACATATTCTAGCTTAAATATCTCTTTTCATTTCTTCATGTTCAACAAATAAATGCTTGAAGGAATGATTGACATAAAGGCATAAATTCAGACACGGAGACCTATACATCTAGAACTTGGAAGAGTTTGATTTTTGGTTAAATCTGGAACTTGGAACCACATTTGTCCAAAGCTTAACAAAACATATTAAATCTAAGCCCATCCGACCAGCGTGGATGGCCACAGAAAATTATTTTTGAAATTTGAGTCGAGTCTTGAGTCTTGACACTTACAAGTTACTGCTGAACTCCCGATGCAATTTGACACTCCGGCGATGGCAGCCCGCAGCACTCTTCGACGATGGCGGCAATTTGACACTCCAGCGATGGCGGCTATTAGACACTTCGGCAATGTTTGAACTTTGAAGAACTCCAACTGCGGCAACTCTAGCAAGCTCCAGCGGCGGCAATGGCGACGGCTCCAGCACCAGCACCAGCAATGGCGACGACTCCCAAGACAGTGAGCGTGCGTGTAAATAAAACAACACGCTGACAGCAAAACAATTTCCCGCGAAAAACCTAGGAAGAGATGACAGCCGAGTAATTGGGCGATTTTAGGAAAAAATCGGAATAATCGCCTCTGCACGAGTCAAACTCACGTTGACCATGAGTCAAACTCGGTCAACGCGAGTTTGACTCGCGCAGAGGCAAGTCGGCTCGTCTGCCTGCCGAGCAGAGTAGTAATCGCGACTAATCAGAATAGTCGCCGATTCTTGTTTCACTGGTTTTTTGTGCCAGAATTTCTATTTTGGAGGGCCGCATTAATTGGCACAAAACTGAGGTTTTCTAGGCTTGTTGTTTGGGTTGACCGCAGAACAGAAGTGCAGACTTTGACCAATCTTGACCACAAGACAGAAGTGCAGACTTTGACCAAGCTTGACCGCAGAACAGAAATGCAGACTTTGACCAAGTTTGACCGATTGTTTTGAAACTATCTTGAGTTGACTTTGACTAGCAAGGAAGGTCAAGTTTGACTGTGTTTGACTGAGCTACATTGTGGATTGTTTGTTGTTGCGTTGACCAACATTGACTTTATGTTTAGGGTATTGGAAGCAAGAAAATCACAAATTGACTAGGTTGTATGGACAATGGTTTTGATCATCTATTGGCAAGTCAATATTGACTTTATAGTACTCTCTCTCTCTGTTGAACATTTGATATAATAATAAGAAGAATTGATCGAACGGTTTTCCCCATCTTCAAGTTTTTCCCTAGCATTTTCCAAGATCCTTGTGTTCTCTTATCTTGGCTTGTCTTCTGCTTTCATTGTTCATGTTTTCTCTACAGTTTCTGTCAATGTGATGATTAATGTGATTGCTATTGGAAATTGTCATTGGGCTAACTAAAGGACATTGAAGAAATTGTTGCAAGCATAGAACATACCATTGTTAACTAAAATTAACACATCTTGACCAAGGCATTGATAAGAAGCAGTTTTGTTCATCACAAAAATAAGTTGGGAGTTGTACAGAAATCCTTCATCGCTAAGAGGGAGTGTTGAAAATAGTAGCGAGAGATTGATTCCTTGATTTCTGCCTTAATTCACAGAGTCAAATTTGAATTTCTTCTTTGACATGCTTGATTTCCTAAAAATTAGGACAAGCTATGATACAGTTAACTAATGTGCTCAAGTGGAAGGACGAGTTACTTCTCTTCTAGTGCGAGTTCATTGAGGAAATGGACGAGTGGTTGAGTTTCAAATCTTAGATTTGAGACAAGATGAGTTGCATGTGAGCTTTCACTTAGTTAACTCAATCAATCACAAAATCATTCCTTCATTAGAAATTTGCTAAACTTAGCCATTCGAATTGCTTTAAAAGAAGGTGCCAAGGAACCTTGTGCGAATTATTGGAGAGAAAGGCAATTTCCCAAGGAAGTGTGCATAGAAATAGGGGGTTCTGGTTCCCTATTTAATAGGAGCTGAATTTGCGCAAGGAATTTGGGCTTCTAGTGCTCCCAGACCTAGGAGGAGAGGATCAGCATTCTTGCAGATCATTTCAAACTCGGTCTAAGGCTGAGAAATCATTGTATTCTCTAATGAAGCAAGTGTATTTGTAACAGATCTATTGCTCTAAATTTCTTCAATAAAATTCTCAAGCAAGAGAGGGTTTTCCAAGTTGGGTTCCCTAGAAAAATTGTTGTGTTCTCTTGTGTGAATTGTGCTTTTATTTCTGTTTTATTCCGCTGCAAATTCCGTAGAGAAATTCTGTGTTTATATGAAAAGAAGGTGTCTTTCTGATTGTTCATATTAGCATATCAGAATTTCATGGAATTTCTACATCTTTAACCTTTTTCTGACCTAGCCAAGATACTTTGGCTGGGTTGTAACAAGCTACGTATTATAACAGGAGTTCATTTGGATGGAAAAACAAAGACAAAATCAATCCATAATACATATAAATTGATTCAACGTCCAGTGCTTAGCTTAAGTTCAACTAAATGTGAATCATCCAATTCAGCAAAACTAGGTTTAGCTACTTTACTAGTGATGTTGTAACCAACAAAAAATAAAATGTCTGCTCAGTAATGACAAGCTTCTGAATGATGGATACTGCCTCTAGAAATTCAAGGAAACAGAAAACCACCAAATAGACTCAATGCCAAGCACCTACTATCCATTCAATATAAGCCTATTTTTATGAATTTCAAGAGACATGCCTTTGTAGATTAAACACCCCTCGCACATACATGTATAAAATTATGCAGAATTAACCTTTTCTAAATAGATTCCTGCAAACAAAAGCCTATAGCTACAAGAAAAAAGACTGCTTTGCATATACAATTTTCTAATTTCTTTATAAGGGGCAACAATAATGCTTTGAACCGACTTGAAAGCAAAAGGCTAGCCACTATCTGCACTTTGTCAAAGATTCTACCAAGACAGCCAGTCATAAGTATAAGTATCAGCAAGGCTAAAAAGTTTAGAAATATTCTGTGCAAGTAGGTTCAGTTACCTGCCATGGTTGTTGAGTAAAGGAAGCCACGAACCCTCTGTTAAATACAAAGATAGTAATACAGTTTTGTTAACTACATTGTTAAATACAAATGAAATGGCTTCATATCAAGAAAAAACAATGTAAACATTACCTTGAAATATTCTTAAGAATATCAACACTTTAGATTGATTTCAAGTGATGTTCAAATTTCAAAGTACTTTCGTGTATACATACATGCCTACCTATATGTGTGTGTGCATGTGTGTATACATACATGCATACATACATATACATACATGTCTGTATATGTATGTGTGTGTACCAACATATACAAATGCAACATTCCTGGATGACTATAAACAATATGAGAACATGTGAACAGTTTACAATTTATCCTGATTCATGGATGATCCTTGGTGACTAAATTCAGAGGCTGAATTTTTATGATTCCAATAACAGAGGAATGGGATAAAACATCTCATCAAAAGGCACACAGCTACTTGCTCACATCTAATGCAGAGGCATCATCAGGTACATTGTAAGTCGATGAATTTCGCATAGATGCTGTCATCTGCTCTATTTCTTCTGTTGTATATGCTGCAAATGCAATATCCGACAAGTCAAAAGTCAAAAACTGTATTTGGTCCATAAATTATCTTTTACAAATTAAGAACTAACTTCAATAACTCCAAACGATGCTACTTCTTCAACAAAATATATGAATGGATCTATATATCCATATAAAATGATTTTTGCCTCAAAAGTTTTATTCTTATCAGAAGAATATATATGCAAAAAAAAAAACAAGGCTTCCTGGCTATGATACACAAAAATATTGAATGCTACTTCATTGCAATTTGCTCATGATCTAAAGCATCAACCTCTCTTTTAGTTTCTATCAATTCTGTTAGAATATTTCTATTCATTTTCATACAGATATGACTTTTCAACAATAGAAGAGTCAAAAAAGAGCATGCACAGAAGTAGAAAAGTTATACACATGCAAGAAAAGCTATAAAAGCTATTTTAAGACGGACAGTCTATTTTGGGTAAAGCTGAAGATTATCTTATTTTCAGCAACCAGTTTTGTATTGTAGGCTGATATATATGGTATTGTGCAATACAAAGAAATGTAAGTGATTCAAAATCTTTCTTTAATCATATGCCTTGTGTGCTCTGACAAACCTAAGATGGCATTAAAGCCATCATCAAGCCTGTCAGCTGGTAAGGAAGAAAGCTGAGTTTCAAGGGGATGCAGAGTGCCACTAGATGAACAACAGAGCTGTTGATAACTGTTGATTTTCTAGTACAATCAAGACTAGTACAATTTTTTCAATCTGATCAGTGATAACTACTTCCAATGATACAATTAATCTTTTTATAGCATTACAATCATTAAGCAGTTATACATGAAAATTTTCAGCCATTCACTTCTTTAATAGAGCAAATACAGATCACAGTAAACAATAAGACAAGAGACAAGAGAGACCAATATTTAGGCCAGCGGACAGGGAAAAACGCACAAGGGGAAAACCCAACAATCTTTCCTTATGACTCATGACAGAAAATTCAGTTCATCAAATGTACATCAGAATATTCCAAACAAGATTCCAATTTTCTGACTTCAATGTCTGCCAAGTCAAACCAATCAAAGGAGAGAGAAAACTTTCAACACTGATCAAAGTCAAGTCTGCAACAGAGGGGCCAAATTTTGGCCTAAGGTAGCTGAACAGAGGAGGCCAATATTTGGTCAAATCACAGTTAATGAGCCCAGCCAAAATCTCAGTCAAATCTCAATGTTTACCTGTGGTCAACGAACCAGAAACAGGAGCAGAATTCAGTCAGACAGAGTCAACGAACCCCTCAGATTTTCAGCCTCCAAAAATAGTCAAAGTCTCAGTCAAACAGAAGCAAATAATCCCAAGTCAATGCTAGTCAATGCAGATCGAATCCTCCTCTTTCTCCTTCGCACGTGCAGAATGCTTCTTCTTGTTTCAGATTGAATGAGTGAGTTGATGTAATGCCAAATGAGGGTCAGCAAGCTTCTATTTATGTGTGCTTGGAGAAGGGTTTTGACCTTGGGGTCAAACCCATTCAAAGAGTGGGGCTGACTTGTGCACTTGAGGCTGACCTAGTCAAGCATAGAAAATCATAATTTCTCCTTCGCTTTGCCAATGAAAATACCGACCGAAGCTACCAAATTTTCAACACTCCCTCTTAGCTAGGGAGGTACTTTTCATTCTCTCTCTCTCTCTCTCAAGATCAATCTCCCCAACCAATCTATTGGTCTCTCAGTAACAACCCTAGGGAAAGATCAGATGTACAATCATCATAAGGAAAGATACATAGCATCAAACACATCCCATAAGCCAAAACCCAATGGCATCAAGGCCAATGCCCAACTAACAATGAGATCAATCAATGAGGCCAAACTCTCCAACCATATGCAATAGTTTCTCAGTCAAGCACAATGACCCAAGAGATTACACAAGGTCCATCTCCCCAACCATAAACAAGCTCTCTCTACCCATGACCCAAGAGAGGAATCCCTATCTCAATCCCCCGATTATATAGTCTCCCGTCAAATGATCCAAGGGAGAGAACTCAAAATCAGTGTCCCCAACCAAACTGATCTCTCAGTCATCATGACCTAAGATATCACTTCACGCCTCAAAACCAAGCTCCCTGACCAGACTCATTGGCCTCTCGATCAAATGACCTAGGGGAATATCCAGAACAATCTTCCTGAACATATGGTCTCTCAACTAATCCCAAGGAAGATTGTCGATCACATGATGCTATATAATCAGTGCTCCCTCTCTCCCAGAGAGGGATTCTCAACTCCAAGTTGTTCTCTGAAATAAGCAAACTTCATCCGAGACAATGGCATCGTCTAAACATCAACAATCTGCTCATCAATAGGGACATATTCAAGCCTCACAACTCCCCTCTGGACAATATTCTGGATATAATGATACTTGATCTCAATGTGCTTTGACCTATCATGAAAATCGGGTTCTCAGAAATCTTTACACATCTTTGATTATGGCAATATACAATGGTCTATTCCAACACCTGATCAAACAAACCAGCAAACAGCTTTTGAAGCCACACAGCTTCACAACTAGCTAAACATGCAGTTATACACTCAGCTTCAGTCATACTAAGAGCAACAGAAGTTTGCTTCTTACTAGACCATGAAATCGTTGCAGAGCCTAAGCTAAAACAAAACCTAGAAGTGCTCTTTCTATCATCAGACAATCATCATAAGGAAAGATACATAGCATCAAACACGTCCCATAAGCCAAAACCCAATGGCATCAAGGCCAATGCCCAACTAACGATGAGATCAATCAATGAGGCCAAACTCTCCAACCATATGCAAAAGTTTCTCAGTCAGGCACAATGACCCAAGAGATTACACAAGGTCCATCTCCCCAACCATAAACAAGCTCTCTCTACCCATGACTCAAGAGAGGAATCCATATCTCAATCCCCCGATTATATAGTCTCCCGTCAAATGATCCAAGGGAGAGAACTCAAAATCAGTGTCCCCGACCAACTGATCTCTTAGTCATCATGACCTAATAGATCACTTCACGCCTCAAAACCAAGCTCCCTGACCAGACTCATTGGCCTCTCAATCAAATGACCTAGGGGAATAACCAGGACAATCTTCCTGAACATATGGTCTCTCAACTAATCCCAAGGAAGATTGTCGATCACATGATGCTATATAATCAGTGCTCCCTCTCTCCCAGAGAGGGATTCTCAACTCCAAGTTGTTCTCTGAAATAAGCAAACTTCATCCGGGACAATGGCATCGTTTAAACATCAACAATCTGCTCATCAGTAGGGACATATTCGAGCCTCACAACTCCCCTCTGGACAATATTCTGGATATAATGATACTTGATCTCAATGTGCTTCAACCTGTCATGAAAATCGGGTTCTCAGAAATCTTTACACATCTTTGATTATGGCAATATACAATGGTCTATTCCAACACCTGATCAAACAAACCAGCAAACAGCTTTTGAAGCCACACAGCTTCACAACTGGATAAACATGCAGTTATACACTCAGCTTCAGTCATACTAAGAGCAACAGAAGTTTGCTTCTTACTAGACCATGAAATCGTTGCAGAGCCCAAGTTAAAACAAAACCCAGAAGTGCTCTTTCTATCATCAGAGCTTCCAGCCCAATTAGCATTAGTAAAACCATGCAACTGCCATTTTCCATTAGAAACATATCTCAAAACATAGTCAATGGTGCCACGCAGATATCTCAATACATGTTCTACTGCAAGCCAATGCACATGTCGATGCTCAACCGAGAATTGGCTCAACGTGTTCACATCATAGCAAATATCAGGTCTAGTGTTCACAAGATAGTTCAATGAGCCAATCAATTTGCGATCAGATCTGAATCATAGTCATATATCTTCTTCAAATTTGTCACCATTGGCGTGTCCATGAACTTGCAGTCCATCGTTCCAAATTTTTGAAAGATCCTTGTCCAACAAAGATTGCATCAACCTTTTGCCAAATTTCCAATCCCAAATAGTAATGTATAAGACCAAGATCCTTCATCTCAAATTAAGAAATCAGCTCCCTCTTACACTGGACAATGAAAATTTCAGCCCCTGCCAGAAATAAATCATCTACATACAACAACAAAAGCAAGGGCTCACCTTCAACAACTTTGAAGTACAAATTTGAATCAGCATCACTCTTTTTGAAACAAAGGCTCAACAAATAGCTATCATAGTGAGAGTACCATGCATGAGGAGCCTGCTTAAGCCCATACAAGGATTTCTTCAATTTGCAAACAAGTGTCTCTCTATCATGAATCTCAAAGCCTTGAGGCTGCTCAATATAATCTTCCTCGTCAATGACTCCATTCAGAAAGGCAGTCTTGACATCCATTTGATGCAATTTCCATCCTGCAATAGAAGCAAGAGCAATGAAAGATCTAATAGAAGCATATCTGGCAACAAGAGCAAATGTGTCTTCATAATCCTCTCCCTGTTTTTAGGAGAATCCTCGAGCCACAAATCCTGCTCTACTCCTCAATACTTCTATCAACCGCATGCTTGATTTTGTAGATCCACTGGGAAGACACAACAAATTTCCCTTCAAGCCTTGGCATGATTTCCCAAACATAATTCTTCAATATAGACTAGTACTCTTCAATCATAGCATCTTTCCAAACTTGATGCTTAGTTGCTTCTTCAGAGGTGGATGGCTCGAACTAAATGATCCTGCACATCATTGTTGCATAACCTGAATACTTATTCGGTCTCTTGCTTTTCATGAAGGTCCCACGAGGTGTAGCATGTACTTCAGCGTCCTTCAATGTCCTTTCAAGCCAAGCAGTTCCCTTTTTAGTCTCTGGTACAATGACTGTTGGTGAGTCAACAAATTCATGTGGATCATTAGACTCTTCATGAGGATCTTGTTCCATAGGTTCAGGTTCTTTGGATTTTGATTCCACATTCTTAGGAGTCACTTGCATTTCATGATTAGAGTCCAAGTGTGATCCCTTGGACTTCCAAAAAGCAACATCTTCATCAAAAATAACATCCCTGCAAGTTTCAATGGATCATTGAAACTGGTACATAGACCGTGAAGGCCTTTGAATTTTCACTATGCCCAAGAAAGGTTCCCTTCTTCACTTCGTCCTTTTCTCCTTGGGCACATGGATATAAACAAGACAACCAAAGATTCTTAAATGTTCAAATTGGGTCTCTCACCTGTGAAGACTTCTTCAGGAGTCTTGTAATCCAATATTCGATGTGGGCATCTATTTTGAACATAAACAGTTGTCCTTGAAGCTTCTCCCCAAGAAACATAGGTAGCTCTTGATCATGAAGCATGGCTTTGGTAGCTTCCATAATAGTCCTATTCTTCCTTTCAATAATTTCATTTTGTTGAGGATAGTAGCGAACTATCAACTCCATCTTAATTCCAACATCCTTGCAGAAAGAAAACAGTTCCTTGGATACATACTCTCCTCCACTATCAGACCTTAAAGTCTTGATCTTCTTCCTGTAGCATTTTCAACCTACACCTTGAATTCTTGAAACTGCTCGCATACTTCATCTTTGGATTTCAAGAAATAAATCCATGTTTTACGAGAGTAATCATCAATAAAATATGACATGGTACAAATGACCACCCAATGATTTATCAAACATGGGTCCACAAACATCAAAATGCACAAGATCCAAGATTCCTTTGGATCTACTATCACTGCTAGTACATCTTCCTTTAACATTTTTCCCAAGAGGACATCCTTTGCAATCTCCATCATGTTCAATCTTGATTTTCGGTACACCTTTAACAAAAAATTTCATTCTAGACAATGTTTTATAATGAACATGAGCGTACCTTCAATGCTATTGTTCACAAAGATCAGATGTGTTGTGTATTAGGGCTTGAATTGAGCACAACCAAGGAGACGATATAGACCTCCAATTCATACACCAATGACTGGAAAATTCAAAGGAGGAATCCTTCCATACCATAACTTGTCCATCAACGAATGCAATTCTACACCCTTTGCCTTCAAGAGATGAAATGGACAACAAATTCTTCTTCAAACTAGGAACACATAAAATATTGTTAATAGATACATTACCTCTTGATTCTAATTGGACGGATGATGAACCAATGCCCTTGACTTCGTACTTGTCATTATCTTAGAGCTCAACCCTTTAAGCTATCTTCTTTTCAACCAATTCAGAGAGATGCTCAAACATCCAATCATGTGCCTAGAGGCACCACTGTCCACCAACCATATTTCATCATGACCTGCAATGGAACCTGTAAAAGCAGAATAAAACGAGTATTCATCATTAGAATCTCTCTTTCTAGGACTCCTCTTATGAGAGGGTTCATTTAGATCAACTGCAAAAGCATGATGCTTCCCTTTCCTTTTTCAATCATCACCCCTTCAAGGATCATTCTTTTGAGGGCAATTATTTTGATAGCGACCATATGCTTGGCAACGATAGCATTGAACATTTTTCATATCTCTTCTATCTTGAGAGGGAGGAGGTCTTCTTTGTGGAGCAGGTCCCCTTCTTGGAGCAGGTCTTGAATTAGGTCTTCTACTGAACTTCTTTAAAATCTTCAAAACTTTCTTCTACCTCAGCTACTGTTTGAGTGGGATAGAAAAGCTTGAGAATCCTCACCTAGATTTGAAATCATGCCTCTGGATAAAAGCCTTGATTCTTCTTGAGTGCAAGCAGCCCATAGCTTATCAAAAGGAGTAGTTTCTCTTCCACTAATGCTTGCTGCAAAAGGATCACAAGATTCAGGTAAACCACCCATTGCCACAGCTACCAATTATTTATTAGATACTTCTTCATCAATAGCCTTGAGTTGATATCTTATTTGTAATATTCGTACAACGTATGATGCTACAGTATCATTCTTTGACATCTTGATCTCACATAGCTGAGCCCTTATAGAATTATAGATTGATTGATGTTGGTGATAGTGTACAATTCAATAAGGGCATCATACATCTGCTAGGAAGATTTGTGATCAGCAATATAGGGAATTAAATGATCCCTACTAGTTTCCACAATGATGCCCCTGCCCAAGATGTCATCTTCCTGAAACTTGTCTTTTCCTACTTGGTCGGCTGGCTCAGTAACTTTTCCCAATACAATACCCAAAACCTTATGCCTTGCAAGCACTAGGTCAATTCTAGGCTTCCATGCCCTATAATTTGTAGCTCCTTCAAGCTTGTTCTATGTCTTCATGAAAGATTTCAGGATGAAGATGTCCAATCAAAACAAAAGATCTAGAATCCCAAAGCTCTTCAAAGTGCTCTCAATGCTCTTCAAGGCGATCTCAATGCTCTTTTCCTTCACCAAAGCTCTGACAACATGTTGATTTTCTAGTGCAATCAATACTAGTAAACAAATTTCAATTTGATAACTACTTCCAATGATACAATTAGTCTTCCTATAACATTCCAATCATTAAGCAGTTATACATGAAAAATTTCAACCATTCAATTATTTAATAGAGCAACACAAATCACAGTAAACAATATGACAAAAGACAAGAGACAATAATATTTAGGACAGCGGCCAGGGCAAAACCCACAAGGGGAAAACCCAACAATCTTTCCTTATAAGAGAGAATGCAGTTCATCAAATGGACATCAGAATATTCCAAAAAAGATTCCAATTTTCTGACCTCAATATTTGTCAAGTCAAACCAGTCGAAGGAGAGAGAAAATAGTCAACACTAGTCAAAGTCAACTCTGCAACAAAGGGGCCAAATTTTGGCCTGAGATAGTTGAACAGAGGAGGTCAAAATTCAGTCAAATCACAGTCAGCGAGCCTAGTCAAAATCTTGGTCAAATCTCAAAGTTGACATGCAGTCAATGAGCTAGAAACAGGAGCAGAATTCAGTCAAACAGAGTCAACGAACCTCTGGGATTTTTGGCCTCCAAAAATAGTCAAAGTCTCGATCAAACAGAAGCAAATAATCCCAAGTCAATATTGGTCAAACAAAAGATAAAAGAGTTTATCAACGCAGAAAGCATCCTCCTTTTTCTCCTTCACACGTGTGGAATTCTTGTTTTAGATCGAATGAGTGAGCTTATGTGATGCCAAATGAGGGTCAATGAGCTTCTATTTATATGTGTGCTTGGAGGAGGGTTTTGACCTTGGGGTCAAACCCATTCAAAGAGTGGGGTTGACTTGTTCACTTGAGGCTGACCTAGTCAAACACAGAAAATCATAATTTTTCCTTCACTTTGCCAATGAAAATAACGACCGAATATACTAAATTTTCAACAAGAACCATGGCATATAATGATTTTTCTAAGTACAGATAAGTCTTAAGTGTAACAATTGATTTTCTGAGAATAGCAACTGACTTTCTAATCGCATTAAACAGGCTTTCACGTGCCAGGGTAACTCTTGTACATGACAGTATTTATGCTTTGAGGACTGCAATGTGACTTTGGAAGCTTGTTTCACCCTGCATCTATCAAATCATCCTAGTCAACCTTATTTCTGGCCAGGGATCAACTTCTGGAAATGTGCATATGATTTCCAACCCAACCATCTGTTAGAAATACTGAGAGGGGGGATGAATCAGTATTTCATGCAATTTAACTTTTACCCAATTTTCACAAATCATTTTTTTTTACGAAGTTTACTGAATCATAATTTTGAAGCACATTATGATAACAAATTTTAGCATAAGCAGATAGCCCATGTAAACTGTAAATGCATGTGAACCATAAGAGAACAACACATCAAGAGGTTGGCATACACATCATCACATAGAGACACTGGATATTAGGTGGAAAACCCAACTAGGAAAAACCATCGTTGTTGTTGTCTTCTTTCTTATTATTATACTTTGTCTTTTACATCATACACTGGCGCAGGCTTTTACCAGTGAGCTAGCTCCTACCTATTGGAGATCATAACCTTTAATAATTTCTCCAGCTACTAATAGAAGGAAGCCACTACTCCCTGATCAAATTCTACAGCCACCACCGGAAGGAAGCTACCACTCCCTTATTGAAGCCTCAAACTCTCAAACTTCTTGTGGGCCTAGCTTCAAAATCTTTCACATTGGATCCACCTGCAACACAACTCAAATCCTGTAGGCCACGTTTCATCCAATTTTCAAACTAGACCCACTTGATACTTTTCTACTCAATAACAAAATATAAAACCTCTACTCATCAATACATTCAAAGTTTTTGCAATATAATCAGTCTATCAAACAACTCTCGTACTATTCAACAACTGGCTAAATATACATGACACCAACAGTAGCATGACATCACTTCCACAACCCAATCATCAATCTTTTTCTCATACATCATACCATAGACATATATGCCCAGCGGAGCATTTACTGCCACCAAGTCTTTATTACCTTAGTTGTCCATACTCTATCACTGCATAAGATACTCTGGCAGCAATCCCTGTTATAGACAATATTCTGATTTCAAAGTAGCAGTGGCGTACAACTCATCAGAACATTGTAAAAATGTATACCAATACATCCCCTGCACTCACACACTCTCAGTCCAGCAATAGTAGGATGTCATAAGCGAATTGCATAACATATATGCACACTCTGGTCCATCCCTGCCTCACACGAGTGTTATAATCACTTTGCATACTTCATATATCGATTCAATCCATGCAATGAATATCAAACATAATGATTGACTTCCACGATCTTTGAAGGTCAATATCAAGTTGATTCTAATGAATACATGCCAGATTATTTAGGCCAAGATCACTAGGTGCAAAGCTTTTAATGCCAAAATCTACAATTTTTCTTTACATCCTGACTGAGGTCAACGAGTTGAGACAGACTATGGCTTCGTTCGAACAACAAGTAACAGACCCAACTGGGTCAAGGCCAACTAGTCCTGCACAGGAAGAACAAAGGGCCTGACTGAGGTCGGCCCAACTGGTCCCACACTGAAAACAAAAGGGCCTGATTGGTCCCGCACTGAAAAACAAAGGGCCCGACTAAGGTCAGCCTGACTGGTTCGCACTAAAAAACAAAGGGTTCAACTGAGGTCGACCCTACTGCTCTGCATTGAAAAAACAAAATGGCTCAACTAAGGTTTGCCCTTATCGTTGATTTCAGAAATCTGTTCACCCTTCAGTTAAAAAACTAAAAGACTTTGAACACTAAATAAACTGAGATCTTGTGCCAGGACAAAGAAATTCAAACACTGAAAGGATGGGTGCCTGCGCCAGAGTAGACAGAGTGATTAATCTCAATGCACACCTCAAGTGTTCGATCACACACTATATTTATAGTCTTCGAAGGATCGATTAGATTACATTGATCCATGGTTACCATGGGCAAGAGCTAATGGTAATAATTGATAGTTTTTCAAGCTAACCTCAGAACGCATGTAAATTACCAAACTCAAACCAGATTATTTCATAGAAAAATATTTAACCATTGTGGCTCATACATTAATAAATGGACCAAAGCAATGTGCAACCTCTTGGACCATTTCCATTTATTATCAATGCATTTATTCTTTCTTGGACTAGAACAAGTAACAACTACGTTTATATTTTCAACACCAAACCATGGGTTTAATAATAATTGTGTTAAGTCAAGCCATCAATCAATGAAGAGGTTAACCATGAGCTAGCAAATACTAAACTATTCCATACGACTTATGACCAGATCAGCAATATTTTTCCAGCCACATCACCACATGAGATAACCCTAGAACCTTGCCACAACAATAATGCACCCTTAGACACAAACAACAATCAATAACAGTTGGATGGAGTGCGCTAGGGTTACACTGCTCCCTACAGTCGATGTGAACGCCGACTCTCAGATCTCAACTGGTAGAATTTCTCTCGACCACAGAATCGACAGACAGATCTTGATCCACCACTCTACGTCGTGCAGAGTACGTTTCAATGAGATCTCTTTGCGTACACAGTCGAAAACCAACTCAGCAATCCCTATCATTGGCAAGGAAGGCGGCCATTTTTATCATATATTTTTGGTATGGGTTAGATCTGCTCCAGTAGACTCACAACATTTCACACCCGGGCTCTCACACATCGATCTTCATGGGTGACAGCAATTGCAGTATCGCGATCCGGAAGATTTGTTCATTTTGCCAAGGGCACATGGATTATTGGAGCTAAGCCTCAAATCAATCCCATCCTATGCGATGGACAGATCGTATGTCTAAAGAGAGGCAGCAACAAGCCAGATCTGGAAGTGAATGAGAGGAAGGAAGTTGTAGATCTGAGTTTTTCCTCAAATCAGGATCATGTCAGGGGAAAATCAACAACAGAGATGGTATTAGCAGCAAATTTGAGATCTACCTTGCCGGATCCAGGATTCCTCACCAACATATCGGCAATAAGCAACAGACAGGGTGGATCGGACTCGATTCAGAGCATTTCGAATTAGAGCATTTCAGATCCTTTTTCACTGGATCTACCAGCAATCCCAATAGAACCCAAAATAATTCTATTAATGAGTTTGAAATCGAAGCATATGCGCTCAAGTCAGCTTTCGCTACAGACAGCAGATCTGCCATACAATAGCGAATCTCATGTCTTTTCGGATCTGGAAGAGCAGATCTCTTAGCAATTTTTTATCAAAACCCCTGATGGTAAATCATCACTAGTCTGGGTGCAGGCATCTGATAAGATTTCCCAAATGAAGAAGAACATCAAGCAACAACTGGGCTATCCATTACATCAGCAAAATCTGATCTGCGGTGACAGATCTATGTAGGATGATCAGAGCCTTCATGAATACAATGTCCTTCCTGCCTCCACAATCATCCTCAACTTGAGATTGAGAGGCGAAGCAACTGGATCAAGCAAATCAAAAGGAGCAATAGGTGTCGTTGGCCCTAGATTACACAAAGGTACATAACCAAATCAAGAACACATCAGTAGCGGTCTCTCCTTCAAAGACATCCTCCAAGGTAAATCGGCAGCAACAGAAAAACCAGAACAAGCACACAATACCCCCAGTCCATATATTGTGGAGCAACTGAATCATGTACCAGAACTGATTATAGATATTCCAGAAACAAATGAAAGTTATTTAACTTTTGAAGCTCAAGCCATTATCTGCAAATTCAACAGTTTATGGCCAAAACCAATGGATTTATTCCATTAGATCCTCATAAATTGGTCAATAAATTGTGAGATTCACTTATGTTCTAAAGGTTTATTCATAGTAAAGTTTGCATCATCGGAAGAACGAGAATATGTACTACAAGAAGGACCATGGTTTTGGGGATCTACGGGAATGTTTATCACCCCATGGTTCCCATAATTTGATGCAAACACAATGATAGTATCAAGAATGCCAATTTGTGTTAGCTTGCACAATCTTCCCCTTGCACTGAAAAGTTCTAGAATATATCAGGAATATCCTAGGGAGATACATTAAGACAGATACACAAAGAATGGAAGAACGAATTTACACTTTCACCAGAATGTGTGTGGAGGTGGACCTCAATAAAGGTTTGTCAGATCACATACAGCTGACACACAACAATCAGAGCTAGACTCAGTACTCAAATTTTGAGAACACTACTTTTAGATGCCGAATATGCTGACAGACAGGACATCTACAAAACACGTGTCCTGATGCAAAGAAAGAGACACGAAGGAAGAAGAAACCAGGAAAGCAGCCCAAAGGATAGCAATTTCCTTCGCCCTCGCCAGACGATGAAGAGGAAGGAGAAGAAATGGAACCCCCTTCAAACGAAGCAAACAAGAATACGCAAGAAAACATAGCAAAGGAGGATACAAACGGTGTTGGGGCAGGCTCTCCTGTTTCCACCGCGCAACGGGAGATGAATCCTTGTTAATTTTGGGCAACTAGGTCCAAACTCCATGTTGCACTGCTCATATGACGATGGTCACATTTTTGTTGGATTCCTCTTTCGGAGAGGTGCAAGATTGATCTAAAGATCATCTTGACCAGAAGAGCAGAACATTGATTTTGAATTTATTTTCCACATGTGCAAGGTCGGCCAGATTTATCCCACATGCCTAAGAGATGTGTCACACGCCCTCATTGATGGATGTAAATTGGAGAGACTTGGAGGTCATTTTCTCATCATCTCATCACACATTCTCTCTTTGTGATCTGATTGGTTCGATAGCCTTTGGAGGCCTTTTTCTTCTCACACATGTGGAGCGAAGATGTTTTTTGCGTTGATCTGTTTAGGCCTTGCTATTGTTTTCTGCGCTGATCTATTTAGGACTTGCTGTTGTTTTCTGCGCTAATCTGTTTAGGGCTTTTTCTGTTGCAGCGTTGACCGTGGTCAACCCTTGGTCGTTTGACCTCAATCTTCTACAAAAATTCCAATTTTAGGAGGTCGTACAGCTGGGCACTAAAATCGAGGAATTCCAGGTTGTTTGACTGAAGCCTTAGTTTGCTGCGCTGGCTTTTCTGAAGATGCCTGCGTGGAATTTTCTGCATCGAAGAATTCCAGGTTGTTTGACTGAAGCCTTAGTTTGTTGCACTGGCTTTTCTGAAGGTTGCTTGATCTATATTTGGCTTGTCTTCTATTGATCTATTATTGTGCTCTATAAGCATTTTCCTTTCAATTTTATGTGATTTCTATCTTGTATTGGGCCTATGAAAGATTGAAGTAAAAGTGCATCAAGCATAGAACACCATTGTTATCTAAATCTAACATGGTATCAGAGTTGAGGTGAAGACAAAGTCCAAGAGTCCAAGCTGGTGTTAGAAGCTATCTTTGAAGGAAGAAATCCTATCAAGGACAAATGGCCTTCTCGACCTACAAGGGTTTCAAGGCTGATGATACATTGACTGATAAGTCTGATTATCATGCAAGGAAGATGTCCTTGGATTTGGTGCTAGAAGATCAAGATGTCATGGGCTATGTACAGGGGAATATTCAAGAGCCTCCATCAAATGCAGTTGCTACCATGAAGACGAAGTATAGAAAAGGGGAAATCAAAGCAAAGATGATTATCCGGGATTCTATTCATAAGCACTTGGTTGCTTACATTTCTGAGCTGAAGACATCTAAGGAGATGTATGATAAGTTGGTGAGCATGTTCAGGGCTAACAATGCTAATCAAATCCTCTTCTTCAAGAATCAATTGAAGAATATCAAGAAGGGTAAGGATGAATCTATTCAATCCTATTTTATGAGGCTCACTAAAATCAGGAATAACCTCCTAGCTATTGGGGAAGCAATATCTGATCAAGAGATGGTTCTTACTGCACTTGAAGGTCTCCCCCGTGATTGGCATGTATTCAATACCACTATTCTCAATAATAATGTGATTCCTGATTTTGATGAAATATTGACGAGATACACTCAAGAGGAAACAAGAATGATGGAGTATGCCTCTAATGGTAATGGAAGTGACCCTACTACCTTCGCCGATCATGCAAAGAAGAAGGACCATGGTGGCCCAAGAAATCAAAACCATGGTAGAGCGGGGCCCAAAGGAAGGAAGGGAAGATGTTACACTTGTAACAAGACTGGTCACTATGCAAGAGAGTGCCCTAATAGAAGGGACTCTCCCAGGGATGATGACAACAACAACTCGAGAAGGAATGGCAGGAACAACAGGTTCCAAGGAAAAAGGAAGGCTCCCTCTGGAAATGGGCAATCTTTCAAGAGGTCAAGAAATTCCAAGTACAATGAGTCTAATGTTGTTGATAATAAGAGAAATGATTTTATTCTTGTATCTGCCCTCTCTGTTGCATCTTCACCCAATACCATGGATGTCTGGTTAATTGATAGTGGTGCTTCAAGGCACCTCACTGGTTATAAAGAAGCCCTTTTTGATTTGGTTGAGAAGGATATTAATCTGGAAATTATCCTTAGAGATAATGCCACCTATCCGGTGAAAGAGGCAAGGACTGTGACCCTCCATTTATTGTAGAAATTTTAATACAAATTATGTATTGCCTGGATTCTCCTGATCTAACAATTATATGCCATTGTTAAATACAGAATCGCTTGTACAAAAATCTTGCGGAATTTAAAACATGATCGCCAATTGCAATATCAAGAAGAAAGATCAATCACACATAACACAGATGTTTTTAACGGGAAAGCATAACGCTAAAAACCCCACTATCATATATTATGTATATATCATGGATCATGAAACAATCTCATACAAAACTCTAATCCAAGAGCTCTCAGTACAATATACAATCGTCTCACACTATCATACAAAAATTGGCAAATACATGCGCCAATTTACTGCCTCCAGACAGTCTGCCTCCACTGCGCAATCCCTGATAGTCAAGAACCCCTGAATGAATCATCCTAGCCTGCCTTCACTGCGCAATACTCGTAGGCACATCCAATGTTTGTGTGGTTGCATGAGTGCACCCACTAATGTCACAATTGATAGTCAAACTGTCCCTCTCACCTACATCTCAATTGGGTGTCAGTTGGATCTGACATGCACGTAGTTAATAGTAGTAAATCTTCAATTGCATGTGAGACCACTAATTGTGAATTAATTAAATAATTAATTCACTAATCTCTCACTAGTGTATCTTCAGTTACAACTAGCACAACTGTGTTTAACTCACTTAACTGAGTTAAAATACTTTACAACTCACATAACTACACATCCAACTCTATTACAACTAGAATCACTCTGTTACAACTCAAGTCCACTTGCATGTCCCACCAACCAACCTCTTCAATTCGAAATTCACTTACCTAACTAATTTGCCACTTCAGTTAACTATTTCCAAGTACTCCATAAGAATAGATTAATATTCCAACGACATGCATCTATAAATAGACATGCAATCTATAAATAGAACTCGCACATACATCTAAAAATAGAACATCATCTATAAATAGAATTTGCTCACCATTTATAAATAGACATCATCTATAAATAGAATTTTCTCATGCATCTAAAAATAGACTTCCACCTAAAAATAGCCTGTGTGGACCCCACCTAGTGTAGGTGCTTAATTTTCACTAGGATCAAGGGTGTTGTTTCCGGATGCCAATTTCATTGTTTCTTGTTGCAAACTTCAACACTCCCTCTCAACAAGAAAGGAATATCTTTGCATGTGCCATGCAACTCCATGCATGCGCCCTGCGAGCTTGTATGCAACACTTCTCTAGTGTTTCTCGCACATGCAACACTTCCGAAATTGAATAGCCTCCAAACAACTGAATCAGTATAATGCATCTGTCATCAAAGTCTTCTGACTCCTGCTGGTATCAACTGCACATGTCTTCTGGATCCACTGCGTTGTTGACCTCTGCATCCATGCACTCTGCACTTGCTATCAACTCTGATCCGCGCTCCAGTATCCGACACTGTCACTTTGATTTCATGTCCTCACGACATCTGACTGCATAAATCCAACTGATCAAGCTACTGCTGCTCTATGGGCTCCTCGTAGCCAAGTTCGATTCATGAGATCCACAACATCTCAATGAATCCTGCCCATAAATTTCTTCTTTGGATTACTCATGCATGTCGCCCCACCTCTCACCTGGTGGTATAGCCGCATGCACTCCCTCTGCCCATCTGGCACGAAATTTCTCTGCATGAGTGGTTTCTCCCACTCCATGATTTTCATCTTGTGGCTGCTCCACATCTTAAGGTTCACTCTTACCTGCATGCAAATCCAGCTCCCTTTCAAGGGTCAATTGCATGGATTTCTCACACTTCCCCACGGTAGGAAGCTCTATAGAAATCGCATCTACATCAAATCTATAGAGAATATTCACACGAATCCCAATCTTCTTGGCTTGTCCCATGGCTTTGAGTCTAAGGAACACCTTTCCTTTTCCAACTCGCGCACATTGTAATTGTCTCGCCATTGCAAAATTTTCTAACAAAAGAGCTTATTTTAAATCGGCGATATCTCCCTCATCCGAGCTCCGATTCGACCGATTTTTTTTTTAATTTGGGTATCTTTTCGCAAGAAATCCAAATATGCTATTTGTTTCTGAAAATTTTGCATCAAAATTTTCAAATATTCTTTGCAAACTCGCACACCCAAATAATTCTTGCTCTCATACCTTGTAGAAAACTTATAACACAACTCTGATACCATGTAGAAATTTTAATACAAATTATGTATTGCCTGGATTCTCCTGATCTAACAATTATATGCCATCGTTAAATACAGAATCGCTTCTACAAAAATCTTGTGGAATTTAAAACACGATCGCCAATTGCAATATCAAGAAGAAAGATCAATCACACATAACACAGATGTTTTTACCGGGAAAGCATAACGCTAAAAACCCCACTATCATATATTATGTATATATCATGGATCATGAAACAATCTCATACAAAACTCTAATCCAAGAGCTCTCAGTACAATATACAATCGTCTCACACTATCATACAAAATTTGGCAAATACATGCGCCAATTTACTACCTCCAGACAGCCTGCCTCCACTGCGCAATCCCTGATGGTCAAGAACCCCTCAATGAGCCATTATAGCATGCCTTGACTGCGCAATACTCATAGGCACATCCAATGTGTGTGTGGCTGCATGAGTGCACCCACTAATGTCACAACTGATAGTCAAACTGTCCCTTTCACCTACATTTCAACTGGGTCTCCACAGGATTTGACATGCATGTAGTTAACAGTAGTAAATCTTCAGTTGCATGTGTATCTTCAGTTACAACTAGCACAACTGAGTTTAACTCACTTAACTGAGTTAAACTACTTTATAACTACACATCCAACTCTTACAACTAGAATCACTCTATTACAACTCAAGTCCACTTGCATGTCCCACCAACCAACCTTTTCAACTCGAAATTCACTTAGCTAATTGATTTGCCACTTCAGTTAACTATTTCCAAGTGCTCCATGAGAATAGATTGATATTTATTGTCCAACGACATGCATATATAAATAGACATGCGATCTATAAATAGAACTCGCACATACATCTAAAAATAGAACATCATCTATAAATAGAATTTTCTCACCATTTATAAATAGGCATCATCTATAAATAAAATTTGCTCATGCATCTAAAAATAGACTTCCACCTAAAAATAGCCTATGTGGGCCCCACCTAGTGTAGGTGCTTAATTTTCACTAGGATCAAGGATGTTGTTTTCGGATGCCAATTTCACTGTTTCTTGTTGCAAACTTCAACATTTATCTCAAGGTCAAGTCATCTGATTACAAGATGTGTTATATGTACCTGATTTGAAGAAGAACCTTGTGTCCATTTCGGCGATGGAAGACAAAGGTTCAAGGTGGCATTCGTTGATGGAAAGGTACTTATCTGGAAAAAAAAACTTCAAGGAAGCTCTTTCTATTGGTTTTAGAGTCGATACACTTTTCTCCATCTCTTCTTTTCTTTGAGGGTTGTGGGTGTGACACATGAAAGTGTTGGCTGACCGAGAAAGACTTTGCTGGTTGAAGCATCCTGCTAACCGTCGTAACGCAACAATATCTCATATCTTTGTCGGACATAAGGAATTGTAAATCTGATCTATATTTGGTTTGTCTTCTATTGATCTATTATTGTGTTCTATCAGCATTTTACTTTCAAGTTTATGTGATTGCTATCTTGTATTGGGCCTATGAAAGATTGAAGTAAAAGTGCATGAAGCATAGAACACCATTGTTATCTAAATTTAACAATCCCAAAGCAAAAGAATTTGGGGGCTCCAAACGTCATCATGTTTCAGAAAGCTTGGACTCAAAAAAGGAAAATCCAAGAATTGAATAAGACAATCAACTGGCAATTGTATCTACCACACTATCTCAAGGAGAATGGTGGAAAGTAGAAAAGAAGAGATAGAGAAAAGTTTAACTATTTCTATATTAGTTTGTTAATGGTTTTGTGATCACTAGTTATTTTTTGACTGGCTTGATGGAATGCTTATAAGTTATAGCATATACAACATGTAATATTGTTTTCATTAATAAAATTACGATTTTTTCCTCGGAAAAACAATCAATAACAGCCACATCATCATCAAGAGTTGACAACAATACCAACTTGTCATAATGCCAACATTCAACCCCCTCGATGTTGATGTCAACCTACAACCTCAACCACCATCTTGATCTTCTTCTCTGCAAGCTAACTGATCACTTCTCCAATTTTTGCTAGTGGTGGCTCACTCTCCCCCTTCGACATCAAGGGAAAAGGTTGGCTCAACTCATGCATGCTTCCTCCTTGTTGCACCATGTTGACATACTAAATACATCACGCTTTCCTCTTTGTTGAACAAGCTCCCCCTGAACATGTAGCGCGGCTACAAAAGGCTACAAACATCTTCATCTTGCTTGTGTCACTCTCCCCCTTCGACATCAAGGACAAAGGGTGGCTCAACTCATGCATGCTTCTCCTTGGTGCACTATGCTGACATACTGAATACATCACACTTTCCCCTTTGCTGAACAAGATCCCCCTGAACATGTAGCAAAGCTACAATAGGCTACAAACATCTTCGTCTGGTTGTTGTTCAAAATTGGTGTCGCTACCTTTGCCTCATTGCCATATGCAAGAGGCCAATGACTTCATACATCCCAATAAAAAATGAGATAAAATAAAATTACAGAGTTTTATGATGGAGATACAAGGCAAGATCAATGAGATGCAAACATTAATAAACCCATATATGACTCATGATGACCTCAACATTGATGCAGGGCTACAATATTGCACACATAATGTCAATGAGATAAAGCATATTGTTAGTTTTAGTTTAGGGTAGCAACGAACAAGTGTTTTAGTCTCTATGGTGTCTAAGAGGCTAACGAACACGAGATCTCCAAAACCTAGAAAAGGTTTCGCGAGAAAAGACTTGGAGACACCTCAATTAAATTAATTAGCCCATAATTGAATATTTTTGAAGTCTAACTTGGGAAAATTGGTTAATTAAAGTGAATTAATTGAGGAAGTTTAATTTTGCTGTAGGGACTTCCCAAAAAGTTAATTGACGAAGGCAAGATGATCTTAGCCATCGATTGAGATGTGATTGTGGCCATTAAGACTCAAACGAGAAATCATAAGAGCATGTCGAAGGGTTTGTTGAAGACACAATTAATCATTTGAGCAGTTCGACTTACCTAGTTGCAATATTCAGCAAGGGCACAGTTGAAGTTAGGGAAGCATCAAGAGCATGGGTTCAGTAGAGATTTGGATGTAAGATATCGAAGGAGATTTCCTCAATATTTTCCAATGTCCGAGAGACAGGAAAAGGAGGCCAAATTATTTGCAAAGGAGGTCGTATTCAGCGAGTGTGAGTAGCCAGTTGACAATGTGAGTGGCAGAGGAGCTCGTTCAGTGAGCCAGAGGCCAGATATATCATCCTAAGGTAGAGCGAGTGGACCTAGAGCAGTCTTGGAGGCAAGACAACTTGCAGGAGGGAGATTCTGAGGTTGAACGAATTTCTGAAGAGCAGCAATGCACATTTTCTAGAGGCAGTGTGAATAGCCTAGGGAGTGCGAATAGTTTGGGGAGGGCCAAATCGAGTAGCAAAGGGAGACAGCGAGTCTCTAGTAAATTTTGCCAATGGAGATCAATATTTGTCGAAGGTTTTCCAATGAAAGGCAACCAGTTGTAATTTCTCCTAAATTGCTTAATGATAATACAACCCTCATCTGTTGCACTGGTTTTCCCTTCAGGATTTTTCTAGGGACATTTGTCCAAAAATAACTGTCATATTTTTATGTGTGTGTGCATTATTTGCTTAGTTTTGTATTTTATCTTATGCAACGTATTTTAATTGTGAATATTGCAATAGTGATTTAATCATCACTTAGCGAATTAATAATTCAAAGGACTAATAATCTCTAGTAGATAGAAGATTAAATTCCATTTTATTGCAATCATGGAAATTTCACACATATAAACAAGACTGCTATCCTCATATAAACACCTCCCCCTAAGGTCATGCTCCCTTGTCCTCTTTTGTTCATGTGTTTGTTGTTATACCTACCGTATTTATGTTGTTGCCATATGCTACCCCTGAGACAATGCATGGAAATTTTGTTGAAATGCATTAGGAAAGAGGAAGGTTCATCCCCAAGCATTGTCAAAGATATTTGAAGGAGTCATAGGGAGGAGGCTTTGTAAATAGATCTGCAATTTGTTCACTTGAAGGGACATATTCCAGCGTTACTTTCCGATCCAAGACCTACTCTCTGAGAAAATAATATTTAATAGGGATATGCTTAGTCATAGAAAGCATAACTCCATTTTTAGATATGTTAATGGCATTGGTGTTGTCACAGTAAATTGATACAAGTTGTGAACAAGTATCTTGAATATATTGCAGAGTTTGAATCATCCAAAGCAGATGTGTACAACGTGTTGCAACTGCATTGTATCCTGCTTCCGCGGTCGATAAGGAAATAGAGCTCTGCTTTTTGTTGAACCAAGATACTAAACACTACTCTAAAAAGAAGGCTCAATCGTCGCTGGTACTTTTTCAAACGACAATGCTTCCAACCCAATATACATTTGTATATGCTTCGAAGTGTAAAATCATTATTCTTTGGATACCATAGTCCAAAGTCTAGACTTCCCTGCAGATACTTGAATATTCTTTCGATTGCTTTGAGATGAGTCTCCTCAGGATTTGCTTGAAAGCCTCCCACTATGCCAACTACATGCATAATATTTGGTCTAGTTCGTGTAAGATGGAGTAAACTACCAATCATAGATCAGTGTTCAGATTGATTAATTGTTGGGGAGACATCGTCTTTGTTGAGATTACAACCTATTAACATGGGTGTACTTACAAGTTTACAACCTTCCATCCCAAATTGCCTTAAGATATCCTTAATATATTATGTTTGAGAAAGAAAGATGTCATCCTTAGATTGATGTACCTGTAATCCAAGAAAGAATGTTAGCTCACCAAGAAGGGACATTTCAAATTCTTGTTGCATGGTTGTTGCAAACCCTTGACTCATTGAGTCAGTATTGCTACCAAATATGATATTATAAACATAAACAACTACCACCAAGAGTCTATCCCTATCTGCTTTGATATATAAGTTGTTATCTGCTAATACCCTACTGCTAAAGCTATTTGTCAGGACAGTAGTACCAAGCTCGAGGGGCTTGCTTTAAATCATATAAAGCCTTCTTGAGTTTGCATATGCGATCCTTGTCGTTACCAAGAATAAATCCTTCAGGTTGCTCAATGTAAACCTCTTCTTCTAGATCTTCATTCAAAAAGGTAGACTTAACATCCATCTGATATACTTTAAATTTGTGGAAGCTTGCAAATGCTAAGAACATACTAATGTGTTAATTTTGGGTAACTAGATCCAAACTTCGTGTTGCACTGCTCATAATGATGGAGATGATATTTTTGTTGGATTCCTCTATCGAAGAGGTGCAAGATTGATCTAAAGATCATCTTGTTTGGATGGGTAGAACTTGTATTTTGAATTTATTTTCCACACGTGCAAATTGTCAAGGTCGGCTAGAATTGTCATATAGGCTCACAAGCCCCAAAAGATGTGTCACACACCCACAGTCATGGATATATAAAGGAGAGACATGATGCTCATTTCACCATTCAATCATCTCACACATCTCTCTCTCATCTGATTGGTTCGTATAGCCTTAGAGGCTGAGTTTCACCGTGTTTGACTGAACCTCACTGAAGGTTGAAGGGTTGGTTTGACCAGCAAAGTCTTTGATGGCTAGGGCATCTTGTTGACTATTGTAGAATACATTTTTCTCTCTCTACTGAATAAGAAGAATTACAAATTATCGTCTCTTATCTGAGCTTGTCTTCTGTCGATTTATTTTATGTTCTACCAGCATTTACTTTCAATGGTTATGTGATTGCTAATCTGAAATTGAATCAGGCTAATAAGAAGAAAGATTGAAGTAAATTGCTCTAAGCATAGAACATACCATGGTTAACTACAATTAACATGGAATCAGAGCTAAGGTGAAGACAAAGCCCAAGCAAGAGTGAAAAGCAATCACCGAAGAAGTTGAATAATCAAGGACCGTGATCAATGGCCTCCTCATCATATAAGGGTTTCAAATCTGATGATAAGCTAATTGATAAGTTTGATTATCATGCTTGGAAAATGTCCTTGGATCTGACATTAGAAGAACAAGATGTCATGGATTATGTGCAGAGAAAGATCAATGAGGCTCCATCAAATGCATCGGCTAACACTAAGACAAAAAAAAAGGGAAGTCAAGGCGAAGAAGATCATCAAGGATTCTATTCATAAGCACCTGCTTGCTTATATCTCTGAGCTGGGCACATCTAAGGAGATGTATGATAAGTTGGTTAGCATGTTTGGGGCAAACAATGCTAATCAAATTCTCTTTTTGAAGAACAAATTGAAGAACATCAAGATGGACAAGGCAGAGTCCATCCAATCAAGAATGATCTCTTAGCTATTGGAGAGGCCATAGCTGACCGAGAGCTCACTCTCATTGCCTTTGGAGGACTTCCCCGAGCATGGTATGTATTCAATACTACTATTCTCAATAATACTATAATTCCTTATTTTGATGAATTGTTGAAGAGATGCACTCAAGAGGAGACAAGGATGATGGAGAGAGACCATCCCTCTAATGGGAATGGAAGTGAACCTACAGCCTTCACTGATCATGCAATGAAGGAGAACAATGTTGGCCCGAGAAATCAAAACCATGGAAGAGCGGGTCCCAAAGGAAGATGTTACACTTGTAACAAGTTTGGTCATTATGCAAGAGAGTGCCCTAAGAGAAGGGACTCTCCCGGAGATGATGACAACAACAACTTCAGGGGGAATGGGAATCAAAGGAACAACAAGTTCAAAGGAAAAAGGAAGGCTCCCTCTAATCGAAATGGGAATGGAAATGGTCGACCTTTCAAGAGGTCAAGAAATTCCAAGTATGATGAATCTAATGTTGTTGATAAGAAAAATGAATATATTCTTATATCTGCCCTCTCTACTGCATCTCCTTCCGACACCCTGGACAATTGGTTGATTGACAGTGGTGCCTCAAGGCACTTCACTGGATATGAGGAAGCCCTCTCTGATTTGATAGAAAAAGGATACTAATTTGGAGATTATCCTTGGAGACAATGCCACCTATCCCATGAAAGGGATAAGGACTGTGACCCTTCATCTAAATCAAGGTCAAGTCCTCTGCTTGCAAGATGTGTTGTACGTACCTAACTTGAAGAAGAATCTAGTGTTTATCTCGGTAATGGAAGACAAAGGATTTAAGGTGGCATTCATCAATGGAAAGGTGCGCATTAATGAACCCATTTCTATCAAATGTTACAATATTAGTGCAATAAGTATACTAGTTGAGGGTCGAAACCAATAAGAGATTGAACCACGACCTTCAGTATTACTACCATTCACAAAAATCCGGTCGTGCATCTCTTTCTCTTCGCATCTCTTCCGCAGGGTTCGATAGTGCTGAGCAGGGTTCGATAGCGCCGAGCAGGTTCGCATCTCTTCGCTCCGCATGGTTCGATAGCGCCGAGCAAGTTCAGGTTTGCATCTCTTCTGCAGGGTTTGATAGTGGCGAGCAGGATGGTTGTTTCCGATGATTTCTTGTACTGAAGGTCTATTGAGGGCGTGGAGATAAAAAACAGATATCTTCTGCTCCATCAAACAGGGTTTGCATGTCTTCCAACCTAGGGGTTCGCAGGGTTCGATTTTCCCAATCTTGGTTTACTTCCGCAGTATGGCTCCCAGCTTCACGAAGATAATTGTCGGCCCAGTTCCATTCGCCTCTAAGAGTCAAGCTCCTGCCCATATTGTCACTGAAGCCCCAGCTCCCACTGTGCAGCTGGTCAAGGCCTCACCAGATGAGGCCTTGAAGTTTTCTGAAAGTGCCTTAATCTGCTGATTTAATGGCTTTTGGTCGCGGCTGACAGCTCTCCACAGTTGGATCTCGGAGGTATGGAAGCCTGTCATTTCTGATGAAATTAATATCTACCCCTATGTTAAGGGTTTCTTTATAGTAGATTTTGAAAGCTCTGAAAGCAGACAATGCATTTTAGATTCTGGCCCTGTTGTTCGATCTCTCAACAACAGTCATAACCTCAGCACCAGTTTGGGTCAGATTTCCAAACCTACCTTTGCATCTCTGGAATCTCTCCTCGCTAAAAGCCATTGGAAATGCAATTGGGAAATTTTACTGCAGGTGCCCAGAAACAAAGGAATATTTCAGAACCACCTATGCACGCATCTGTGTAGAAATGGACTTCAGCGTTGGATTCCCAGCTGAAATAATCCTAACAAGCAAAGACTATGTATGGAACCAGAAACTAGACTATGAAAGTGTCCTCTTCAAATGTTGATCCTGCTTTGAGACAGGCCATCTAGCCAAAAATTGCCCAAAAGTCTCCCAGAAAAATTCTGCTAGAAAGAATCACCATAGATCTACATGGTGTGAAGGAGCACAAAAGGAACATTACACTGTCATCAAGGAATAATACTCTCCAGAAAACTCTAAATCGCAAGAAAGAAACAACCCTCAAGACAAGCAGGGGGGAAGCCTCGCCCAACAACAAAAAAACGAACTTGAAAGCCCCTCAAGCATCAACAATTATGAGGATTCGAATACCGCGCAAAAGAAATCTTCATTTAGCAGCAAAGCAGATCTCCCAGATCCCAAAGATAAGACACCAGTGTCCCAAGAATCAGAAAAGATGAAGGAGTTGCAAGATACAGGAAGTTGGAAGACCGTAGAGAAAAAAAAGAAAGCTACAACACCAATCTCGCCAAGAAAGACGAGAAGCCAGACAATTAAGAACTAAGAAAATTATAGGTCCGATAGACCAGTTTGGTCTCAGTGGACGTTAACCATCATCATCATATCAAAAAATCCTGTACTTCATTCAAAAACAAAGCACATCCCAATAAAGTACCACTTCCTCAAAGAACAAGTAGCACAAAAAATAGTGAAGTTGGAATATGTACCAGCAAAGGAAAAAACAGCGGACATATTCACAAAACCTCTTGCTAAAGAACCATTCGAATATCTAAGAGACAAACTACGGGTAGTGTCTGCAGATGTTACTCTCTGATATGATCAGAAATCAAAAAAAAAAAAATCAAATATATATATATAATGGTATCAAGGGGAGACAAAGGCTGCATAAAAGGAACGGGATCAGTGCAGTAGACAAGTGATAGTCAGTATCAAACAAGAAAGCATCATTCCAGGGGGAGAGCATTCAATAAAAGTTGTCACAAAAGAGCTAGAGCAATGGAGCAGTGCATGGAACAGGTGCTCAAGATCAAACTATTACGAAAAGATAGAAACCAAACTGAGAAATGTGCAACCCTTTGCCATTGATGTCAAAGGGGGAGGAAAATAAAGGAGAGGAAGAAAAGACACCTCTTAGAATGAGAAGGGGAGGAAATTCTGGAGGAAGTATTGGAGTATTGCCATCAATGTCAAAGGGGGAGATTGTTGGAAATATTGTCATTGATGGAAAAGATACAGATAGGAGCAACACCAGAATCATCGTTTATAAGGTAAAGGAGCAAATCAGGCATTGTGCAGCAAAGAGGCAAAGGAGCATCAATAGAAGTATAACCTAAAGCAAAGGCAACAAATGCAGCGAAGAAGGCAACAAAGGCAGCAAAACAACAAATGCAGCAGAGGCAACAAAACAATGAATGCAGTAGAGGCAGCAAAGAGGCAACGAATGCAGCTAAGAAGGCACCAAAGGCAGCAAGGCAGCAGAGGCAACAAAACAGCGAATGCAACAAAGGCATCAAAACAGCGAATACAGCAAAGCCAGCAAATGCATCAAACGCAGCAGAGAAGCAGCCAAGACAAGCACAGGAGGAACAACGTGCAAAAACCGGAGTTACAGAGCGGGACAGCGTAAACAAACGGAAAATGGACTAAGACAAAAAAGTCTTTGAAGAATTCCAAGTGAGGTGAACGGACGATCACGATTAGATCACAACAGCAAAGGCAAGAGATGGATGGCTGAGATCAAAGCATGCAGAAGAGGCGAAGAAGAGCCGCGCGAAGACGAGCGGACGGTTGGGATTAGATCGCAAAAACAAAGGCAAGAAATGGACGGATATGATTCATTGTAAGATAAGTGGGGCAGAAATACAATCGAATTGCAAGCAGCAACGAGGACCGTAAATCTGGACAAATCAACGGTGATGATCACATCGGCAAAGATCAAAAGCGCAAATCGCAAAGTATAGCGGGTAAGTGTTAAGGTGTCGCAAGGTAAGTTAAATCAGTTGCAATGCGAAGTGAAGAAGGGACACGTGGCGGGATAGCACAATATCGCACATCGTAAGAAATAGAGTATAACCACAAAGTAAATATTATAAAGTGTGAAGTGCAATCAGATGAGGACCGTTAGATCTGGGGGCAGATCAACGACGGACAACGAACCGCATACCGCACATTGCAACGCTTAAAGGATAACAATAAGGCGACCGCAAGTTAAGTTAAATATTCTGCGATGTGAAATGGAGAGACATGTGTCGACCCTGCACAACATATCATAACGCAAGAAATAGGAGGTAACTTCAAGGATATCACAAGGAATGTTATGTTGATTGCAATGCGGTAAGGTTTATGCAATGCGGTAAGGTTTATGCGATGCGATGCGATGAAGGGAATCCATGTGGCAGCACTGCACACGAGCGCAAATCGCAGATCGCAAAGTTTAAGGTTTATCGCTAACAATAGAGTGGGAAACCTGCAGGCAAGGATTTGCGATGAGATATGATTGGCCAAGCGTTGTGGGACCCATAGTGTAAAGTTTACGTTGTTGACTGCTAATTATATGTATGTTTAAATATGTATGCGTTGTTGATCGTTTAAACGTATGTATGATGATTAAAGCCCGGATTTGTAATCCGCCGCGGGTATAAAGGGAATTGTATGTGGACCATATCCCATAGCTCACAAAGGAATAATCTGAACGCAATTCAAAGGACGAGGAACACGGGCAGAACAGTGGTGAGGTAGCACGGGCAGATGAAAAGGTTGAACGCAAAAGAAAAGTCACAAGTAATAAAAGAAAAGGGCAGTTATACAACAAAGGTGGAATATAACGGCAGAAACAGAAAAGACGCAAGATAACAAGCATAAAAGGACAAACGCACAACAAAGCGAAGAAGCTGAAAGGGCTAAGTAAATATGTGATTGTAACTGAAAATGTATTATTTATTTTTATATTGTTTGTGATGCAAAAGAAAATATCTGTAGGCAAGAAAAAGTCCACTGTAACACTGAAATGTGTACACACTGTTATATTATTCTGAATGTGCTTGGCAAGAAAATGAGAAGATGGAAGGCAAAGAGTCATCCCTGTTTATTTCATATTCCCATATGGAATGAAAACAGTTATGAGGTGATCTCTATAAATGATGTTACTGTCATATGCATAAAGAGGTTAGAGAGTGGAAAAATAAGAAGTAGAAAGAGCAGATAGAGAAGCTGTGTAGATCCAGAGATGATATAAGGCTAGAGGACAGCAGTGAAAAAGGAATAGAATAGAGCTGATATCCAGGTAAATCAACATGTGTTTTCATTGTAGTGGGAGGAAGTTGGTGCTTCCATATCAAGTTGTAGCTTGATAGATGTCCAGTTGTAGCTGGCTAAGGTAGGAGCCTCCTGTGGGTTGTAGCCTGCAAAAAATAGATTGGAGTTGGAGCTTCCTTGCAAGTTGTAGCTTGCAGAATTGAGGTAGTAGCCTCCCGTAGGTTGGAGCCTATAAAAAATTAGTTGTGAGAGGGAGTTGGAGCTTGCCTTTGCATCACAACAATAATAAGATGTGGTTTTCTCCCTTATGGGTTTCCACTTATATCTGTTGTCTATGTGCATGATGATTATGTGTTGATATTCTATATTTAATCTGCTTAAAACCTGTTGCTCACTTATTAAAATTGTTGTTCCATTATACACTAAGCTGATTATGAAATGAAGGTGTAAATTAGTATAAAAGAAAGTTTAAAAGTCCATGAATGCATTAAACTGATTCACCCCCCCCCCCACCCCTCCATTTAACTAAGGGTTCAACAATCTCTGGGTCACAATCAACCATGGGTGGAGATACACAGTCGGGAGTATGAAGATCCATGGATATACCGATGTTGATTGGGCAAGCAATGTGGTGGATAGTAAGAGCACATCTGGATGTTGCTTCACTTTAGGTTCTGCTTCGATCTCTTGGATGAGAAAGAAGCAAAAATCGGTTGCTTTGAGCACCGTTGAGGCCAAATACATTGCAGCAAGTATGTCCTGTTGTGAAGCTATTTGGTTGAGAAAGCTCTTTAGTGAGTTGTTTGGGCATGTGCTGGATACCACCGTTATCCTTTGTGATAACCAAAGTGGGATTCGTCTTTCTGAGAATCTCGTGTTCCACGACTGATCCAAGCATATTGATATTAGGTGCCACTTTGTCTGGGACATGGTACAGCGAGGCACCGTAAGGCTCCATCACATTGGGACTAATGAGTAGGTCACAGATATTCCCATGAAGCCCTTGGGGAAGGTCAAATTCTTAGCGTTCTGTGCGAAGCTTGGTATCGTGGACAAACCCTATTGTGAGGGTCCCGCTTGAGTTGGACTATGAGCTCTAGGAGCTCCAGGGGGCTTGGGGATAGCTACTTGGAGCTATAAGCAACCACAGGGCTAGGTTCACCTTACCTTGTTGGTGTGCTTCTTCCCCACCGTTATGATATTCAGTTGGTTCACCCTTTCTTTGATCTATGCCCTGCATGCATCCTACCCATGTAGTCCAGGACTCATGGGAAGTACCTCTCATTTGGCCAATGAGTTGGGAAATGAGGATAGAGACTAATAGCACTACCAATGGACACATCAGGTATTGTTGTACTCTCTATGTCTAGGATGGGATGTGTCCAACAACTTGATCTAGGATCAAGTCTGATGTGGTTCCTACCTCTAAACTAACTTCGGGTCAGTATGTCTGGATGAGGTTTTTACCTCTAAACTGACTTCGGGTCAGTGGAGAGTGGCAAAGTCTTTGCGACTCACTCTCGATGATATTTCTTGTGATTCTTCTATAGCAGAGCAGAGCAGAGACAGCAAGATGACACGGGATTGCATGATGATGACGATATATGGTAGTACACGATGGTACTGGATGACAGGATTGCACAGGTGGACAGATGGAGTTCTCCCTAGTTGAGAGGGAGTGTTAATTTTGGGCAACTGGGTCCAAACTCCATGTTGCACTGCTCATATGATGGAGATGATATTTTTGTCGGATTCCTCTTTCGAAGAGGTGCAAGATTGATCTAAAGATCATCTTGTTTGGATGAGCATAAATTGTATTTTGAATTTATTTTCCACATGTGCAAATTGTCAAGGTAGGCTAGAATTGTAATGTAGGCTCACAAGCCCCAAAAGATGTGTCACACACCCACAGTCATGGATATAAAAAGGAGAGACATGATGCTCATTTCATCATTCACTCATCTCACACCTCTCTCTCTCATCTGATTGGTTCGTACAACCTTAGAGGCTTCTCTCTCCTCCACACGTGTGAAAACAGGAAGCTAAAGATTTTGCACTAGTTTAAGGCAAATCTGGACAGCGTTGACGAGCATTGACTTTGGGTCACTGTGACGAGCATTGACTTTGGGTCACCGTTTGACTATGTTTTTGAGGCAAGAAGTCCGATCTGGAGAGGATGCATTTGTAGGCACAAAAATCGAGGTCGAACGTTGACCTTTGACTGTAGCATTAATTGCAGCGTTGATTGCAACATTGATCGTAGCGTTCACTGGTTTGACCGCAAATTTTGACTGTTGGGTTGATTGTTTTGTGGATTGGTTTTTGGGCTGAGTTTGACTTTGAATGAAGGTCGAGTTTGACCGTGTTTGACTGAACCCCATTGAAGGCTAAAGGGACTGGTTGTATTTCCTCATCCACACACATAGCATGGCTTGATGATGTCTTTGCTTCCTCAAGCCATGTCATTAGCGTCCATGTCATCAACATCACTTAGATCTTCAATCAGCATGCTCTCAAGGTAGGAATCACTCTCATCTTGAGCCTCCTGCTCATCCATATCGGTTGAAGGTAGCTCAATAAGGCCATTTGGTTGTATTTCCTCATCCACACACATAACATCATCTGTGTATTGGTCCCATCTCTTGAAAGGACCCTCCTTTTACCCAGGGTCTTTTCGAGATATGAGACGAAGAGTGCTATGAATGTACACTAAGTTCTCTACCTTCCTTGAGCCCAACCTATTTCTTTTTACTGAATGGATAAAGGCATAAGTACTCCAATTCCTCTCGCAAGATGAAGAACTAACTACCTGGAAAATTAGGGGAAGCCCATTAAATTAATTAAAAATTTAAAAATAAAAGCTAAAATGAAAATTGAAAATTCAATACAAAAATTTAAATGAGAAATAAGATGAGGAACTCCAAACTAGCTACCTGTCCAAGTAACCATATGGCAAACTGCTGCAACTCGGGAGCATCAACACCATGAAGCCACCACCAATCAATTGGATCCTTCTTCTTGCGTCTATCGCCAAAGCTACATGTAAACCAAAGACACCTCGACCACGTGAAAATTGGGTAAACTGAGTTCGTATGTCAAAGGCTTCTTCTGTATCACCATAAATTCTCTTTATAGCAGTGAAGAATCCTTTGAACACCTCTCTATCTTGGGAAGGAGGCCTCCTTCCTGTGGTGGGATCATACCATTTTGGATTAACTGCATAAGTTGCCATATGAAGAGGGGTGTTCAATTTATTCCACCGCCCATGTATAAACTCTTTCAGTTGTGGCCACAAAGTAGGATCCTTCCTATTTGTGATGGTTTGGATCCTCTCACACATGGAGTCCATGTTCTCATAAATTTCACCTAAACATGGACCATCTGTATCCGCATAGCGAAGCATATCACAAATTGGTTCTATAAATTCCACAACAAATTTGGCATCCTCCAAAGCTGCAACAGAAGTAGAAAACTTCCATTGATCCCACATATCACTACTGATCACTGTGGCAGATAAAGCCTCCTTCATCTCCACACGCCTCCTGAGTAAAATGTAATAAGTTGCAAATCTGGTATCTGCAGGTTTAAGAAGCTCCATTTTGGCATGCTTGCGGTAAATGGCTTGTGATTGATGATGGTTGGCATATAAAGATTTGAATTTTGCAGCCATTTTCAATTATTGCTCGGATCCATTCAAGTTTCCCAATGTCCTTCAATGCATTATTCAAAGAATGCACTGCACATGATGTCCAAAAAATATGCCTGCGTACATCAAAGACAAAATTAATATTTAAAAAAAATCAAACTTGTAATCAAAAATAAGAAAACAAATAAAATTCAAAATGTAATTTAAAAATTGAAACTTGTAGTTGTCAGTAACCTATACTCCTTTTGAACCATTGCCTTTGCTGCTTTGCACACTGGAGCTGCATCAGTAATAACTTGAACAACATTGGATGGCCCCACCTCTGTAATGGCATCACATAATTGGTCTTTCAAGAACATAGTGTTCTTTTCTTGACTAGAACAATCAATGGCCCTGAGAAAATAAGGACTAGACATGGAAAAGACAATGATGTTTATCAATGGATGATTCCTACAATCAGTCCATCCATCCATGACAATGGAGCATCCATCTACACTCCAAGACGCCTTCAAGGGTGCCATTGTCTTCTCAAGACGAGCTTTCTCCCTGTCCACCAAGACAGTTCGAAGCTTCTCATAACCAGGTGCTTTATATCCTGGAGATCCATCATTAATAGCACGAACCATTTGCTCAAAATAGGGTGAACGAGCTGCATTGAAGGGAATGCCACATGCAAGAAAAAATCTTGCTATTGCAAGATCAACACCGTCCCTACCTTTCACCTCAAACATGTCATAAAGGCCGCCAACTTTAAGCTTCTTGTGTGCATGACTAGTAGTGTTTTTTGATGCTCTAGATAGAATATGCTCATCACCAAATTGAACATCATCGTCAGATGGTAATTCTTTCTCATTAGACTCATCATCTTCATTGACATCATGATCAACATTACGACATGGCTGACAGATTGCCTTACCATCAACCCTTTGTTGCTCTCTTTGTGCACTAGGGAGTCTATTTGCATCATCTAGGTCTCCAGCGCAAGGATCAACACCCTTCCTTGGTATCTTCATAAAATGAGCTTTAACTCGAGTATAACTCCCTTTCCATTCAAGCTTACGTAAATTGCATTTTATTGTAGCTGTCCCCCCAGAACCCTTTGGAGGTTTCTGCCTATCCACATATTTCCACAGTAGATATTGTGGATTTGATGAAGACATTCTTGATTTTGGAAATAATTTAATAAACCAAATGGCCAAACCTGAAAGCAAAGAAAATAGAAAATTCAAATTTAAAAATGTGAACACTGAAAATTAAAATTTAAAAATCATAGGCCTCAAGCAGGCCAAAATTGGGTCTAAGGAATCTTGTAGAGATCTATTTAAAAAGGGAGAAATAACAGCCAGATTCAGCCTGTATAAAATATTAAATACAGTGATGTAAGCTTGAGTTTTAAGGTAGCTGTTGACAGTGACAAAGGTTCGATTTTCTAAGTTGAAGGAGCAGCCTAGGAGGTGAGTGTTTTGTTGGAAGGAGAGTACTGTGTGAAGGACAAATCAGTGCAAAAATTCCAATATAAAAGGGACTTCAAAATGCAGCTTCTTCAAGGTAGAGATCATTAGGATTTCTTCAAGGTAGAGATCATTAGGAAATCCTAATGATCTCTACCTTGAAGAAGCTGTGTTTTCTCTTGTATTTACTATTTTGATTTTTAATTTTTTTTTAGTTGTAAAAATTTCTTCAAAGAAGCAAATAAAATAAGGAGTAAAATTATAAAATTATAATTTTATAAATCAGTAAATCACTAAACAGAGGGCTGACTAAAATTTTAAAAGAATACCTGTGTCTTGCACAGTGCTGCACCAAAACTTGTTCATTGTGACCCCGCCTTTGCTGCTCACTGCTGTGACAATCGAAAACCGAAGCAACTGGACGCAGGGATGCTGGACGAAGGTTTCTGCAACCTGCTAGACGCGGAGGATGTTGGACGGAGGTTTCTGGGTGACGGACGCGAAGGCAGCCTGCTGGACGCGGAGGAAACCCAGCCGCCTATTGCCGAGGAGGATGCGATTGCGGCCGAGGAGGTTGTCGTCGCCAAAATAAGGTTGCCGCCAGCCAAATGAGGTTATCCCCGGCCGAGGAGGTTGTCGTTGTGTCGCCGCTGTGTCGAGGAGGGTGTTGTCACTATGCCGAGGAGGGTGTTGCCGTTGTGCCGAGGGTAGACGCTGAGGGTGAGGTTATTGTGCGGTTTCGAGGGTGAGGCTGCGGGTGAGGTTGCCACTGTGGGTTGAATCTTGATTGTTGTGGCCCGTGGGTTGATCGTATAGTAATAGAACTTTAAGTCTTTAAGTTTTAATTTTAATTTTTTATTTTAAGTTTTTAATTTAAGTTTTTAATTTTAAGTTTAAGGACTTAAGTTTTAATTTTAATTTTTAAGTTTTTAATTTTAATTTATAAATTTTTAATTTTAAGTTTTGAGTTTTAAAAAAAAAAAAAAATCGCAATAAGAATAGTCAATGTCAGTCATATTTAATTTTCATTTTAATAAAAATATCTTGACTATAGTCAAATTTAATAAAATAAAATAAAAAATTTAACCAAACTTGCCGCCGAAGAACTCGAAAAGAACCTGTTTTCGGGGTTCTCCGTCGCCGAAGAACCTTAAAAGAACCCGTTTTCAGGGTTCTCTATCCCCAAATCAGCAAAAGAACCCTGATTTTGTGTGGGAAGTCCCGAGTTCTTCCATGAAGAACCGAGTTCTTTAGGGTGCTTCTGAGAAGAACCCGTCCCAGCACCCGGTATGTGGGGACGGGAACCCGGGACGGGTTCGGGAACCCTACCCCTGGGTGCGGGAACCCGTGCAACGTAGCTTATTATAGAATCAAATGAAAGTGAGAAATCCAAGACCAAGACCTCCCACAAGACCAAATTCAGCCCTCCTTTCAAGCTCTTCCAACAGGTCAAAGTCAACTCAATTCAAAGCCTTCCAAATCTAATCAAATCTCTTATTTTCAACCCCTACAACTTCGCACGTGTGGCAAAAACTAGGGCATATTTTCGCATGTGTGACAAAAATTCCTCCTCCTTTGACCCTCATTCTCTCTCCTCTGACTTTAGCTCTTCTTATAGGCTTCCTTTGCTGGTATTCTCCCTCTTCTTGGCCCAAGAATTGAACTTGCTTGCTTGTCACCAAATAAGCTTAAACTATCCTCTATTTATGCACATCTAGAAAATCGAATGGGTCCTTTCCAGGGCCGACTTGTGCAAGCAAGGCCAACTTGGTCTTGTGGGGACAAAATTGACATTTTTGACTTACATAAAATTCTTTTTCCACTTCTTTCCTAAAGTCCAAATAGGACTTGACTCTAGTACAATAGTTTGACTTATAACAAATATTCTTTTGACTCAAAGAACCCTAGAAGCATGAAGAACATGCTTGACCAAAATAGCAATTTGATTTGAGCATGAAACCCATGCTTGAAAAATATAGTTTTTTCTTCTTTTGCTTTTTACATGAAATATACAATAACATAAGTACAATGATAATCATGAAGACCAAACCTAATTACATTTTCTAACAAGATGAACATATCTTCACGAGAATAAAAACTCTTCTTTTTAGTGAAATTCCTTTTGCCATTTTTCTTCGAAATGTTCCTTCCCTTTTCAACATTGTGTTTGTATAGACATTTAGTAGCATAGTGACCAACGCTTCCACAATTAAAACACCTTAGGTGGGAGCTTACCTTTGAATTTTTTGGTTCCTATTTGTAGATTTCTAACGAATTTTGCCTCATGTTCATCAGAGATATAGTTGGTGTTCTTGGGCTATTGTTTTTGTTTTCCTTTGCTTGTAGCTTTGAAGGTGGCCTCTCTCATTTCTGATTGGTCTCCTTTTGTCCTCATTTCAGAGGTTGTCAAGATCCCATGGAGCCATTCTTGGGATAGCTAGCTGAAGTCCTGCATTTCTTCAATTGTTGAAACTTCTGCATTAAACTTGGGAGTTAGTGACCTTAATGTCTTCTCAACAATCATAGATTCTTCAAACTTATCACCAAGACCCTTCATAGTATTTACCACTTCATCTACTTTAAGGAAAAAAATGGCAACACTTTCATCTTCATAGTTGTTTACCAATTTGTCCCATGTATCCTTTGTGGTTTCATACTGCATTACCTTCACAAATTTTGATTATGCAAGAACTCCAAGAATAGCATTGATTGCTTTGGCATTATTTTCATATATCTTCTTACCTGCTTCATCTGTTGGGATGGATCCATGGTTTTGGTACCCACTTTCTGTTGCTTCACAGACATTAGCTCCATGAGATCTCAAACAAGACCACATTCTAATTTTCCAAAATGTGAAATTCGTTCCATTGAATAAATGCAGCTTGGTTGAGAAGACTTTGTCCTAGTTGCCCATTTTGCAAGGTCTTCCTTCTAGCAATCAAGTTATTTCTTGAAGGACTTTCTCTAATACCAATTGTTAGAAATACTAAGAGGGGCGGGTGACTCAACATTTCATGCAATTTAACTTTTACCCAGTTTTCACTCTTCTTTACAAAGTTCACTAAATCATCATTTAGTAGCACATTATGATAATAGATCTATTCATAAACAGATACCCATGTAAATCATAAATGCATGTGAACCATAAGAGCACAACACATCAATCAATCAGCATAGACATCATCACCTAGAGACACCAGATATTAGGTGAAAAACTCAACTAAGAAAAACCACTGTTGTTGTCTTTTTTCTTTTTATTAAAATTTGTCTTTTATAGCATAAACTAGCGCAGCCTTTTACCGGTGTGCATACTCCTACCTGTCAAAGACCACCACCTCCAATAATTTCTCCAGTTACTACTAGAAGGAAGCCAATACTCCATGATCAAATTCTTCGGCCACCACCAGAAGGAAGCTATCACTCCCTTACTGAAGGCTCCAACCCTCAAACTTCTTGTGGACCTCGTTTCAAAATCTTTCACACTAGATCCACCTGCAACACTATAGAAATTCCACGAAATTCTGCAATCGCTTAATGAACAATTCTGAAAAACTAGTTTCTATTGATAAGACATAGAATTTCTCCACTAATTTGCAGCAAAATAGAACAGAAATAAATCACAGTCACACAATAGCAAACAGAATATTTTATCTAAGCAACCCGACTAGGAAAACCCTCTACTTGATTGAGAATTTTATTGATAGAAAAATGATCTCTTACAAAACAATTGTCTCAATCAGAAAACACACTTGTCTTCCCTTCTTTTTCTAAGCTTGAAACCCTTGCAAGAACTCTGAACTTTGTTGCCTTCTTTCCTTGCCTTTCCTCTGCTCCAAATTCCTTGTGCAAACACATGAAATAAGCCCCTATTTCATGTTAGTTTTTGTAGCATCGGATGTGTTCTAGCCACGAAATTTCATGGAGAGTCTAGAAATAATGTATTCTCCAATACCCAGAAATCATTTCTGGAAATTCCACCTAGAGACGACTTAATTAAAATAATTAATCCGTTTTTAATATTTCCTCTTAGGAAATATGATTAATTAAAAAGTATAAATTGAGCCATGTATGAATCTTCTAGAAAAAGGCATGGATCGAGTTCTAGTTAATCTTAGCCATCGATTAAGCTTTAATCGTGGTCGTTGATGTCACAACGAGAGATTATAAGAAGAAACTCGATGGGGCTTGGAGGACACACTGGTGCAGTTACTCAGTTGCCCAAGCAGATCGATTTTTTCAGTGGCTGAAATTCAGCAAGAGAAGATAGAGCCAGAAGTGTCAACCGTGGTCCAGGAAGTGTAAGACGGGTTCAGGAAGAGACAGTGTGAGGAGGGACGCAGCTCACAGGTGCACTACGCAGAGGGTGACGCAGAGACACTAGCGTATGGGCAAAAGGTCCATCCTGTGGTCAGAAAGTTGTCGTGAAGAGTGACAAATTTGTCACTAAAGTTCTCTTAGTATTTCTCCTTTGTTTTGTTGTTCGAATTCTTGTACTTGAATTACTATTGAAGATTAATAAAGAAACCCTCATCTGCTGCACCGATTTTGTGAAGCCTACTGTGTATATGTTTTGATATTTGTCGTAGCAAACTGCAAATAATTTGTTCAATCAAATTAACAAATAGAAGAAATATTATCAGTTGCTACAGTAGGATTCGGGATTCCCGAATTTTCACATGGTATCAAAGCGCAGATAGAAGACGTAGATCTCAACTACAGGCAGAAAGAAGGAGCTTCGAAGCACTACATAAGCAGCTGCTCGAAACCCCATAGGTTGCGCAGTCCATCTGGCTAGGAAGTCAATTTTTGAGGAAAATTCTCTCTGAGAGAGTCGACAAAGAAATTAAAATTTCCAGATCGAAGATTTTCAGAGGCAAAGGGATCAGCAATATTTTCTTTCCCGAATTTTCACATTTCCTAGCACATGGGCCGCTCCTATTTCTTAGGAATTAGTCCCTAAATTCTAGTGCATTCACAAGGGAAAATTGCCTTCCATCAATTTGCACAAGCCTCTCCTTGGCTCGTTCTATCTCTCACAAGCTCCACACAGAAACTCATGCTCAAGAAATTATGATACAATGAGTGCCTTCATCCTCCTTATAAGCAAATTGAATAGCTAATTCTGGAAAGTCTTTATTTTAGGAAATAAAGACTCATGTAACTCGTCCTATCCAAATTTAAAACTTGAGACTGACACATGTCTATCTCCAAAGACGAACTCGCACTAGGAGACAATAAACTGAGCCTCCCACTCTAGCACATCAGTCGAATTGTTTCATAACTCTTCCTAATTTTTAAGGACTCATCCTAAATTATAGGAACTCGTCCTAACTTATAGGGAACTTGAGCATGCTAAAGAAGAACTCATTGAGGTCTCTTTGTCTAAGGCACAAGTCAAAGAAACCCTTTCTCGCTACAATTTTTAACAAACACAACTAAATTCCTGTAGGCCACATTTCATCCAATTTTCAAACTGGACCCACTTGATACTTTTCTGCTCAATAACAAAATACAAAACCTCTGCTCATCAATACACTCAAACTTTCCGCAATATAATCAGTTTATCAAACAACTCTCAATATTATTCAGCAACTGGCTAAAGATACATGACCCCAAAAACAGCATGACATCAATTCCACAACCCGGTCATCAATCTTTTGCTCATACATCATACTATATGGCATAGACATATATGCCCAGCGAAGCATTTTCTGCAACCACAACTTTATTACCTCAGCTGCCTATACTCTGTCACTACATAAGATACTCTGGCATTGATCCCTGCTAGAGAGAACATTCTGATTTCAAAGTAGCAGTGGCGATAACTCATCAGAACATTGTAAAAATGTATGCCAATACAGCCCCTACACACACTCTCAGTCTAGCAATAGTAGAATGTCATAGGTGAATTACATATCATATTTGTGCACTTTGGTCCATCTCTGCCTCACACAGGTGTTATAATCACTTTGCATACTTCATATATTGGTTCGATCCACGCAATGATATCAAACATAATGATTGACTTCCACGATCTTTGAAGGTCCAACTTAATTCTAATGAAAACATGCCAAATTATTTTGGCCAAGATCACCAAGTGCAGAGCTTTCAATGCGAAAATCTACAATTTTTCTTTACGTCTTGACTCAGGTCGGCGAGTCAAGATCGACTATGGCTTAGCTCGAACAAGTAACATATCCAACTAGGGTCAGGTCCGACTAGTCCCGCACTGGAGCAACAAAGGGCCCGACTAACGTTAGCCTAACAGGTCCCACATTGAAAACAAAAGGGCCCGACTAACGTTAGCCCGACTGGTCCCACATTGAAAACAAAAGGGCCCAACTAAGGTTGGCCCAACTGGTCCTGCACTAAAAAACAAAGGGCCCGACTGAGGTCAGCCCAACTAGTCTGCACTGAAAACCAAAGGTCCCAACTGAGGTCAGCCTGCCTAGTCTGCACTGAAAAAACAAAAGGGCCCAACTAAGTTCGGCCCTTATCGTTGATTTCAGAAATTTGTTCACCCTTCAGTTAAAAACCAAAAGACTGTGAGCATTGAATAAACTAAGATCATGTGCCAAGACAAATAAATTCATTCACTGAAAGGATGGGTGCCTGTGCCAGAGTAGACAAAGTGATTAAACTCCACAATGCACACCTCAAGTGTTTGATCACAATCTATATTTATAGTGTTCGGAGGAAGAGCCAATGGTAATATTTGATGGTATTTCAAGTTGACCTCAGAATGCGTTTAAATGGCCAAACTCAGACTAGATCGTTTTATAGAAAAATATTTAACCATTGTGCCTCATAATTATAAATGGACCAAAGCAATGTGCAACCTCTTGGACAATTTCCATCTATTATCAATGCATTTATTCTTTCTTGGACCAGATCAAGTAACAACTGCATTTATAATTTCAACAACAAAACATAGTTTTAATAATAATTGCATTTATACCATGAAGGATTAAGTCGAGCCATCAATCAATGGAGAGGTTAACCACAAGCTAGCAAATACTAAATTTGTTTCATATGATTTAAAATTACCAGATCAGTGATATTTTTCCAGCCGCATCATCACATGAGATAACCCTGCAACCTCGCCACAACAATCATGCACCCTCAGACACAAATAACAATCAATAGCAGCCACATCATCAAGAGTTGACATAATGCCAACTTGTCATAATGGCAACACCATCTGAAGATTTAGCATTTATCTGATTTAGATGCCCAACCAAGAAATGTTTTTCCAAGCAGCTGAATTTGAGGATCTGAACTATGCACAATATGTCTGATGGGAATCACGATTGTCTCTAGACCAAAACCCGCAGGTGTTAGTCAACGATCGCATTGCCAGAGATAAGGATCCACAAGAGGCGGTTAGTCCATGTCGTGAAACACACGGGGAGCGTTGGTTTATCCAATGTCTAACAATCTCCCCCCAAACGTGAGTCGGGTGTGTATCGAACTCGTGACCTACGCTCTGATACCACTTGTTGGGAATCACGATTGCCGTTAGAACAAAACCCACAGGTGTTAGTCAACGATCACATCGATTAGATTACGTTCATTCATGGTTACCATGGGCAAGAGCCAATGGTAATATTTGATGGTATTTCAAGCTGACCTCGGAATGCATTTAAAATTTAAATGGGCAAACTCAGACCAGATCGTTTAATAGAAAAATATTTAACCATTATGGCTCATACTTTAATATATGGACCAAAGCAATTTGCAACCTCTTAGACCATTTCCATCTATTATCAATGCATTTATACTTTCTTGGACCAGATCAAGTAACAACTGCATTTATAATTTCAACAACAAAACATGGTTTTAATAATAATTGCATTTACACCATGAAGGATTAAGTTGAGCCATCAATCAATGGAGAGGTTAACTGTAGAAATTTATGTTTTCCCACCCCGGTTTTCAGTTTCACCTTATTACTCCAAAATAGTTAAATGCCCTTTCCCACATCCATACATTTAACAAGCTGGAAAATAAATTTTGCTGAAAACACAAATTCTGGAAAAATTAAGGTATTGGCGGAAATGCAGTAATAATATCAAAGACACATAAAACAACATTCACACATTTTGACACATATATTTTTGGTCAACATGACCGGAAAACCCCCTACAACTCTTGGGAAACCAACATAAAAGCTCCTTCTTATTTCGGGAAATGTTTTTACAAAGGAGAAAAATATTCATCGCAAAATCGCAGTTTACAACTTATCCAAATATATTGCTTAACCACCGCCGAAAATCAAAACAAACAAAAACAAGTAATGTAAATAAATGTTGTACGTCCTCCTCGATTTTCGTGCCCAGAAATCTGCAATAAATGCAGCTGTACGGCCTCCTCAAAATCTGTGCAAACAGCAATAAATGCTGCTGTCCAAAATCTCGATTTCCGTGCCAAAAACACAGCAAAACTTTGTTGTACGGAACAGCCCTTTGTTGCCTCGATTTCTGTGCCCAATCTTGCTGTACAACCTTACTGTACGGCCTCCTTTTCTAGAAAACCATGCCCAAAAATTTTGCCTTTCACTGTGCTAACTCAGCTGTACGGTCTTGCTGAAATGCTGCCTTGGAAAGTGTGCCAAGCTGCTGCCTCCTTCTCCTCACTGCCCAGAAATCTCCCTTGCTCTCTTGCTCTCCTTCTCTCAATCTGCTCATGAAAGAATGAATGATCTTTTCCTCCTTTTCCTCCTTTAACCTAACCCTAAGTGACTTTTGGGGAATCCCTAAATCCAATGGCTGAAATAGATTGAGATCTAGGGCTTAGATTAAATGCTCATTTAAATCTCACTTTCTATTTTTTAATTCACCCCACTTTAATAAAGACCCACTTAGTCATTTATTTCCAAAGTCACTTTTCCTTTCTAATTTTACATTGACTTTATTAAAGTCACTTTAAAATTAGACTTTAGTAACTTTATCACTTAAAGTCACTTTTAAATTAGATTTAACTTTATAACTTTATAAAGTCACTTTAGTAACTTTATCACTTTAAGTCACTTTAAAATTAGATTTGACTTTATAAAAATTATAAAGTCACTTTAGGAGAAAAATTAAATTCTTTTGGACACTTTTCCCTAGGCCAAAGATCAAAGCCTTAGGGAACCACCTGTCCTCCGGTAACCAAATTTCAACACTCCCTCTTACCGAGGAAGGTGTTCTTCACCACACCCATCTTGTCTCTGAAGTAGACATGCTTGCCCTGTGGTAAGGCTTTGGTAAGAATATCTGCAACCTGCTCATCAGTGGGAATATACTCAAGCTTCACAGCTCCTTTCTGAACATAGTCTCTGATGAAATGATATTTGATCCCGATATGCTTTGACCTGTCATGAAATACTGGATTCTCCGTGAGTTTAATGCAACTCCGATTATCACAGTAAATCACTGAAGGTCTCAACGGCTGACCAAATAAGCCAAACAACATCTTGCGAAGCCAGATGGCCTCACAACTAGCTAGACTGGCTGCCATGTACTCTGCTTCCGCTGAACTCAATGCTACTGACTGCTGCTTTCGGCTGAACCATGACACAACTGTCGAACCCAACCCAAAACAGCACCCTGAAGTGCTCTTCCTATCAGAAGCACAACCTGCCCAATCAGAATCAGTGTAACCTGTCAATCTCACTCCATCCCCCTGCCTGTAGTCCAGACCATAATCCACTGTCCCCTGAAAGTAATGCAAAATATGTTTTGCAGCCACCCAGTGAACCTTCCTAGGCTCACACATAAACTGACTCATCGTGTTGACTGCAAAACAAATATTTGGTCTAGTGTTGACCAAATACATCAAGGAACCAATCAGCTGTCTGTACAATGTGGGATCCACCAACTCGGAATCCGAAGCATGGAGCTTCTTCCAGTTGGTGATCATTGGTGTCGACATGGGTTTACAATCCTCCATGTGGAATCTGCCAAGGATGTCCACAATATACTTCCCCTGCCCCAGGAAGAAATGCCCCTCCTCCTGCCACACCTCCAAACCCAAAAAGTAATGCATCAAGCTGATGTCCTTCATCTCAAACTCCACCGCAAGATCTCTCTTGCAGTGCTCTATGAGTCTCTCTCAACCTGTAATGACTAAGTCACCCACATACAGCACCAGAATGAGAGGCTTCTCACCTATCACAATATAGTAAAGGTTTGGATCTGCCTCACTCTTTGTGAAACCCATCTCCTACAAGTATGTATCTATCCTGGAGTACCAAGCTCTGGAAGCTTGCTTCAGGCCATAAAGGGCCTTCTTCAGTCTGCACACATGGGACTCCTTCCCATGCACCTCAAAGCCCTGTGGCTGCTCAATGTACACCTCCTCCTGTATGAAGCCATTGAGAAATGCAGTCTTCACATCCATCCGGTGGATCTTCCAACCCATCTCTGCTGCTATCGATATAATGGAGCGGATCGAAGTATATCGAGCCACGGGAGCGAAGGTCTCCTCATAATCAACTCCCTCTACCTGGGAGAACCCTCTAGCCACAAACCTCGCTTTGAATTTCTCAATGCTGCCATCTGTAGCATGATTTACCTTGTAAAGCCATCTGGAAGTAACCACGGATTTGCCCTCAGGCCTCGGCACCACCTCCCAAACATCATTCTTCATGATAGAAGAATACTCCTCCTGCATGGCCTCTCTCCAGACCTGCTGGCTAGCTGCCTCCTCATAGCTAGAAGGCTCAGAGTCAAGGATGCTGGTAGCCATTGCCATATAGCTACAAAACCTCTCAGGTGGTCTGCTCTCTCTGACCGGCCTCTTAGGCTCAGCAACAGATGTGGCATCTCTCAAGGTGTCCCGAAGCCACTTGGGCTTCCTCTTCCCTGAGTGCACTTCTCCCGCCGGAGAATAAAATCCCTCCTCCTCAACATCGAGCCCGCGAATCCCCTCGATCGTCTCGTCCGTCGTCCTCTCGCTCGCACTGAACCTGTAGATGCCGAGGTACCGTGTGAACTGTCCATCAGTGGACTCCCCAGTGAACTGCTCTGTGGACTGCTCTGCGTGCTGCCCATAGCACCACCCCTCTGACTCTGCGAGCCACTCCCCACTGACGGACCTGACATCATCATAGATGTACCTCCGGATCCTCCTGATCCCTGCCCACTGGATCCCTGTGACTGACTCAACTGCTGCTGAGGGTCTGGCTGATCCAGATACTCTAACTCCCGTGACCTCCTGAAGGCCCTATCCTCCTCGAACTTCACATCCCGCCCGACAACAACTTTCCTCTGTGCAGGAATGTAAATCCGAAAGGCCTTGGAGGTCTCACTGTAGCCCACAAAGATACCCTTCTCTGCGGTGGGCTCTAGTTTGGTCCTCTTCTCCTTGGGTATGTAGAAGTATGTAATGCACCCAAAGATACGAAGATGACCAATATCAGGCTTCTTCCCAGAAAAAGCCTCCTCCGGAGTCATGTGCCCCAAGGCACGATGCGGACTCCTGTTCTGCAAGTAAACAGCTGTGTTGCAGGCCTCTGCCCACAAAAACAATGGCAACCCCCGATCATGTAACATGGCTTTGGCAGCCCCTCCGATGGATCTGTTCTTCCTCTCCGCAACCCCGTTCTGCTGGGGGTTGTAAGGAACAGTGAGCTCCCTCCTAATGCCTACCTCCGCACAATAGTCAACAAACTCTCCAAGGGTGTACTCTCCCCCATTGTCCGACCTCAGGGACTTGATCTTCCGACCTGTCTGTGTCTCCACAAGAGCTTTGAACTCCTGAAATCGCTTGAAGACCTCACTCTTGGTCTTCAAGAAATAGATCCAGGTCCTCCTGGAGTGATCATCAATGAATAAGACATAGTACTCATATCCACTCAAGGAAACATGAGACATCCGACCGCTCACATCGGAATGAATCAAATCAAGTATCCCAGTCGCTCTGCTGTCACTGCTGGGAAAAGGGGATTTGGCAAACTTGCCCACCGCACATCCTCTGCAAGTATCAAAGTGATCAGTACTGAAATCTGGCACACCTGTAGTGATCTCTCGCAAAGTCCTCAAGGCTCCATGATACATGTGCCCCATCCTGCGGTGCCAAATCTCACACTGCTCAGAACTGCTAGCTCTGCTGTCGGTACTACTGCTCAATGCCAAAAGGGACTGAAATGCAAACTTGTACACCTTTGCATGGCGTACACCTATCACTCTAGTTGAATCAGCTGGAGTGCCCCTGGGGTACATCAACACCTGTCCTCCCCTGAACAGTACCTCATATCCTCTATCCTCCAAAGCTAAGACGGATATGAGGTTCTTCCTCATCCCTGGCACATAAAGAACATCTGACACCTTCAAGGGAGGTTTGGACTCCCTCTGAAATGTCAATGTTCCCACACCGACTGCTCTAACAACTCTTTCATCACCGAGTACTACCTCTACATCAGTGCCACTCTCTGAAAGCTCTGACAAGTACTCACGGACTCTTGTCATGTGACGTGAAGCCCCACCGTCCACATACCAGATACCCGAAGATGCTCCGCTAATCGAGGGAAATGCATGCTCCCTTTGAACTTCTATGGCATATAATCCCGCACTAGAGGACTCACACACAGTGAACCCAAACTCTCGGTCAAAATGATTTGCAAAGTCCTCAACCTTTGCTGAAGCTTCTATGCTCTGGTTCTTCCCCTTCTTCTTCTTCTTCTCCGGACACACAACTGCATAGTGTCCCATCTTCTGACAATTCCAACACTTCACTTTGGAATAGTCCTTCTGTGTGTTATCTTGTTTACCTTTACCTTTGCCTTTGCCCCCACCATTGCTTGTGGAAGCCTGCTTCTTCCCTTTGCCTTTCTTGCGTCTTGCCAACAGTGCTACATCCTCATCCTGCTCAACTGGCTTGGCTGCCCCAAGCTGACCTTTCCTGATCTCTGTCTGAATGCAATCATCCCAAAACCTTTCCCATGTGGGAAGGGTCTCACGTGCACAAACCCCATCAGCAAAGTTCATCCATGAACTGGGGAGGCCATTCACTGCAATCCGCACCAACTCAGTGGGTGGAATGGCCTCTCCAATCGCTGCCAACTCATCTCTCACATTAGTAATCTTTGTGAGATATCCAGCTGCACTATTAGTCTTACCCATCTTAATGTTCTTCAGCTTCTCCTTCAGGACCATTTTTCGGTTCTCATTGGTACTCTGGTAGAGGTTGGTCAATGCTGTCCACATCTCATGAGCATTTCTCTTTCCTCTCACATGAGGAATGCAATGGTCTTTGATTCCGTCTCTTACCCTTGTTGTTCTTTTTATTATATGCTGTCAACTGAGTAGCATCAGTAGGCACATTTACAGGGTTCTGTGCGGTATGCACCATTATGTCCCAGACTTCCGCCTCCTCAAAGATACTTTGCATTCTCTCCTTCCAAACACTGTAATTGGTATGCCCATCCAACCTATCCTCCACCCTCAGTCCCAAAGACATCCTGCTGTCCTAAAACTGAAAAATAGCACTGCTGTAGTAAAGGTAAAAATTATGTTTGTGAAAAAATCAGCTTGCTGGAATTTTCTGAGTGAAAAATCAGCAAGCTGTATTTTTCTCTTTGCTGTCCCAAACTGCACTCTTTCAGCACTCAACCTCTGATACCATGTAGAAATTTCTGTTTTCCCACCCCGGTTTTCAGTTTCACCTTATTACTCCAAAATAGTTAAATGCCCTTTCCCACATCCATACATTTAACAAGTTGGAAAATAAATTTTGCTGAAAACACAAATTCTGGAAAAATTACAGAATGCTGGAAAATGCAGAAATAAATATCAGCACACATAAAACAGTCATTCACACATTTTGACACATATTTTTGGTCAACATGACCCTGGAAAAACCCCCTACAACTCTTGGGAAAAACCAGTTCGAAAGCTCCTCCTTATTTCTGGAAAATGCTTTTTACAGTGAGAGAAATATTCAGCAAAAAAATCAGCAGACTGACTTTACAACTTATTATCTCGTTTTCCGTGCTTAACCACCGCCTCGGAAAATGTGCAAACAGCGAAAACAGAACAGCAATAAATGTTGTACGTCCTCCTCGATTTTCGTGCCCAGAAATCTGGTAATAATGGGTCAGACGGGTCTCCTCAAAATTTGTGCAAACAAAGAATAAATGCCGCTATCCAAAATCTCACTTTCGTGCCAAAACACAAAGAGAACTTTCCCGTACGGAACAGCCCTTCGTCGCTCGGAGCCAGGCCCAATCTTGTCAGACGGCCTTACTGCATAACCTCCTTTTCTAGAAAACCATGCCCCAAAAATTCCTACCTTCAATCGGCTAACTCGGCCAGCATTGCCTGTCAAATGCTGCCTTGGAATGCATGCCAAGCTGCTGCCTCCTTCTCCTCACTGCCCAGAAATCTCCCTTGCTCTCTTGCTCTCCTTCTCCCAATCTGCTCATGAAAGAATGAATGATCTTTTCCTCCTTTTCCTCCTTTAACCTAACCCTAAGTGACTTTTGGGGAATCCCTAAATCCAATGGCTGAAATAGATTGAGATCTAGGGCTGAGATTAAATGCTCATTTAAATCTCACTTTCTATTTTTTAATTCACCCCACTTTAATAAAGACCCACTTAGTCATTTATTTCCAAAGTCACTTTTCTTTTTTAATTTTACATTGACTTTATTAAAGTCACTTTAAAATTAGACTTTAGTAACTTTATCACTTAAAGTCACTTTTAAATTAGATTTGACTTTATAACTTTATAAAGTCACTTTAGAAACTTTATCACTTAAAGTCACTTTAAAATTAGATTTGACTTTATAAAAATTATAAAGTCACTTTAGGAGAAAAATTAAATTCTTTTGGACACTTTTCCCTAGGCCAAAAATCAAAGCCTTAAGGAACCACCTGTCCTCCGGTACCAAATTTCAACATTAACCACAAGCTAGCAAATACTAAATTTATTCCATATGACTTAAAATTACCAGATCAGTGATATTTTTCCAGCCACATCATCACATGAGATAACCCTGCAACCTCGCCACAACAATAAGGAACCCTCAGACACAAATAACAATCAATAGCAACCACATCATCATCAAGAGTTGACATAAATGCCAACTTGTCATAATGGCAACACCATCTGAAGATTTAGCAATTATCTGATTTAGATGCCCGACCAAGAAATGTTATTCCAAGCAGCTGAATTTGAGGATCTGAACTATGTACAACATGTCCGCAGTCTGATATAAGAGTCTAACCAGGATTCACTGGCCTAATAATCTGTTTTTGATGCTTGTTCTGTTTTCATGCTTTAACTAACCAATGTAAAGGCTAGTCCTGCATTTTTACAGGGCAACCACCAGTGATAGCATACATATGTATGATTTTGTATTGCAGAGGGTTGAATTTGGTGTTAGAAGTATTTTAGGCTGTCTTTAAATTTAAGCAAAAAAAAATTCAAACGAGTTGAATCTTTTCTGACTACAGTTACTTTAAACAAAGCTTCAGAAAACTCATTTCTTCATGACAATATCTCCTCAAATATATGAGGTATGATCAGTATTTGTTTATATGCCAAACCTAGACTGGATTGTTGAAATCCATGCAAAATGCCAATGAAAAAGAGTCTAAAAAATTAATCCATGACTCCATAACAAAGAGAATTAGGGAAAAGTGAAGTAGTAGTGGCAAAATCAAAGTTTCTACACTTGACATCTGAGGAGTACATCTGAGCTTCGGCCTTCAATGTCTGAGGAATAAGTCTGACCTATGCCTGCTACAGGTTTGAGAATCTGTCTGCATATACATTTGAGATACGTCTGATTTAAGACTGAGAAAAGCAATATTCTCCAATAGCGACTTAAAGCACACCCAAATTTTACGAACAGCAATTTTCAGCACTGTAGGGCCTCATTTGCGTCTGTCAATCAGTCTTCTCTTCCACATTCTGCTGTTTTTTCTAATGGCATAATCTTTTTCACAGCGTCTCATCTAAGTTACAGGAAAAGGATATGGACCATCAGAATTTTGAAAATCCAGGATCCGGATACAGTGGAGAAATGCCATGTACCAAACAATACAACAACATTTTTTTTTAAAACATATTTAACGTTAAAAATCAAAACTATTGATGAATCACAACATTCAAGAACTGAAATCATTAGATAATTTATAAATCTTAAGACTGAAATCATGATGCATCATGCCTTACACAAAAAGGATAACTTTAAATACAAAATTGAGTGTCTTATCAATGATGACTCTATTGATATGATGGTGTATAGTAGGTTTAACTAAATATCCAGAAATGGGTCTACATCCTCATCATCTGAATATTTCAACTCTACATCATGACCAACCTGTCATCTTCCTTGAAATATGCCTTGAAATCTAAAAATTCCCAGCTAGTTATGACGGTAAATGAATACTGTCCACTGTTTGACAAAATGCTATAGTCTGTGTATCATACTGTTCTAAGAGGAGTCTTCACGTAGAGTTGGATGGGACTGATCTAATTAAAATATCAATGACACAACTATCCTTTGTAAGTTTGTATACAAAGGAAACTGAGAATTGAGTATAGACTATATACTATTATCTATATATTCTCTCAGCTTTCCCAGAGCATTTCAGCTAGCATTATCAAAAATTCAAAATTAAAATTTTAATGTCTCGTACCTTTACTGCTAGCATTATCCTGTGCTATACAACGTGTAGGCTATAAGTAATTAAAAACTTGCTTATACTGTTATACAAACTATAGATTAATAATAAGTAATATTACTAAAAGTCTAAATAGAATATTTGTTGCTTAGGGTTCCAAACAGGTGGGATATATCTTTAAAAAAATTTAGAAGGAAAATACCTAAAACTTTCAAGGTTATTTGTTTGGGATCCAGCATATAAGGGCTACTTGGCACAGGATCCATTTCAACAGCATGGGATCCATTTCCAGGTTTGAAGGATCCGTTCACGTGGCTAATACTATGTGGATTTGCATGGATCCAAATCCATATACGGATCCGAAACATGGATACATGGATCCAGCATTAAGACCCCATGGATCTGGCAACACAGTGTCTCATTGAGAGAATCTTGAGTTTGAACACCACAATTTTGTGTAATCTCAGGGCATTTTCCTGCCACTTCCAAAGAAGTCTTTAAGAAAAGTTGAAGGGCTTTTATATGAGACTTCAAGGGTTGGGTTTTTAAAGGATTTACAGGAACTGTTTTCTAAATACAGAGGACATTTTCCTGTAATATTTAATATCTATTATTTACAGGACATTTTGATCCAAGTGTACCACTGATTATGAGGTCTTCCATTCAGCTATTCAGCCAATCAACCTCATCCACAGTGCCTAGAACAGGGACTTAGTCTTTTGCATTTGAGAACAGTTGAGGAACTTTGAAGAAAGTTTTGAAGCTTTTCTGGTCGAAATTCTTTGCAGCAAGCTCTGGACCAAGGGTTTTCAACTGTTTTCCCTGATGTTTTTTTGCTTAGTGGCTGGAATTCAGATTATATCTCTGCGCCAGTGATTTTGTTGGTGTTCACAACATGCAAAGGGAGCTTTCCTAGCATAAACTGAGTCATAGTTATTTTGGCTTATCACCTAGTGACCTGGTACATATGGCTAAGAAATCAGTCATCTCATGAAATTCTTTGGGAAGCCATGAAGCAGAATTTCTGGTCCACAGAAGTGATGAGGGGCACAGATGGAATGAGAAGAATGATGAAGCAATGGCATTAAGCCCATCAAGATGGAAGATGGGAAAGATATTTAAACAACTCGTAGCCAAACACAAGGAGCATAATGTAACAGTGGAAGATGGGTCCCAGCATCAGTCATCTCTCTCTGATGTGCCCAAGGAGACCTGTGCTTCTACTTGCACGAGGTTTTCAGATGGAGCCTTTCTCCAATTCCACTAATACGCTAGGGGCGGGCATCGTTGAATAAGACCTTGTTGTTGATACCAAAGGGGATCTATTGCTTGTACAAAAAACGAAACTTGGCAAATTTAATTAAAACATCACAGATGATCCCATCCTTAAATGATAAATCAGTGAATGACAAGAGAAAAGAGCCGTTATACTCTCTTTTCTTCACAAAATGTTGTTGGAATAGGATATAGATAAATGTCAAGCAGACAATAGAAGCTTCATGGATGGCATATAAAAATTTCCTTGGGGCCTTGGGAAGGTTTCTATTTGTGTGGTGCTTGGATCTGAAGAGGCAGCCCAGAGTGTGTTGCTGAAAGGGACTTGAATGATTGCTAGTGCCACAGCCAATGTTCAACCCTGGTGAGATAAATTTTTGCCTGTGTATGCATCACAACACCAATATACCCTAGGAATCAAGTCTCCACAAATGTGACAGCACTGTCATGCATTGACAAAATTGTTAAAATTCTCACCACATAGTAACCGTTTAGCAATCTGACGTAACCTACCTTCTTAGGATCAACAGAAAACTGAAAGTGCTATCAAAAATGCAATCTGATTTTTACTAGGAATTGAAACACATCAAAAAGAAAACTATAGCAGCAAGTACAACAGATCTGAAACTCAAATCACATCATTGTTTTATTACTCTAAAAACAGGGGATATTGGAAGCTTCAAACCCCAACTCTAATCACCCATTGCTATCTACTGAACTGAACAATTAAATGAACTGAATGAATAACAACAGAGACCTGGCCTCTCTTTGTAGAGGAGGCTAGGTTTTCCCACTAAAATAACCTAACCCTAAGCGCTTAGACTAGAGTGTCCAGCTTATATGCATACATGCATGGTCCGGCATCCCAAAGAACTAGACTAGAGTAGGCTGCACATGCACCACGCCTTCACCCTATTCTTGAGATAAATGCCCTATCTCTATAAAACTAGAAGTTCATATATCTAGTGCTCTTCTCCTACAACTCAAAAAGTAAATAATAAATAGAAAACCAATTCAAGAATAGAGCAGAAGCTAAATTGTTGAGTTTAGAACAACTAAAAAAAGAAGGCAAGTGTTGTTCTAATTTTGTGACAATGATTACAAATAAAAGAAATCTATCGATGGCGCATGCATGCACCCTTTATCTGCCTATAACTGATGTGCCTTTTAAAGGCCTGCATCTACCCATGACTCCACACCCAGGCATCAGAAAGGCATGCATGCACCCCTCTATCTGCCTATAACCAATGCGCCTTCTATGTGTCTCGATTTCATTCATGGGATGAAGGACTTAGGATACATCAAATGAATGTGAAAACAGCATTCCTTCATGGATCATTGAGAAAGAAGTGTACATAGAGCAACAGTGGGGCTTTGAAGTAAGTGGAAAGGAGTCACATGTTTGTTTTACAGTAAAACCTTGGGTCAATTCATAATTGTTAAAATTGAACAACTAGGTCCAAACTCTGAGTTGTGTTGCTCAGATGACAATTGCAATATTTTTATTGGATTCCTCTTTCGGAGAGGTGTAAGATTGATCCAAAGATCATCTCGATTGGATGAGCAGAACATGTACTTTGAATTTATTCCACTTATGTGCTAGGTCGGCCTGGAATAAAATATAGACTTAAATGTCTTAAACGACGTGTCACACACCCCCAAAGATTCCTATATATTGGAGAGACTTAGAGTTCATTTGACACACATTGGTGTGGAGGAATTCTCTCTCTCTTGTTGGCGTTGGAGTTGCGTATTCTTTGTTTGGGTTGTTCTGGGGTTATGTGTGACACACTTGGCTGAATGACCTATTAGAGACTTTGTTGGTAGAAGCATCCTGCTAATCGCCGTAATGCCACTATTCATTATCTCTGTTTTGGCTTGTCTTCTATCGATCTTTTGCTATGTTCTATCTACTTCAGTATTGTGTGCCCTAATCTGAAATGGCATAAAACATGTTTAGAAATTAACATGGTATAAGAGCTAAGGAGAAGACAAAGCCCATCTTGTTCTGAATCTAGGGCAGCAAGATAAGGAACTGTAAGTGACAATGGATGTTTGTTTGGGTTTGATTTAAAAAAGGCTGCAGCTATAGCAAGTTGCTATGCTATGGCCTGCGAAAGTGGATACACTTTGAATCTCGTCAATAGCCATCAAAAATAACGATTTCTCCTCTGAAGAAGTCACTGCAAAAGGTTCAGACCACAAACAGATTCAGTCTTCCTGAATTTCTAGCTAAGTATCTTCCTCCGAAATCATTTACGGCTAATTCCTCTGTATTTTTTTAATGGATTCTTGAACCCATTATACATACAACAATGTCGTTCCTTCTGCTGAAATAAAACCCTTACAACCCTCGATGATGGAATCCTCTCAATCTCGGAATTCAAAGGACGCAGATATGATATGCAGTTTTTTTTTTTTTGGTGGAGCAACAAAATCCTTTCCACGCCATAGGTGACTAATTCACATGATGCCCGGAAGGGATCATCGAAATTTTCAAATTATTTGCAAAGAGGCCGAGTTTCTTGCTTTTTCAAAAGAATGAGTTCATACCGAAGGCCGAATTAAGATCTGTCGATACATTATTCAAGCTCAGAGCCACCACTACCGTGTGCATGGTGAAATTGCTTGAATAACAAGAGTTGGGTATCCGCTATAAGATTAACACAGCGTTTTATTACGATGATTGGAATTCACGAGTTTTTATGGCCGAAGTATTTCGTGGAACACGTATAACAAATCTGGAGTTGCCATAAAATTCACGGAGGAGTCATCATTATCCATTTGCAGAATCCTCAAGAAATTGACGTTGTCGAAGTCGATAAACACTGCCGCAATAGAAATTAACATGGTATGCGATGATTGGATGCCTGCGTGAAATGAAACGCTGCAATCGGTTTATCCAACAATCGACATTAAATTAGTTCATCCCCGAGAGCCTGAGGAACTTGCGATCACAAATCATCATCGTATGTGAGAAAAATGGCTTCAATCTCTTCACAAGGAATGTGCGATTGGAATTGAATCACGGCAAGGAAACTGCGAATGGGAGAAAGCGCACTTGCAGCAGGACTAAGTGCGATAAACTATGATGCAAGATATTTTGCGTTAAATGTATGGTCGTAAAATAGTTTGAAGAAATTTACAGAATAGTGTTGGCACCATGGATGTGGAATGAGCGATCTGTAAGGGTTTCAATGCAGGAAATCCACCTTTGGTGGCAGAATACAACCAACACCTTCATCTTTGGCCGCTTAGCAAACTAGTCTGAACGAATCTGAATACCGCGAGTACGGAAAAGTGGTAAAGCGATTGAAGGAATTGTAGTGACTATTTGCAGGTTCGATTCTTGCAGAGTGGGCTGCAAGGCCGATATAGAGCAGATTATTCCGACATAAGGGTTTGAAGTTTTCTAAGCGTGTTTGATTTTTGCGAGAGTTTTCTGGTTCGAGTCCCGCCGCTGCTACAACAGCAGAGTTTCTTCTGTGTAGTCAGATCTGAAAGAGTTTCTTCCTGTGCAGCAGTAGAACATGACCATATTGATGTTACAGAAGAAAGTTTTTTTCAGATATCAATGGAGATTTTGCATTTGGCTTCTACTCAAACCAGAAAACAGAACTTGTCATGCAAGTTTCAAAAGTTCAGGAACTGTCTGGAAAGTATTATCTAGTCAAAACAAAAACCAAAAAAGGCCTAATGGCCCGAGAGTTCCATGTGCTCAGAACTATGATGCCCCAACTGAGGGTCTCTCATGTGTAAAGGAAGCTAGAAGAGCTCTATCCTTAAGTGGCCTAGATCTACATAAACAAAGGAACACATGTAACATGGATTGATGACTTGAGGGGCAGTGCAGTGCCTCATCTTACAGTATTATGATATTGTTGTCTAATGACAGTGGTTGTGAACCAGCATATACCTGGACTTAATCTATTGACAGTGACCTTAGAAAGTACCTTGTCCAGCTTTATCCTGTTGGATGATTGGGCAGAAACATTGATGAGTAGGAGTACCATTATGACTGTGCTAGATCTACATGGACTGTCATGAAGAAGGGTAAATTTTGTGTTTTAACATCTGTATGATTGGTTCGCAAAACTAAGATCTGAAGTCTTGGGCAGACCTATAAATAAGAAGCAGTCCTGGATGAGATGTCAGATGTAGTAGATGAAGCTCTCAAGTGCAAAATTATGCGAGAAGGAAACATGTTTGGATTCCTAGTTCTGCGGGTCGCAATAAAGAGGGCTGGTTGAGGAAGCTACAGCAGACCTCCTCAGAATAACAAGACTTCTAACACAAGCTGAGGCTTGTTGATATATTCTCCCTGTTGGACAATGACATAGATGGACACCTATGTAGCAGTTAGCATAGACACCTATGCGCAGCCTGGAGCATAATGGTAAAATGTGTTTCGGCAGCTTTCAGACACATTGCTGGAATCTTGAACCATGATCAGCAAAGCCTGTCGGATGGCTTTGACTGTGGGAGATTAAGTCACCCTTTCCAAGTTGGTGTCTGGGATGACTTCATTTAAAATAGAGAGAGAAGTTGGCATTAAGAGGGAGAATACAACTGTATATGTTCCTGAGCAGATGCCATTGTTGAACGAAAGAAGATCCTCATGGCTCAAGGACATATGGCTTCAGAGGGGGAAATTCCGGAGGAAAACCAAGAAGCCATATAAACACCAAGGGTATATAGCTGTCATAAGTACAATATGAGCCTAGATCATTTGAAGAAACTGTAAAATATCAAAGTCTGCAAGGATGCGAGGGTGATGTCTGGGATATGGTTCCTAGATCACAGATCAAAGCTATTGTCAAGCATGGAAGTTCAAGGCAAGATTCATTGCCTGTGAAGAAGGCATAGACTATGATGACACACTTGCACCTGTGGCCCGATATACCACCATTCGATCATAACCCTTGCTGCTACGCAAGGATGGAGTCTTCATCAGATGGATGTAAAGACCGCATTTCTGCATGATGCGATAAAGGAAGGAGGTGTATGTTGAGCAACCTCTAGGGTTCGAAGTCCAGGTTAAGGACACCCATGTCTGCAGGTTGAAGAAAGCCCTCTATGGGCTAAAGCAAGCACCTAGAGCTTAGTACGAGAGGATAGATAGATACCTAATGAAGCTGGGCTTCACTCGTAGTATTGTTGATCTGAACCTTCACTGCAAGGTTAATAGAGAGAAGCCTCTCACTCTGGTATTGTATGTGGATGACCTCTTCTTGACAGGTGTTGACCCTCTCATTCATCAGTGAAAGAGGGAGCTTGCTGCTGAGTTCGATATGAAAGACCTAGGACTGATGCCTAGGCCTAGAGGTTTGGCAGAGACTTGGCGAGATTTTCCTTTCTCAAGGAAATACATTGCGAAGCTTCTGGAAAGATTTAACATGATGGAATTTCGTATCAACACCGATGGAGCTCAACTTTAAGAAGTTGAGAAGTAGCGTTGTTGGGCCCGTGTTAGCTAATCCTATTGAGTATCGTCAACTCGTAGGGGCTCTGTTGTTCTTAGTGAACACCCGTCCAAACGTATGTTGTGTCGTGAACACTTTGAGTCAACACATGGTTGATCATAACATTCACTGGGTTGGTGCCATGAATCTCTTAAGATATCTCTATGGCACGATAGACCATGAGCTAAGTTACACTGCCAGGAGTATAACACTCCTTGATATTTTGATGCCGATTGGGCTGGCAGTGTGGTGGATCGTAAGAGCACATCTGGATGCTACTTCACAAGTAGATTTGCTTCGGGCAGGAAATGAAAGTCGGTTGCCTTGAGCATTGATGAGGTCGAATACATTGCATCATGTATGACCCGTTGTGAAGTCACTTAGTTGCGAAAGCTCTTCAGTGAGTTTTTCGAGCATGTGCTAGATGCCACCGTTATCCTTTGAGATAACTAGAGGGGGATTCATTTGTCATAGAATCCCGAGTTCCACGATTGATCGAAGCATGTTGATGGCTGGTACCATTTTATCCGGGATATGGTACAGCAAGGCACCGTAAGGCTCGATCATATAGGAACTGATGAGCAGGTCGCGGACATTCTCACAATGCCCTTGGGGAAGGTCATGTTCCTAACCTTTCGTGAGAATCTTGGAATCATGGAACGACCCTATGATGTGGGTCCTGTTGGACGATGAGCTCTGGGAGCTCTGGGGGGCTTTAGGGATAGCTTCTTGGAGCTATAAGCAACCACAAGGCTAGGCTTGCCGAACCTTGTTGGTATGTTTGGGCCCCACCGTTGTGATTTTGAGTTGGTTCACCTCTCATTATCTATGCCCCGTATGCATCCTACCCATTGAGTTCAGGGCTCATGGGAAGTACCTCTCATTTGGCCAATGAGGTGGGAAAAGCTAGAGACTAGTAGCAAAGACTGATGGACGCATCAGAAATTGTCGTACTCTCTATGTCTAGGATGGCACGCGTCCAACTACTTGATCTGGGATCAAGTTTAGCAAGGTTTCGAACCTCCAACTGACTTCGGGTCAGTGAAACTAACTTCGGGTTAGTATATGACTCTCTTGAGTCCTAGTGAGGTTTCGGACCTCCAACCGACTTCTGGTCAGGTAAACCAACTTCGGGTTGGTATGAGACTCTTTGTGAGTCCTATAGAGGTTTCAGACCTCTGGGCTGAATCTGTCAGCCGGGTATGATGTCTTTGTGACTAACCCACTTCTATTTTGAAATAAAGAGGCCAGCAAAGCAAGTTACAGCGGGATGACGCACGATGTTTGGATTGCACTTGTGGACGGAGTTCTCCCTAGTTGAGAGGGAGTGTTAAAATTGGACAACTAGGTCCAAACTCCGAGTTGTGTTGCTCAGATGACAATCACAATATTTTTATTGGATTCCTCTTTCGGAGAGGTGTAAGATTGAACTAATGATCATCTCGATCGGATGAGCAGAACATGTACTTTGAATTTATTCCACTCATGTGCTAGGTCGGCCTAGAATAAAATATAGATTTAAATGTCTTAAAGGACGTGTCACACACCCCCAAAGATTCCTATATATTGGAGAGACTTATAGTTCATTTGACACACATTGGTGTGGAGGAATTATCTCTCTCTTGTTGGTGTTGGAGCTGTGTATTCTTTGTTTGGGTTGTTCTAGGGTTATGTGTGACACACTTGGCTGAATGACCTATTAGAGACTTTGCTGGTAGAAGCATCCTGCTGATCGCCGTAATGCCACTATTCATTATCTCTGTTTTGGCTTGTCTTCTATCGATCTTTTGCTATGTTCTATCTGCTTCAGTATTGTGTGCCCTAATCTGAAATGGCATAGAACATGTTCAGAAATTAACAATAATGGAGCCAAGGCAGGAGCATTGGGTAGCAACAAAACCAGTGCTCAGGTATTTGAGGGGCACAATAGAGTATGCTCTGGGATATCTCAGAGATAGTGAAGTGATGTTGCCAGGTTATTTGGACTCAGATTGGAAAAGTAGTGCAACCAAAACGAAGAGTGCCTCAAGGTGTTACTTTAGTTTGGAATCATCAATTGTTAAATTTGGACAACTAGGTCCAAACTCCATCTTGTGATGCTCAGATGAAGATTCCAATATTTGTATTGGATTCCTCTTTCGGAGAGGTGTAAAATCGATATAAAATTGATTTTAATCTGATGAGCAGAACATTTATTTTGAATTTATTATTTATAATAAATTTAAGTGTAGGTCGGCCTTAAGGTTTTACACCCCCAACAGATGTGTCACACACCTCAATGATGGATATAAATACAATCAACGTTGGAGAGCTTTTCACTCATCTCATCCACACACTTCTCATTGGATACGAGCATCTAAGAAGCAGTTCTCACGTGGGAAAAGGACGAAGTAGCTGCAGCTGGAAAAAGGACGAAATTTCTGCAGTTAGGGTTTCTGGACGAAATTTTCTGCAGTTAGGGTTTCTGGGCAAGTTTGACCAGCGTTGACTTTGGTCAACACATGGTCCGTTTGAGCTGAAATTTTGTGGAGAGTTCGATTTTTGAAGGCCGTACTCATTGGCACAAAAATCGAGGTCAAAAGGTTGACCGAAGTTGGAGCTGCGTTGACTTTATTGTTGCTGCCCTGCGTTGACTTTTTCTGGACTGCGTTGACTTTTCTGGGGTTGACTTTGAGTTGACTGGATAATTGATTTGAGGACTGTTGTGACACATTTTGGGTTGGCCGACCAAGAAGACTTCGCTGGTTGAAGCATCCTGCTGACCGCCGTAACGCACCAACACATTCTCCTGTTTCTGGTTTGTCTTCTATAGATCCACTGGTATGTTCTATCAGCATTTTTACTTAACTGTTTATGTGATTGCTGTTATAAAAGTAAAGTTGCATCAAGCATAGAACATCTACAAAAATTTACATCAATGGTATGCTGATTCAGCAGTAAGAAGATTTCTGCGGCACTTAGCTCAAGAGAGTGGAACAATCACTTCATACGAGACAGGATATAGACGGGAGTGATGAAGCTCCGGTATATTCCCATGGTCAGCAGGTATCTGATATTCTAATTTCTGACCAAGCCCTCAACAAAAGAGAAGTCTGAGGCATTCAAATGTAGACTTGGATTGGTGCAGATCCTCACTTAAGAGGGAGTGTTCAGAATTATAGCTCGGATAGGAGCTTCTGCGCAGGTGCAGTATGAACATGCGAGAAGTTGAACAAGATATTTTCAAAGAGTAATTTTGCAAAGTTATTTTGTATTGTAACTCACTTTAGTTAAAAGGTGAGAGTATTATATTTAGTAATTGAGTCCAAAAGTGTATCTCAGCATAACTTACAATAGGAGTAGTCTCAAAATTAGATTCTCAACTACAAGTACAAAGACAGGTAAGGTAGAGGCTTTCAACACAACTGAGCAATTGAGGAGGTTGAATAATTGAGACCAAAAGAGAGTGCAGGGCCGCAGGCAGAGAGGAAAAGAGCATTTTTTAGCAGTGCACAGTTCTGTAAAGGTGTACTGAACATTTTTGTACTGTCATACAAAAGTTCATACATTTGTATGTCATAAATGTACAGTCATACAGGCAGAGGTTATATAGTCTGTACAATAGACCGTACATTCTGTGAATCTGTACAGCGGGCCATACTTCTCAAGCAGCAGTTGAGCTCAATTTCGGGGTGATTTTGCTAACCATGCAGTAATGTTTTTGCGGGCGTCTTGTAGAGGTTTCCTTGTAAGTTTTTTGAATGAATGAAAAGCTGATTTTGATGGAATAAATACCTATCTATGTGTGAAATTGTTTTTATGCTTCTGCTATTTAATCTCTAGCTATTGCAATACTGATGCTATGGTCTGAAATTCATTTCTGCATTGATTAAATTCAGCAATTACCTGGTTAATTGAGATAAGGACTTTAGTCACCTAGGCTTGGAAAGTTTAACAACTATCACATAGGGCCAACATTTTAAAAGTCCGAGTTGGACTCAAAAAATCAAGGGTCACAGTGGACTTAGATAGGAATTGGGTGACAACTCAATTTATGAACTAATTCACTAAAAAATACATAAAATGTTAAAATTTTAATAAAAAACGAGGGTTTGAACTGGTCAAACCGGTTTACAACCCAATTTAGGGTCCCCGTGGAGTAAACCAATCAAATTTACGAGTTCCAATCGCGATTCCTAGGGTGCATCATTGGTCGATAGCCTGTCTTTTCAGAGAGATACAATTACAGACACTTGGCAATTTCTTTGGGTACCATGCTCAGTGATACCTCACCTTACACATGCAACAAACCCTCGACATTCACTCTTCTATACTCTAGCGACATCCAGACCCTAAAACTGACACCCAACAGATCACTTCCTTTTTTACGGTGCTCTTTTTACGGTGCTTCCAACTAGGGGCACCAACCAATAGATGGATAGAGTTGACCCCAAATCAGTGAGAACACGGCACTATTCTTACTTTGATGACATCCCCACAGCTTCACCAGACCAAACCTCATGTTTGTAGACAAATCAGGAACCAGAGAACATCTTCCAAGTCTCAACGACAAGTTCTTCCTTCCAGCCAATAGCACAACACTCATTCAAGCTCCCCTTCCAACTCTTCTTGTGAACAAATATCTATTTTGTGTTTTCTCCTTCAATCTCAATTGAGAGGAGAGATGATTACTATGGACCAGAGTAGTCTCATACTATCGACACCATATACTCTAGATATAATCACTCTGTACATCTCTCTCTTGGATTGCCTTTCCATCTTTGAAGTTGGTGTTCTAGGGTTTAGATTAGACTTCTGTTCTATCTTTATTTCTTGCTTCTTGCTTTTATATAGGAGACACTTTAGCATTGCCACTTTATATGAATGTCATTGTATCTGACAGTCCCATTGACCTACTTCAGTGGTCATTAGTTGGATATTAATACATTTATCTTTATCATATCATATATTTACTTCCTTATTTTATAAGGGGGAGCTATGGCACGCCACTGTGTTGGTTGGTGAGTTTTAATTTTGAGCTACAGCAATGTAAATTTTCATCCTTCAATAAATAGTAGATTCAATTTTGAGTGTTCCACGTTGTGTATTTAATTGTTCCTAATTTTGTGTGGTATGTGTTTGTAGATTAATGTATTTAGAGATTGTTGTTTTGATTGAGACAGTTTGAAGCTACCAAGGTTTAGGTTAATCTAGCTCAGTGCTGAATCTGCTTACCATAGCTGATAATTTAACAGTTTTGTCAAATTATAGTGGAAATCAAATGCGCATGAATTTCAAATAATGGGCAGTTTTATTGCCAATTATGATGCAAGTTCAAATCTATTTTCTAGAATCCATGAGGTTGAGATAAATTCTCAAAACCTTAAATCTAATCTTCTGCCCTCCAAATTTGGAATGTATATACTGTGAGTGAATGGGTGTGAAAGTGTCCCAATCCAACTGAATAAGTTCATGTTTACTTTAGTCTTTTAATAGTGTAGCTCTATGAGGGATGTGTATAACTTTTCAGATTGACCAGCAAATGAGAATTTCTCAAATTAGCCAATGGTGAAATTACCTTCCATAGAATCAATGATCTTCTTTCAGGTTAGACGCCTGGGAAAAACCCCCGAGTACTTCCCCTCACTTTGAGGAGGGTACCCAAGGTAAACCCTAGAATCTTTCAGGCACGAGGTTGATCAACAACAAGGCTCAAAGCCATTACAAAAATATACTCCTTAAGAGATCAACATGTCACTTGCAGGAATTGAACCTGAGTGGGGAGGATAACAATCATTCCTCCCAACCACCCAGGCTAAACCCAATTTACTCCACATAAATAATGATGCAGATTACATGTTCATATTTTATAATAGTCAACTTTTAATGGGTAGTGAACGCAAGTCTCTTAAAACACCATATGGCTTGCAGAAGAAGGTAGAAATCGCCAACTTCGTGATAATGGAATTTGTAAGGTTGATTGCAGATCATTACTGGTCTAAGATTTCAAAATATGAAGTCACTAAATGAAGATTGCACTCATTGCTGCTAGAAGGTGATTCTGCTGAACAAGATTCTGGGTTGTGGATTTCTGTTTCATTTTCCTTCAATCTCTGTCTGAATTCCATGGTTGTATGGACCACGTTATCATTTTCTAGCTTCAATTTTGTGCACCGGCCATAAGGTATGGCTAATGCTAATGCCTATTTCACCATAGGTATCTTATTGCAGATAGCATACACTGGCTATGCTGAAAATCTGTCCGTTATGTTGCAATGATATATATCGAATGGTAATCCTGAGTATTCTCATTTTAGGACCGTAAAAGTCTGCCAATGACATTCATGTCTTTAATGTAAATATCTGAAAACTTCACAACTTGCTCAAATCCTATTCTACATTTCAATATACATTGCTTTTAGTTTTAAACGATCCTTTATGAGCTTCTGTGCAAAAGGGGCACAAACTCAAGGTTGAGTTTGTCCTTCAGTGCATGATGTGATGCACTTGCCAGCATTTATGATATATGCCCTCCCTAAGCATTTCAGTAATAGCTTTTGTCTATGTCTCACAACCTCTAAAATCGTTTACAGACACTACTGATTACAATTTTTTACAAAATTACACTCTCTGACAGATTCTAAGGGATTTTGTACAGAACACACGATTCAGACTCAACAACGACTCAGCAAAACTTGGCAAAAAACTTAGCAATATCTCATCTTATTAAAAAATCTGGGAACATCCACTCAAAAAGTAAGGTAACATATCTTCAGCATAACCTAGACCAAGGTATTGACCAAAACCAAGTCTGACTGATTTAACGAGGAGTTTTAATGGGGTTTTGACTTTCACTCTGCTTGCCAGCTCGGAGAGCGAAGTTAACAAGTGAGTATTAGCCGAGTTAATGAGTCATGTTTCTATGAGTTTAAAGTTATCTATGAGGATCAACAGATCTCTTGATAGTTCAAAACAGTGCAAGTAGTGGTTCTTTTAGTGTTGATCAGCAATTGCACTTAGCTTAATTCTGCTTTTAAATCTCTCTGCAATTACTTCTAGAATTTAATTTTGATATATAAAATACTCCCTGATGTACTTGAGGTCATTTATAGGCATAAATGTAATCTATGTCTCCTCTCTTTATTTCCGATCTGCCTTTTCCTACATATTAGGGTTACAGGCATGGACAAAGCCTCTTCCTCGCAAGAAGTTGCCGAAACAAAACTCTAAGGCATTCTTTAAAAGATTTGAGACTTATTGAACCTCATTCTTTTAGTCTTGGTCGTCTATGGCACTGTTTTCTTGTTCAACCTCACTCTGTTAGTGTTGATCGTGTATAGCACTGCTTTTTAGCATTTGAAGCTGCATTGTTGACTGTATAGTGGTCTTTGGATTTAGATAGAAAATATTGACGGATTTTGCCTCTTCACGCAAAGTTTCATGCATTTAAATTAAAACGGCATGTAATAACGCCGTAAGAGTACAAATTCACGGGCAAAATAATTAAAGAATACCGTCAGAAACAGAGATGGAAAATATTGATGGAGTTTGCCTCGTCACGCAAAGTTTCATGCATTTCCAATAAAACAGCTTGCAATAACGCTGTAAAAGTACAAATTCACGGACAGAAATCAAAGAATACCGTAAGAAGCATAAGCAGCCGTCGCAGAAGCCACAGTAACAGTGCCGCCAAGCAAAAACTTCAAAAACTTGGTCGCGTATCTCTCTTTAGTCTGAAATCCGCCGCCATTGCCGTCGCTCGGTTGCTCCGCTCCTTCGCTGCTTACTTGTTGGCGAGGATTAGCTTCTGATGAGACGACGGATGCCTCGGAAACCGCGGAAAAACTCCTCAGTGTGACACTTCGGTCAGGGATACGCAGCAGGCGTTTGAAACGCAGAATGCCCGACATATCTAACGGCCGTATTCAAATTTGTGTCTATAAATGGCAGAGAAAGTGTCAATGCAGACTACTGAAGCTCCGAGGGTTTGGGGCAATCAAGGCATAAATGAAGTCGGGAGCATTTGCTTGCAGGCCTGCCAAGCAGACCGTAGCCGGGAGGTCGTGGCTGCTTCTTCACAGCAATATGAATTTGGTGTCACAGCAATATGCATTTGGTGTCATAAGTTCAGCACAGATCGACGTTGTTTTGCCGGCCGTAGAGTCAGAAATATTATTACGCTAAAACAGGGGTGTTCACCTTGTGGCGATTCTGCCCCAAGGAAAATTCCATGGACCATCACTTAATAAGGAAATCTCCATGCACCATCATCTAATTCAACTTTTGTGAGGCCACTCATTAAGGATTTTTATTTCAAATGAACCATTCCGCAACTCCAATGTGGGTGTATAGAGAATAGAGGTGTTCCACTAAGCAAGTGTACTTTCTCATGGTGTAAGCATACTTTCTAATATTTGATTAATAAATAATTACCAGGTTAGGAATTATGGTAAATTGAGGATTATAAGTTAATAATTATGGTAAATTGAAGATTATATATTATTATAATTTAATTGTTTTAACTAATGTGTAATAATAAGTTTTATATAGAGTTCATGAGTTATAAAATTTTTTGGTGAATAGGTGTATTGTGAAGGCATTCTTTTGTAATGGTCACTAGTTCGAAATCTTGTGGGTATCTCACTTACCTAACCCTTAACTAGATGTCATAGTGGTAGTGGCAAGAAATAACCCCATGCAATAGACGTACAAGACTCGCATAATTGTTTATTCCTATAGTCACAATATGTGTGTGTGTGGATTTTTATGTCATACAACATGAGTGTTATGCATAATCATTAGAAACTTTGAGATGTGCCCATTCATGCCTTTGTAGAGAACATGGGGCATAATACGAACTATATAGCAACTCTAGGCATTGTTGAGAATGGTATAAATTAAAGAATTGAGGATTCAAAATATGGTGAACAAAGGTGATTTTATGGTCATTATAAGAATGTAACACAAATTTATTGTCAATTATAGTGACAATGTTCTTCAAATGAATTGGTGCCTCGTTAATTTGTTCAACAAGATAAGACATTTAAAAGATGACTTCTAAGACTTCGAGGTTTATCATATCCATCATATAGGTTGGTTGGATGTTTGGCTAACTTGCGTAGAAAGGATGATTGTGGATATGTTTATCTTGGTGGTTGATGGCATGATATGGGAGAGCCAAGCCTTCAGAATTAATTAAGGGAGTTATTAAGGGTCAATAATTCAATTCACAATGAGAAGTTGTGGAGGGAATATTCAAAGTAAAGTGGATCCCAAACACGACCATCGATGAGCAAATGGTCCTACATATGGTGTCGAGGTGGATGAGTTGGTGGTATAGCTAGATATAAATGGAGGTGATGGGACTAGTAATTTTTCCAATCACAACCATAACCATAAGCCATTAAACTTATAGGCAAAGGTAATGGTGGGGAGTGTACCCTACAAATATTGGGTGCAACGGATCATTATTTCGAAGAACGAAACATGCACGTCATTAGCTTAAGAATGGAAAACCAAGGTCCATGAAGTTGCCCACTAAACATTGTAGTCCAGCATTGGTATGTCGATCATTACAACTAGGAAGGTCTCCCTTAAGGATGAACATGAGGGATGCAACATGAATAAAGAAGGGCCATTACATACCATACTAATGGTAGTAATGACCAATTATTTGTTTCACCCAATAAATATATTATATACTTATCACAAGCATTCTTGTGATTTACAAAAATAAATTAACAATAACCTCACTCAAAGCATTACATAAACAAAAAGGCACCTCATACTATAACTAAACCTAAGATTCAACCTAAAAGCAACTCACAATAGAGGGAGATCATTGTCATTATATTCACTATAATAAGAGTACAACATAACAATGTCTCAAAAGATAGTTGATTTCCATGTGTGCTTACAAAACGAGTAGCAACATTTAGTAGCTCATTAGCTATAAACCATTAAACAACTATCGAGAGAACCTAAAATGATCGAAATAGCAACGAATTTTCCCAAAACCTTGCTAGTAACTTCATACTTATATAGAAGCGCCCATAGGCATGGGTTCTAGACCTAATCCAATGGAAGGGGAGGCTTCCCCTGCTATTGTTATCAAAAAAGGAACCTCTTTGACAGGGAAAACAAAATATGGCAAGGATAACCTCACATTCCTTATCTTTCTTGCAAGTACAAAAGAATAAAGCTATAATTTAAGTCTTGAGTTATTACCCTACTTCACGACGTCCCTTCTTCATGTTCGAGTAAATAGGATATTCCATACAGGATGAACACCTTCAATAACCGCTCACACAACCAGATCAAAGATCACAATGCCAATATTTTTATATGGTTAAAACCATCTGAGAGAGAAATAATCCACGGCCCCAACCGATGCAGCCACTTGAAGAAAATTTATTAATGCAAAGGAAAATATTTGACATGAGAGAGTTATCATAATCAATCGTTAGCCATGGCCCTCCACGCCCTTTAAATTGTTGGTTTTTCTAGTACTTAAGATAAATTCTATGTCTATCATGATCATAAACACATTGAAATACACGCAACTCCAGGAACTTTGCACAACGAGAATGTAACAACAATGAATCAATTAAGTACACAAAAATTTGTACACCCAAAACTTGTTTTTATTACTTATTTAATAAAACAAACATAAGGCTCTCGTACCAACGATCATCGCAGAATGCCCAACATATCTAACAGTCGTATTCAAATTTGTGTCTATAAATGGCAGAGAAAGTGTCAATGCAAACTACTAAAGCTCTAAGGGTTTGGGGAAATCAAGGAATAAATGAAGTCAGGAGCATTTTCTTGCAGGCCTCTCAAACAGACCGTAGTTGTGAGGTCATGGTTGGTTCTTCACAACAATATGCATTTGGTGTCATAAATTCGGCACAGATTGACGTTGTTTCGCTGGTCGTAGAGTCAGAAATATTATTATGCTAAAACAGGGGTGTTCACCTTGTGGCAATTCTGCCCTAAGGAAATTTCCATGGACCATCACTTAATAAGGAAATCTCCATGCACCATTATGTAATCGAACTTTTGTGAGGCCACTCATTAAGGATTTTTATTCAAATGAACTATTCCAAAAATACAATATGGGTGTATAGAGAATAGAGGAGTTCCACTAAGCAAGTGTACTTTCTCATGGGTGTAAGCATACTTTCTAATATTTGATTAATAAATAATTACGGTAAATTGGATATTATAGGTTAAGAATTAGGGTGAATTGAGGATTATAGGTTAAGAATTACGGTAAATTGAAGATTATATATTATTATAATTTAATTGTTTTAACTAATGTGTAATAATAAGTTTTATATAGGATCCATAAGTTATAGAATAATTGGTGAATAGGTGTACCATGATAAGTACCATGGCCAAGACTCAGACGCTTAACCTATTAATGCATCCAAGACCTTGCCATTGCTTTTTTGTTGACCTTCAATGTTGACCCTTCTTTTCTGCACCAACCTGCATTGTGCGGCACCAATACTAGAACTTGGTCTCTAGGTCTTATCTTCTAGAATGTATTTGTATCTTGCATAACATTCTTCTTTCCACTGACTTCTCTTAGACGAGATCACTTGAAACCATTTACTTTGGATAACACTGATTTTTCTTCAATTGAGGAGTAGTACTTCCTTTTAGGCACTATAGAACAAGAAGGTAAATCACAGATTTACCTTCCTTACTTTCTCGAACGGATTTCTCTTCCTTGTTGTGATAACACACTGTTATATACGAACCTTATTTTATCCTTAAACTTGAACTGACTTCTGTCCTGAAGTCCGCAATAGATCTTGTCCCTTTTCTGCACTTTATCTCATAGATATTCACTGTCAAATCTTTAGATAAGTCCGCACCTTTTCCTGTCCTTTAACCCACACTTAGACCATACTTTATCATGCTATATAAACTTATAGTTATTTTCAATTCTCTGTCCCTTAATCCACACTTCAATTCTTCCTGAAATCCGCACTTCAATTGTTCCTGAAATCCACAGACTTCTTCAGAGTGATCCGCAATTTTATGTGTCAAATAAGCCACAGGTTCAGGGTATATATAAGGTACGAAACCTGTCTTTAGGCCGACCATACAACTAACTTCATCACTATGCATTAGGTTGACTTTAACACAACATTTGAGCTTATCTTTTCATAGTGGTTTGAGGGCTAACTTAAGCCATTCTTTCATTGTTTCTATGGCAAGGTCTTGGAGCATTTTCTCTAGACTAGATACTTCATATATATGACACTTAATTATACTTATACCTAGAATACAAACCCTAATAAACATCAAGAAGAAGTCTATTGACCTATAATAAAAATCTTGCTCATGAAACCCATGAAGCAAGTACAACAAAATACATTTTATTATCATTGTCTTCTTCTTTACATAAATACATAATTACATAGTCAATATGAAGACCGATCCTTGTTACACTTTTCAACACTCCCTCTTAACTAGGGAGGTATTCATACAGGTACATGGTCACTTTCAAACTGAAGAATCACATAAGAAGAATTAGATTGGTAATCACATCTGTATAGCATCATATCAACTAGAATTGTCCTAGTGAAAGGCCTTGACTAACAGCCCCATCTCTCAACGAGACAATGGGCTACAATGTTGGCGAGACACATGACTTATAGACACCATATTCATTGTCTCTCCAAGGTACATACTCCAACCGGGTGTTCCCAAAGTATGACCTTCTTGGACTATTCTTCTCTTGGGTAGCTAGCCCTCAAAGAATATCGGTCCCCGAATACTCTTATCTTGAATTCCCTAACACATTCTCAAGTATCGAATGCCACATGATTACCCAAACCTCCATTCTGTCTTCCCAAGTAAAGACCAGAATGATGCGTCTATCTCTCCCTCTCAGCCAGGGAGGACCTATTCCACAAGGGAATGTACTCATTCCTGTATAAGGAATGTACCTAAGCTCATTCTTAGGAATTACCCAGCTTCTTCCAAATAAGAAACTTATCACCAGGCTCACTCTCAATTAGGGACCTGCAACAACAATGGTGAGACACTCATCTGCTCATGAATAATTCCTCCCCTCGATGTTATGGATTTCAATATTGAAGAATCTTCAACTTTAGCTCCATAGGGCACAGATCATCCATTACTTTCATTCATGAGTCACGTCATCTACCAAAAAGTGATTCATTTGTCTTTCTTATCTGGTCCACCTTTTATGCCATGTCACTTTCTTTCGAATCATCTCCAAGGATCTTACATCCTTTCACATGATTAGTAGGCTTGCACAAATTCATCCAGATAAACATATACGTATGAACTTTTCAAAACAAAAGTTACCTTAATGATGATATTTCACCATGACAACTTCCTGTAGGCATCGACATCCACTATTCAGATTGAAACATCTCCTCATGATATGTCTTTTCAAGAGTATTCTTATTTACCATACTTCTATCAGAGTCTACATATCCTCCAGTAGATATTCCAATCACATCTTCTTGGCTTCTGGATGATAACTTCCTCTTGACATGGTTGCACTTCATGATCTTTTCCCTTCTGCACATCTTCATTCCCAGGAACTTACAATTTTTAGTTCCTTGTCCATATACAACCACCTCATATTCCATGTGAGGATATATTATGTTGATTTCATCTGTCAATGCACCGAGAGAGATCCTCCTCCAAAGATCATACTTCTAAATATAAAAGTCCATTACCTGCAACCATATGACATGACTTCATAGCATCCACTATTAGCATATATATATATATATATATATATATATATATATATATATATATATATATATATATATATATACCTCGTACCTTTTTCCTTTGAGTCATCTTGTAGCAATTTCACTACAATGAAGAGCTTCATTTTGTTGACCTGCTTCATCAATATGTCATCACATCCTAGAATTCAGTAGCATAGAATTCTTGATGAAACCAATATGCTTTCTTTCTAATTAGTGAATTCATAGAGAACTCCATTAGAAAATGTCAGCACCAATTTCCAGGATGACACCCAGCTGCTCATGAATAATTCCTCCCCTCGATGTTATGGATTTTGATATTGAGGAATCTTCAACTTTAGCTCCATAGGGCACACATCATCCATTACTTTCATTCATGAGTCATGTCATCTACCAGAAAGTGATTCATCTGTCTTTCTTATCTGGTCCACCTTTTATGCCATGTCACTTTCTTTCGAATCATCTCCAAGGATCTTACATCCTTTCACATGATTAGCAGGCCTGCACAAATTCATCCAGATAAACATATACGTATGAACTTTTCAAAACAAAAGTTACCCTAATGATGATATTTCACCATGACAACTTCCTGTAGGCATCGACATCCACTATTCAGATTGACACATCTCCTCATTATATGTCTTTTCAAGGGTCTTCTTCTTTACCATACTTCTATCAGAGTCTACATATCCTCCAGTAGATACTCCAGTCACATCTTCTTGGCTTCTGGATGATAACTGCCTCTTGACATGGTTGCACTTCATGATATTTTCCCTTCTGCACATCTTCATTCCCAGGAACTTACAATTTTCAGTTCCTTGTCCATATACAACCACCTCATATTCCATATGAGGATATATTATGTTGATTTCATCTGTTAATGCACCGAGAGAGATCCTCCTCCAAATATCATACTTCTAAATATAAAAGTCCATTACCTGCAACCATATGACATGACTTCATAGCATCCACTGTTAGCATATAAATATATATATACCTCGTACCTTTTTCCTTTGAGTTATCTTGTAGCAATTTCACTAGAATTAAGAGCTTCATTCTGTTGACCTGCTTCATCAATATGTCATCACATCCTAGAATTCGGTAGCATAGAATTCTTGATGAAACCATTATGCTTTCTTTCTAATTAGTGAATTCATAGAGAACTCCATTAGAAAATGTCAGCACTAGTTTCCAGGATGACCCTTGATCTTGATGACTGCTTTCCATCAGTATTGTTATCAGTGAGGTTTTCCAGGAGCTAATTCACCAAGAGCTCCTACCATGCTTCTATCATGATGCTATTAACATACATTGCTTCCTATTATACTAACCAACAGAAATCACGTAAAGAAAAATATGATCTCAATCATAATATAGATCCCTCGCTTCTTCTTTCTTAAATTTCTTTGCATCAGATTCTTCCCTCATATCTGCGACATGGACTTCTTCCTTTTTCCTCTTGTCCTTTCTAGATGTAGGACAATATATTTTATAATGCCCAAGTTCATTACATCCAAAGCATCGTACTTCATCCATATTTCTTCTTTTATTCTGAGGGCCAAATTTTCTGAATCTTCCTTTCTTCCTGGATATGGATGCAAAGGCTTGATTCCCTTCAATTGATCTTGTATCAGCTTTTGCTTTCAATCTTGTTTCCTCTATTTTACATAGAGACCATAAATCATGGAATAGTGTGGATTCTTTATTCTCGTATAAACTCAAAGTGAATTTTCCCCATTCTTCTGGTAGAGCACCACTGTAGTCATCTCAGTGTCAGACATTACTTCTCCCAATTCTTGCAGTTGATCTCTTATTTTAGAAATCCTCATGAAGTATGAAGTGATTTATTATTCTCTTGACAATTTCATTTTGTATAGTTCTTGTCTCAAAGAGATTGCTTATCCTGCAATATTCACAGATAATAGCTACACTAGTTTCTCGTATATTTCTTTTGCAGACTTTAGTTTTGATACATAGGGAATGAGAGAGTCCTTAATGGATTCTATGAGAATTTTCTTTGGGCTCTGATTTCTCCCTTCATGTACTTGGCATGAGCTGGAGCATCTTCTTTTGAGGGTTGAATTGTAGATCCTTCGATGTAATCCATAACTTTGTATTCAATTAGATTCAAACTTGTCCTCTTCTTCCAAGCACTAAAGTTTGATGACCCAACCAATTTGTTTCTCTCTTTACAATAAGTCATCTTGATAGATTTAAGTAGGTTCATAGATACTTACGTGAGTAGAGTGACTTGCAGCTTCCTTGATGATGAAGGATGTATTCAAAAGATGGTGTTTCTTCCAACAATGTCTTGAATGTAAATCTTTGATGGCAAATATCATTTTATTGAATGAGTTGATTCTTTGAATGAGATAGCTTGAGAGTCTTCCTGGTAAACTGATTTGACTTTTCAACGCAAACTTCAATCTTCACTTCCTGGAGTGTCTTCTTGACAAGTAGCCCTTCTGTTCGGCACCTTAGCTTTGATTCCCTATCAAGAATTTAGAGGGTTGGTGATTAATTCAAATTCTCTTCTTGATGATTACTTGTGTGCTTACTTGAGTTACTTATGTCTTTTGTTCGTTAGCTTATTTAGTCTTTCATCAAATCAATTACCAAAAATACAAAAGACACAAAGTTAGGCTCCTCAAGCCAAGGAAAACCTCTCCCTCTTGGAGAGGAAAACCCGCAAGGAATTCTTCTTATAGATCTTCAAATGACAAGTACCATGACCAAGACTCGGACCCTTAACCTATTAATGCATCCAAGACCTTGCCACTACTTCTTTGTTGACCCTTCTTTTCTGCACCAACCTACACTGTGTTGCACCAATACTAGAACTCGGTCTCTAGGTCTTATCTTCTATAATGTATTTGTATCTTGCATAGAATTCTTCTTTCCACAGAATTCTCTTAGATGAGATCACTTGAAACCATTCACTTTGGATAACACTGAATTTTCTTCAATTGAGGAGTAGTACTTCATTTTAGGCATTATAGACTTATCTTCCTTGCTATGATAACACACTGTGATATACAAACCTTATTTTATCCTTAAACCTGAATTGACTTCTGTCCTGAAGTCCGCAATAGATCTTGTCCCTTTTCTGCACTTTATCTCATAGATATTCACTGTCAAATCTTCAGATAAGTCTGCACCTTTTCCTGTCCTTTAACCCACACTTAGACCATACTTTATCATGCTATATAAACTTATAGTTATTTTCAATTCTCTGTCCCTTAATCCACACTTCAATTCTTCCTGAAATCCGCAGACTTCTTCAGAGTGATCTGAAATTTTTTGTGTCAAATAAGCCGCAGGTTCAGGGTATATATAGGGCACATAACCTGTCTTTAGGCCGACCATAAAATTGACTTCATCATTGTGCATTAGGACGACTTTAACACATCATTTGAGCTTATCTTTCAGCGTGGTTTGAGGGTTGACTGAAGCCATTCTTTCACTATTTCTATGGCAAGGTCTTGGAGCATTTTCTTTAGACTAGATACTGCATATATATGACACTTAATTATACTTATACCTAGAAGAAAAACCCTAATAGACATCAAGAAGAAGTCTATTGACCTATAATAAAAATATTTCTCATGAAACCCATGAAGCAAGTACAACAAAATACATTTTATTATCTTTGTCTTCTTCTTTACATAAATACATAATTACATAGTCAATATGAAGAACAATCCTAGTTACACTTTTCAACACTTGGAGCCTTCACCTTCTTCCCTGTATATTTCTTGACAAGTGCCTTGAACTCACAAAACTTAGAGAATGTCTGATCTTTCTTCTACATGAATAAAATCCAACACTTTCTTGAAAAATCATCAACAAAAATCACATAATACATGTGCTTTGTTGTGGAAACTGTGGAGAACGGTCCACACGCATCTAAGTGAACTCTCTCATGGATCGCCTTGGATCGACTTTCCTCATCATGAAAGGTGGCTTTGGTATACTTCCCCAATGCACACCCTTTGCATGTATCTCTTGCACAAGTGCACCCTTTAGAAGTCCTGTAGAAATCAGTTGCATGATCTTCAAAGAGTTGTGGTGTAGATGGCCCAAACTCTTGTGCCATAACTCACCGATGTCTCGAATCTCCACCTTCTTGGCTTTCGTTCTCAATGTTGTGTATTATTTTACATCAAGTTTGTAGAGGTTCTTTACTCGAACCCCAATCTTTTTCAACTGTCCCATGGCTTTGTGACGAAGGAATGCCTTTCCTTCACTAAAGTTCACATCATAGCCACGATCTTTCAACATAGAAACAGAAACTGAATTCTTCTTTAAACCAAGAATATACATGACATATTTTAATGTGAGTGGATTACCTGACTCCCTCTGAAAGGTAATTGTACCTACACCAGTAGTGTTATAGCTCCCGTCGTCACCAATTTCGATGTGCATATGGAGATCCTTCTCCTCCAAGCTACTGAAGAATTCTTTGTTGGCAGTCATATGGAATAAAGCTCCACTATCCAAGTACCATAGAGAGTCCATCACTGATGACACCATGCATGCGATGAGAGTGAAATCCAACTCGAACTGTGAAGCAAGTGCTTCACCTGCAGCTCCTCTTGAGGCCTTCTTGTTGGTCTTCTTTTGTGGAAAATTTATGGCATAATGTCCATGCTCATGACAGTTGAAACATTTTACCTTTGAAAAGTATCACTTCTTGCCTGCCTTGTCATAATCCAATTTGGAATGGGACGCCTTCCCTTTCCCTTTCTTTGCCTTTCCAACCAAGGCACAGTTCTCCTCATCATTAGTCTTTGATGAGGATTAATCTCTAGAGCTCCGCTAAATTTTTTCTTGTATCAAGTTGGACCATAATCGCTCCTAGTATGGTAGCTTCTCCCTCCCATTCACAGAGTCATGGTAGCTATGCGAACTCTTGGGAAGGACTAGAAGAGCTAGACTCACCAAATCATCCGAGGCAACAATTATCCCAACACTTCCAAGCTCATCTTGACACTGAGTGAACTTTGCCAAGTATTTTTTTATCGTGTCGTCGTTCTCCATCTTGATATTCCCGAGCTTGTCTTTCAGTGCCAACTTCCTATGGTCATTGTTATTATGAAATGACTCTTTCAAGGCCTTCCACATAGCAAATGGATTCACCTTCCCATGGAAACTCGAGACAATATTATCTTTAACTCCCTCTAACAAGATCCTTCTTACATTTTCTACATTATTCTTCCATGAATCAAGTTGTTGAGCATCTAGTGCTGCAGACTGAGGAATATAAGTGTTAATGAATGCCTTCAGTCTATTTTCCTCGAGAACTACCTCCATCATGTCCTTCCATGCTATGTAATTCAAATTTCCCTCAAGGGCATATTCGAGTCTCAAGCCATTGAAAGACATCTTGATTTGTTGTTGGGTCTTGAAGAATAAATCTGAAAATTTGAACCTGTTAAAAAAAAAACTTTGTTCTTCTCTTATATTGTGATTATTGGCGCTCTTATACCATGAATAAAATCTAACAACGAGATTCAAACTGATCTTGTAATGTACTAAAATAAAATACTGAATCCTTCTACAATTTGCGGAAACAAAACATGATTGCACAATCACATAAAAAGTAAGAGTAATAAACAATCAATCACACAACACAAGATGTATCTGGGGAAAGCACGCTACCTAAAACCTCGCTATCTGTATTTTTTATAAAGTCAATACCATGAAACAATACAATGATTTTCTCTCACTGAGAAACTCCAGCACTCTGTCAACTGTCTCACTCTGATCTAGGCAAAATTAGTCAAGTACTTAACCAATTCTCGGCCTCTGCTCAACCAGCCTTTCTCATGCATTCCTGGAGGAATTGTATCCCTATTAAACAAGAAATTCATTGGAATTTATTGCGTAATGCAACATAGGCTTCCTCATGACTCTATAATCGACATGTACAATTTTCTAATTATACAACTGATATTTATCATTCCTTTAACCTCAGTCTCAGCTCGACCTTCCTTAGAACTGACATGAAACAATTATTTATAGTGAATTATCAGTTAATTGATTGATCACTACTTGTGAATTAAATCATACTTAATTCATTGGACCTCTCACTAGCTCATCTCTCAATTAGAACTAGTTAAACTGATTTTAACTCAATTTCTTGAGTTAACTAATTACAACTCACAAATAGTTGTAACTAGACCCCCTAAAATCATGGGATAACTCTGCATGCCTCCTCTCTGACCCTCATATCAAATTTCCTTAGCTAACTTAGACTTTCTAACTTAGTTAGCCAATACAAGTTGTCACGAGATGAAAATACAATTTCTCTTCCAATTTAATTAAGGGAAATTAAATCAGAAGCCCCTTTCGGGTGTCATTTCAACAGGTAATTTCCTTTCCACCAAAATAATATCTCTTCTTCTTCTCATGATAGGCATTCAACCAATTCCATGGTTCCTTCTTGCCATTTGTAGAAATCTCCTTACTCCCCATTAACCACGTGCTCTTCTTGGGTTGTGGATTCTCCCTTTGAACCTGTAAACTCTCACTCGAACTTGACTCCCTCTGAGTCTTAGGAACCTACTTATTTCCTTGTTCTACAGGCTTTCCCTTCAGCGTGTATAAACCACTCTCCCTAAATCCAATGACTTCTCCAACATAATTAAATTCTTTCCTGTCTCGGAATATCACCTCAAACCCCTTCACTTCAATCACTGAGACGTAAAACATACTACACTTGAGCTCTGATAACCACAATGCATCCTAAACTCATATAAACCCACATAAATCCATCCTTAGTGGTACAACACCTAACCCTCTTTCAGTATTCTAATTCTTATCGCCAACCTTCACATGTAATTTCAAGCCCCATTCAATTAGAGTCTCAAAAACTTCCCACAATCATGTCATATGTTTTGACGTTTCTCTATCAATGAACCATGCACCCACCATAGAAATTATTAAAAGAACATGTATTCTAATCGATTCAACCCGATCATGCGATATGCTAAAGCAAGATATTGAATCCTTCTACAAATCAATTGCGGAGAATAAACATGATCGCTAATCACAACAAGTTAAGAAAGAAGCAAATCAAACCACAACACATATATTTTCCTAGGGAAATCCTGCTGCTCAAAACCCCTCTATATTCAATTGTATATTAACCAAGGAATCATGAAACAATTAAAATGCAATCTTCTCACAAGAGTCTCATGCACTCTCACAACTGTCTCACACTGATCCGGATAAAATCGACCAACACTTAGCCAATTTTCAACCTCTGCTCAACCTGCATTGCTTGTGCAATTCATGTGGAATGAAATCCCCATTCTTTAGGAAATTTAGCCTTCCAAAACTATGTAATTTTCATGGGAAATCCTATGGTTGTCTTACTACATGCGAGCAACCTACTAATGATATAACTGATAATTAACATCCCTTTAACCTTTGTCTCAACTGGGTCTCCACTGGAACTGACAAGCATGCAGCTATGAATAGTAAATCATTAATCGCATGATAGATCATTGCATGTGAATTATATCTAATTTAATTCACTTGACCTCTCACTAGTGCAAAAAACAGTTACAACTAGTTCAACTAATATTAACTCAATAAATTGAGTTAACTGATTTCTCATGCATTAAACTAATGCACTAACTACAACTCAAACTCCATAACTAATAGAATCACTTTTCATGCCTCACCAACCACACTCAACTCGAAATTCATGAGCCAACTGAGTTTATCACATTCAGTTAACTATTACAAGTGATTATGAGATAAGATTACATTTTATTGTCCAATTTAATTAAGGGGAAATTAAATTAGACACACATTTCTTGTTGAATTTTCAACACTCCCTCTCAACAAGAAAGGGATTATCAGCTACCCCGATCCTGCCTCTATGGTATTCACATTTTCTCATGGTGAGCACCTTTGTTAGAATATCTGCATCTTGATCTTTCATGGGAATGTAATGAAGTAACATAATGCGCCTCTGAACACAATCTCTGAGATGGTGGTACCGGATGTCTATATGCTTGGACATTTCATGTAATACCATATTAACTGAAGTTTAATGCAACTCTAGTTATCACAATGTATCACCGTCAGATCCATCTGAGAACCAAACAAACCAACTAGAATCTTCCTCATCTAGGTGGCCTCACATGCAGCCTGACTTGCTACCATGTAGTCTGCCTCGACTGAATTGAGTGCCACATATCTTTGCTTCCTGCTGTACTAAGAAATGTTGTCGATCCTATGTTGAAGATCCCTCCTGATGTGCTCTTTTTGTCTGATGGACTGCCTGCCCAATCTGCATGAGTGAAGCCTTGAAGCTTCACTCCCTCTGTCGCTATGTACCATTATCCATACTCTATAGTGCCCATGAGATATCTCAAGACATGCTTCCCTGCCTTCCAAAAGAGCTTGGTCGACTTAACCACAGCTTGACTCAATTGGTTAACTGCATAGAAAATGTATGGTCTAGTGTTCACCAAGTACATTAGTGAACCCACAAGCTTCCTGTAAACAATAGCGTCCACTACCTCACCTGAAGTAGCATCCTCCTTCCTCCAGTTTCCTGGAAGAGGAGTCTCCATGGGTTTATAGCTCTCCATGTGAAACTTACTCAAAATCTCTTTGGCATACTTTCCTTGAGAAACAAATAGCTCACCATTCTGCTGCCATATTTCCAATCCAAGGAAATAGTGAAGGATTCCCATGTCCTTCATCTCAAACTCTCTTGCAAGAAGTTATGAGATGCTCATCACCTGTCAAAATTAGATCATTAACATAAATTAAGATAATTAGGAGATTACCATCAACCACAATCTAGTACAGGTTCACATCTGCTTCACTCTTTGTGAAGCCCAACCCAGTGAAATAATTGTCAATCTTGGTGTACCAAGCACAAGGTGCTTGCTTCAGCCCATACAGTGCTCTCTTGAGTTTGCACACATGCGACTCACTGTCAAAGATCTCAAAACCTTTTGGCTGCTCTATGTACACTTCTTGCTCATTAACTCCATTGAGAAACGTAGTCTTCACATCAATCTGATGTACTTTCCACCCCATCTGTGTTGAGAGTGCAAAGATAGATCTAATCGATGAGTATCTCGTAACCGATGCGAAAGTCTCCTCATATTCAATCCCCTCAACTTGTGAGAATCCCTGGGCTATAAATCTAGCCTTGTACTTATCCAAACTCCCATATGCCGCTTGCTTCACCTTATAGATCCATCTAGATCCAAAAATTGATTTTCCGATTGGTCTTGGGACAACTTCCCATGCACTGTTCTTGACGATGGAGTCATACTCCTCAACCCAAATTGGTTGTTGCACTGCTTCCTCAAAGGAGGATGGTTATGTCACAATACACTTGCTCATAAGAGCCATGTATCTAGTAAACCTATCTAGAGACTGTCTCTGTTTGTGTAGTGAAGTAGGTGCTCCTACATGCTCTGCCACATCAACTCTCAATCTATCATCTTCTGTGGTGCGCCTTCTACCATGTCTGGTGGATGGCTCTGCATGAGTGTTTTTTGCCACTCCATGATCCTCCACATGTGGTTGCTTCACATATTGAGGTTTATTCTTTGGAACAAAGAGTTCCTCATCTGCATGCAAATCCAACTCCCTCTCAAGGGACAATCTCATGACTTTCTCCTCATCAAATTTTATATCTCGTCTCACAACAGTCATCTTGTTGTTTGGAAAATACACCCGATAGTTGTGGGGAGAATCAGTGTATCCCACAAATATCCCAATATCAACTGTTAGTTCTAGCTTCTTTCTGGAATCTTTGGTCACTTGGCAATAGATAGATGAGCCAAAAATTTTAAAATATGAAACATCAGGTTTCTTACCAGAAAATCCTCCTTTGGTGTACTCATGCCAAGTATCTGATGAGGACTATGGTGCTACACAAATACCGTTGTGTTGCATGATTTCGCCCACAAATGAAATGGTAGCCCCTAATCATGCAACATCGCTCGTACTGCACCCACAATTGTTCTATTCTTTCTTTCTGCGACCCCATTCTATTGTGGGTTATGAGGCACAATCAACTCTTACTAAATTCCTTCTTTGCTACAGAAGTTCTTGAATTCATTGGATATGTGCTCACCACCATTTTCGCTCCTAAAAGCCTTCACATGCTTCCCATGTGTCCTTCTCAACCAGTGCTTTGAACTCACAAATTTTTGAGAACGTCTGATCTTTGTTATGCATGAAGTAGGTCCAACACTTTCTAGAAAAATCATCAACAAAGATCACATAATACATGTGCTTTGTTGTCGAAGATATAGAGAATGGTCCACACACGTCTAAGTGAACACTCTCAAGGATTTTCGCTGCTCGATTCTCATTCTCGTGAAAAGTGGCCTTTTCATACTTCCCCATGGTACATCACTTGCATGTGTCTATCTGCACAAGAGTACCCTTGGGAAGTCCCATAGAAATTTGTTGCATTACCTTCAAAGCTCTGTGGTGTAGATGGCCCAATATGTTGTGCCATAACTCACCCTCATCCCAGCTCACCACTTTGTCTGCCTTACCCATCAATGCTGCGTAGCCATCTACATCAAGTTTATAGAGATTATTCACACAAATACCAATATTCTTGGCTTCTCCTGTGGGTTTGTGTCGAAGGAAAGCTTTCCCTTCACTAAAAACCACATCATAACCTCTATCCTCCAACATTGCGACTAAAACTAAATTTGTTTTCAAGCCTAGTACATGCATTACATCTTTTAATAAGAAGGGTTTACCTGAATATCTCTGGAAAGTAATTGTACCAATCCCAATAGCGTTGTACCTCCCGTCATCACCCATTTCGATATGCATCTGGAGGTCCTTCTCCTCCAACCTACTGAAAAGTTCTTTGTCTCTCGTCATGTGGAAAGATGCACCACTATACATGTACCACACTGATACCATCACACTTGAAACCATGCATGCGATGAGCGAGAAGTCCAACTCAAATTGTGAGGCCAAATCCAGCTGTAGATCTTGAAGCCTTCTTGTTCTTCTTATTCTGTGGACAATTAGTGGCATAATGTCCATGCCCGTGATAGTGAAAACACTTCACTCTGGACATGTCGCGCTTCTTGCCTTCTTTGTCGGTCTTAGATTTGGAATAGGATTTATTTCCCTTCCCCTTCTTTTCCTTACCATCCAAAGCACAATTTTCTTCATCATCTGTCTTAGATGAAGATCCATCCCTGGTATTTCGCCTGAATTCTTCTTGCACCAAATCCGACCAAAGCGTTCCCAATTTGGCAGCTTCTCCCTCCCATTGAAAATGTCCTGATAACTATGCCAACTCTTGGGAAGGCCTAGAAGAGCTAGGCTCACCAAGTCATCATCTGCTACAGTTATTCTGACACTCCCGAGCTCATCTCAACATTGGACAAACTTGGTTAAATATTTCAGAATAGTGTAGCCTTTCTCCATTTTGATTTTCCTAAGCTTTTCCTTCAGTGCCAATTTTCTATGATCACTGCTACTCTAAAATAGATCTGTCAAAGCATTCCACATTGCATATGGAGTTTCTTTTCTATGGAGAATTGAGACAATGTGGTCTCGTACTCCCTCCAATAAGATCCTCCTCGCCTTTGAAACCTTCTTTTTCCAAGCATCAAGAAGTGCAGAATCTGCTGCTGTGGGTTTGGTAATGTCACTATCAATGTATTCTTTCAATCGATTGTCCTCCATAACTGCCTCCATCCTGTCTTTCCATGCAATATAACTAGAACTACCCTCTAGTTCATACTCCAATCTCAAGCCATTGAAAGCCATCTTGATCCTGATCCGCCTGTCGCACCAAAGAATACTTTTGCAAATTCGAATGCTATTTAGTCACAAACTCAATTTCTTCTCCACTATAGTGATTTCCTGTGCTCTGATACCATGTAGAAATTATACAAACAATATGTATTCCGATGGATTCAATCCGATCATGCGATATGATAAAGCAAGATACCAACTCCTTCTACAAATCAATTGCGGAAAATAAACACAATCGCCAATCATAAAAAGTAAAGAAAGAATCAAATCAAACCACAACACATATATTTTCCCGGGGAAAGCTCGATGCTCAAAACCCCTCTATCGTCTATTGTATATCCACTAAGGAATCATGAAACAATTACAATGCACTCTTCTCACAAGAGTCTCCTACACTCTCACAACTGTCTCACACTGATCCATACAAAATCGACCAACACTTATCCAATTTTCAGCCGCTTCTCAACCTGCCTTGCTTATGTAATTCATGTGGAATGAAATCCCTATTATTTAGGAAATTCAGCCTTCCAAAACTGCGCAATTATCATGGGCAATCCTATGGTTGTCTTACTGCATGCAAGCAGCCTACTAATGATACAACTGATAGCTAACATCCCTTTAACCTTTGTCTCAACTGGGTCTCCACTGGAACTGACATGCATGCAACTATTAATAATAAATCATCAGTTGCATGACAGATCACTGCTCACTTGACGTCTCACTAGTGCAACAAACAGTTACAAATAGTTCAACTGATTTTAACTCAATAAATTGAGTTAATTGATTTCTCATGCATTAAACTAATGCACTAACTGCAAATCAAACTCCATAACTGATAGAATCACTCTGCATGCCTCACCAAACAACCTCAATTCGAAATTCATGAACTAACTGAGTTTATCACACACAGTTAACTATGAAAAGTGATTATGAGATAAGATTACATTTTATTGTTCAATTTAATTAAGGGAAAATTAAATTAGACACACATTTCTTGTTGACTTTTCAACACCCACATCAATGTTTCCCTTAGATAAATGAGAAACCATAGAAAATTCTTCCTCAAACCTTGTTGACAAGTCATCTAGCTCAGCTAAAGCTGTACTAGATATTTTTGTCTCCTTCTTTTTCTCATTATTTCCCTTCTTCCGACGTGGACACTTAATCACATAATGATCATGCTCACCACCTGTGTAACATTTCACTTTAATCAAGTCCTAAGTCTTCACTTTTCCCTTCATCTTTCCTACAAGAGCCACATTATCTTCATTAGACTTAAATATACAAAAATTTGCAAACCCAAAGCTTGTTTTTATTGCTTATTTAATAAAACAAACACATGGCTCTCATACCAAGTATCATAGCCCTTACACAACCCTCATACAGGACAATAATATACACAATATACATTGGGGCTTGAGGTTAAATTCCCATGATCCTTAATATGCCCAAACAAAAGGAAACAAATCCTTGACTTACTTGTTATAGATGATCTTCACTTACGACCATTTTAGCCTCTTGTCCTTGGTGTACCTCATATGTCCTTTGATTCTGTTGACGGTGTTGGATACCACCAACATACAGGGGATCTCCCAGATGCGAGGTTGAAATTAGACCTCACAGTGTTTGGTGTAGGAGTCCCATCCAACTATATGGTTTGACCACCATTGAAATTTTTTTAGAGGTATGCCTTGGTTACAACACATAAACAAGATATCAC